>JAGSMT010000128.1:0-600000 GCA_029286875.1 Lamproptera curius | reverse complement strand
ATGAAAAAAAAATATGTGTGTAAGTGTGTGTTTATGTGTATGTGTGTGTTTGTGTGTGTGTGTGTGTGCTTGTAATGTGTTAACTAGCAATTATCCCTTTCGTCAAAATGTTTATTACATCCAGTTTAAAAGCATTCTTTTCTTCCAAAAATATCTAACGTTTGAAACGAATTATTGTAGGTTTTTTTGTAAATGGTTAACAATTGAATTGTGTGCATAATATGATCGTGTTTTATTAGTGGCAAACAACCGTGTATGCCTTGTTCTAGTTTTGGGGTACAAAGTCGTAGGGATCTAGAAATTAGTTCCTCAGTCAACATTTCCGTTGCACAGCCCGTGTAAAAATGCCATATCTAACAATGTACGTCTATTTTCGAGATTGAGAATGTTATAGTGCTTGTATAATTTATCGTAAATCCATTTAAAACTCTTACATTTTTATAATCTAAGTGCTTAATAAATTTATGTTGTAGGTTTTCAATTTGTTTATATACGTCGTGTAGCACTTGGATTCCATATAGGGCTGCAGTATTCAAGAATGCTCCTAACATAAGCAAAGGTAAAGCAGCTTTAGACACTGGTACTCGAAAATTGTTTACTCATGCGTAAAATGGAATCCAAGACTTTTATAAGCTCGAATTCCTTATATATTCTATGTGGTATGAATAGGTTAATTTTCGTCAATGAAGATGCCTAGGTCTTTAACTACTTTTCTTTTACCAATTTTGATGAATGCATTGTATAGACGGTTTTAATAGGTTTCTTTTTCCTGCTGAACGAAATATAATTGCATTTACTTATGTTTTATGTTTATTTCATTTTTTATATAATAATCAAGGCGATCTAGATCCGACTGTAATTTAACGCAGTCATCTACATTTGCAATTTTCATAAAAATCTTAGTGTCAGTGGCGTACATGAGGAACTTAGCGTGGTGAAAAACAGTTACCTACATCGTATAAGAACAAGCGTATAATAAAGGACTCGAGAATGGAGCCTTGGGCACCCCAGAAGGCACTACAATGTAATTTGAATCGATAACCTCCTATAACCATGCCTGAGATCTTCTCCAAAGATATGACTTAAATCAACGTTAAAGATCCCTGAATTCCTAAGGTCATAGAGTTTATGTTATTAGATGTTGTGATTAACACTGATCAAAGCTTTTCTAGATCTGTGTAAAAGCATCTACTTGGAATCCCATCAATATTAGTGGTCGAATCAATAAAAGAGCCTAAATTAGTTAAAGTAGAACGTTTCTTTTATAAAACCATGTTGCTCATTCGGTAACAACGGAACAATTCACTGGGTATATATAATTATGCACAATTTCTTTCAAATAATTTGCTTAGTGACGTTTAGAATGGATATGGGCCTATAATTCGATCATAGTTACGGGTCCTTTTTGTGTACGTGAACAACATATGCTTTACTTCCAAGCATTTGGAAAATAATCCATCCTTTATAGACCTATTGAACAACATCGTTATTGAGAAGACAAAGACTTTGCACAATTGACAAAAATGATGGTGGAAGCTCATCGTTGCCAGCACCTTTCGTAATATTCTGGCTTAGTAATTAATTTTAACTTCTTCTTTTCTGATGCTAATAGTATTATTAGTATTAACAATTCAACTTGTCATTATGGTCAAAAGTAAGTTATTATCGGTTATAGCAAAGTTTTTCTAAAGAAGTCATTGAAAGAACAGCAAATAGCTACAGGATTGGTCTAACATAAGACTACCACATGTCATTTGTTTAGGATAATTATCAAACTGTTTCGTTTCGATTTTACAAAACTCCAAAATTTTTAGGGTTAGATGCAATATTTTCTTGTCTCTTTCTCAGTTCACAAAATGTAAATAGTCAATTGGGTTTCTAATGCCTCTTCCAATTAGAATGTAATTTGTTATTTTCTTTTATGAGCCTAATAAGATCCCCATTATACCAAATCGGTATGTGCCTGCCGCCACGTCGTATTGTCGGAATCATGATTATTAATCGAAAGTGTTAAGGATTTAATAAAACTTGCATACTGCGTTATCTAAATTTGTCTCCTCTGAAATAAATGACCAATCATGATTCAACAATGTCAACTCGCCGATATCAGAGCGCTGGGTGAAACGTATCTTCATTAATTAGGATGTGGTCACTTCTACACACTTTTAAATAAAGCTTAGCTGTAAACTAAATCCAATGTTTACTGCAGGTGTTTGTCACGGCATTAAATTGCAGAGACCTTGGAAAGAGAAACAAGATATGAGATCAATTGCCGCATTTTGGGCTTCCATACACAACCTTTTCTTTTTAATATTGGGTTCCCAGAGGTCCAGTCTATACAGGGAAGATTAGGTCACCTACGATAGCGAGATAGTCATCAGGATTTTGATCCCGGACATCTGTAACTACATGCATTAAATCTTTAATTCTCAGGGTAACTGTTGATGAGGAGGAATATAGACTGAAGCAATATAGTAAATCATGTCGAGACCCTATATTTTTTAGCTATGGAATCGTTACCCATATACACTCAAGGTTAATTAAATCCCAATCGGACCGTACAATCGTGTAATGCGGGCCTTGGTAAAGAACCATTCACACTGCCACCAAGAGTGTTTGATCGCGTCTGAAGACGTTGTAATTTGAATCACTTATTTCAGCATCAAAGACACTCACCCATAGCCAAGTTTCTGTAATAATTAAAACGTCGAAATCGGACAATAGTAGGTTGTTATAAAACTCGATAGTTTTAGTGTAAGCCCCTATCATTTTGATAGTAAAAAGTCAGATTTCTTCTCTCCCAGCCATTTGCAATGTTTTGTATCATATCTACACCAATAAACGTCACTTGTAACAAAATGATTCATAAAATTAACGGGTAATAGTAAGAAACATAGAGTGGAATAACTGACAACATAATTTATAATTGAGACTTGCTTTGAGGATCGGAAACGCTAGTAGAGCTTGTAATTGAGTTTTGTGTGGTGAGTTTATGTGAAGTGTGTAGTGGTTGAAAGACCAGGCGTTTCTAAAAATATCTTAAAATAATTATAAATTATACAATTCTGGACAGATCGGTAGTCGTGGATATTAAAATAGGAGGTGACGTTTCCTTCTTCTGTTAAATGCGACAGTTTTTGTCCAAACAAAACATATAATTTGTTTCTATAGCCTTTTTCTATACACTCATTTAGCAACGTTTTATATCTTTAGTGAGATGTTCGTTAATATAAACTCTGACTGGACAGTGTCCCCATTCCCATATTTCGGCATCAAAGCCTGTTTGCGAGAAGCTTGCTTTTGTCTTCTTCATTCGTTGTCTTAAGCGGATACTATAGGACGAGGAGTAGCTGCACTTGCGCCTTTCGATGGTTGCAGCGATGAGCAAATTCTATGTCACTAAGTTGTATTGGTGCTGATATGTTCTGATGACTTACACAAGTAGCGTTGTATCCTCCGTCTTATTTTCGGGGATTCCTGAATTTCAATGTTTTGCAATCTGGACCACTGCTTGTTGCCTGAGGTTTTCTTCCTCGAGTGCCCTTATTCTAATTGACTGCGTGGTAAGGCTTTCCTTGAGAGTCATATTGTCATCTCTCAAGATTTTTATCTCAGGATGTACATCATCAGCCGAAAGCAGTTTTTTTAAATCACACCTTAATTCATGCGCAAATCTTCATATCTGGCTACTAATGAATGCTACTGATTCTGATACCCATTACATTGTTCATTAATAGATTTAAGGTTGCTCTGAAAGATCTTTGAAACTGGACTGTAGGCTTAAAGAACTTATTGCCTGCCTCTCAAGTTTCTGAGAACTGCTTTAGTTTGTCCACCGTCAAAAGCCTGTTCGTGGATAGTATCACGATTTCTTTTTGGTTGTTAACTGACGCTGCTTGTTTCAATAAATGAGACACTATCCGATCCGTGAGGTGGTCGTAAAAGTGTATTGGATTGTCTTTCTTTGGGAGTTTTACTTTACAGTCCAAGCATCGCTAAGATTGTTTATTTTCAGTGCTGAGTAGCTTTAAACCGCTGCGGAGATATATATAGCCATTGTAGGTCGTATTTTGCTCGTTCTTTTTTTTTTCGAGGGTAGGAACTAAAGTAATAGACATTGTTTAATTTAGCTCCTGATATTTTTATTGATAAAATTAAACTTATTACTAGCCTATAGCTAATTTTAAGCACTTTAAGTTAAATAAAAGTGAATCTATTTATTCAAATTTGAGTTTAGTAGTTTAACATCTTTAACTAGTTCACCACCTGCCAAGCACTATATTATCACTTGATAAAATTTAAATAACTTACTCTCAATATGTCCAACTTTGGCGATGTGTATTAATACTCAGAGGAAACTTGAGGACAGTATTTCAAGAAGGTTTGATGATCTCCAGCGCAGATCTCGAATGTGGGTCTTCTAGGATACTGTTGCAAAATTGGTGACGAGCTCCTGCAATTTTAGAGAACTTAGTTTGGCATTCTTAAGCCTCTTGAGACAGAATAAAGGAGTGTCTTAAACAAGTAGATTGATCATAGACGCAATGAGCCGCAATAAAATCACTCATTGTACTGGGCCTTCCTGAAAAGGATAATGAGGTTGCTGTGAGTTGCGAAGACTTATTTAAAAAAAAGCTTGGCCTTAATAAAATGTCCAGTGGATTTATAAAGCATGTCACTGAATTGGTCATCAAAACAAAGAACATGTCAAGGCCAATCTTTAGTTAAGTTTACTTCTATGGACAGTAAAACCAGGTATGGAAGGCTAAACCAAGCTCAAAGGGGTCTTCATTATCCATAGGGAGTTCTTGACGAAACCCAGGCAGTCTGTTTTTGTCAAGGCTCGACTCCACTTTTGGAATGCGTGCGGTGTGACGATGGTGGTGTCATCTGCACGAAGACATCCTGTGACAATTCAGTAAAATCACCACTGAAGACGAACTTCCACATTAATAACTAAGTTTCCAAAGATGCCGGGCAGGTCCTAGTCATAAATACATTATCATTTATTTTTCTTATATATAACTATTTTAACTTTTTCGTTTATAATCTTTGTATTAGCTGTATAATTAGTCACTAACCAATATTATGATAACAAAAACTTAAACTCGATTGTTATCATTGTTTGGCACTAGGCAAAGTCGTTTGACGTTTAGTTATGTTTGTTGTTTTAATTATCCTTAATGGGAAAGGCAAAGGACTTTTGTCCATACAGCCAGGTCTTGTTCTTGAGTAATATTTGCAAATTTTATAGATTTAAAGGCGAAGCTCATGTCTTCATAGTTATTGATGTTAAGCCGAAGCCATGTCTTAGTCTTATTATTCTTGATCATAAGGCCTAAGCCAATCTTTGATGTTGACTGTCAAATATGGTCGAAGTCAAATCCATAAGCAATTGAAGTAGTATCCAAACAAAATTATTTGTATTTCCAGGTGATTGTTACATATCCATGTTAATGGTAAGTCCGGGGAGTACAGTCCTTTCAAAATGTTTTGAACTGTATTAGAAATAAATTCATAGATGATGTCATGATATCATGATTCATAAGCAAGTCTTGAATGCAGCGCGGTATATTTTCAGGTCTTTTGTGATAGTTTAACAGATTAGATGATAAACAAAGGCGTTTGAATATGGAATTGAGGGTATTCTGAAGAATATGTGGTCTAAAGTTTGATGACGTCTGAATCGCTAATATGAACGAAGGGAGACTTAATAATGCGCATGCGGTGTAAATGAATTAAATCTCATGTCTCAAATCTCAGGCGGCAAAGTATCGTATGAAAATCTTCTGCTTTTGTAAATACTGGATTTACAAAACCATGGAATTCCGATATCTTGTTGATTGCAGCATACCAAGTGCCCTTTCTCGCTAAACTTTCTTGCCAAACATGTTTCCAATCCTGGTTAAGTTTTGACTTTAAAAGTGGTAGTAAATCAGTGTACGGAATAGCAACATTTATACAGCGCTGCCGCTGTCGCTGTCAACAATTGCACGTGCAAAGGAAATCCGCATACTCGTTGCCTGAGACTCCTATATGCGAGGGCGTCCATAAGAATTCCACATTGTAATCTTTTAGATAGCATATAAAGTATATATCTGATTTCGGTTATAATGTGGTAGACTTAGCACAGAATTGGTAATCTTGTAAAAGCCTTTAGAACACTCATGCGTTCTGATGATTAACAAAATCTTTCAGAACGATCTTCACTAAATTTTAATGCAGCACATAATTGCTAAAGAGCTTCTGCAGAAAATATGTTAAATTTTGCTTAATTTAGTACCTCGTCCAAACTTCAAAACTGGGTATATAGAACTGCCATTGAAACCATAGCCTCCTTTCGAGCATCTGTATAAATGTGATTATAATTGGGATATTGGATATAAGATTATAGACTTCTTGTCGATCTCTCAGTTTATTGTCTATAGTTATGCTGATGTGATTCATAATACTTTCATAGCTTTTAGTATAACAACTCAGTTATCTGATTTAAAGATGCTGTGCTGATTGACCAGATTTAACAAAAAAAGGAAGCTCATGCAAAGAATAGGGATAATTGCTTGAGAGGGGAATTCATGGAAACTATTGTTCAGATGGAAAAGTTTGTTAATATGGGTGACTATTTATAGAAAGTAATTTAAGCAATAATCTCCTTTTAGATATTGAAACCTTTAAAATATAGAAGGAATGTGGCATTCAACTTGGAGTGAATTTATGGGAGTTGTTCTCATTGTTCCAGTAATGAGTCGAAGACTATGATTTTGAATGACATCTAATTTGTGAATAAATTGTATTTGAAGCAAAACAAAAGAAACTGTATTCAAAGTGGCTACGAACAAGAGATTTATATAGAGTTAAAGAATTTTAGGTCAGAGCCCCAGTAAGTTCCAGCAAGAGACCTCAAAATATTCAACGCTTTTATAGCTCTGTTAGTCAACAATCAACATTATTTACCCCAGGATAAATTGTTTACAAACAACACACCTAAAAACTTAGCTTCGTTTCAGCTGGTAGTTCTATATTATTGTAATATAATTTGACCTGGAAATGGCTTCCTTTACTGAAGACTAATACTTTGGTTTTCTATACTAATGTCTAAAGCAAGATAATTGAAATAGGTATGAAATTTTTAAACTACTATTCAATTTAGGAGCTATATTCATGGAGTTGATATCAGAGTAATATACCACTAAATCATCAGCAAATTGTAGATTACTTACATTGTGATCTAAAATTAAGTTAAGTTTGTGGATATACAATGTAAAGATTAAAGGACTTAGAATGCATGTCTTGGCAGGTGCCTTATAGGAGAAACGTGGACCAATGATCTTGTTATGATATTTAACAAAGACTTTTCTACCATGCAAGAAATCAAATATCCATTGACAACCTTAACAGGCAGACCAATGGCAACAAGTACAGAAGACAGAATATGATGATGTTACATTATTAAAAGCCCTACAACATCAAAAAATACACTGACCAAAACATTATTGGATTTGAAAGCTTGGAAGATGTCCAAATGTAAATGAGCAATACTCTCTCTTGAAGATCTAGCCTTTCTAAAACCAAATTGATTAGAAGGTAATATTTTATTTAATTCTATAAAATGCTCTAATCTTTGTTTCAATAATTGTTCAAATATTTTCCCACACAAGATGTCAAAGCAATAGGTCTATACGAATTAAAGAAATTTCTCCTTGTTAGGTTTTAGTATGGGGACTAAACAATCAATCTTCCAATCATCTGGAATCAGAGTTTGTTGCCAAAGAAGATTGAAAACATTTAAAAGTATTGATTTGGATTGAGTGGATAAGTGCTTTAGATTTTATAAGAAATACCGTCTAGGCCAGCTGTTGTGTCTCTTCTAGATGATATTGCTGACGTTAATCTGGCAAATGAAAATGGTTCTAAAAAGTAGCTGTGATTTGGGCAAGACCTAATATTGATTTTCAAAGAAGATGCTAGCTCAACAGTATCTGGAGTATATTTTTAAGAAAATGTAATCCAATCATAATTGTTATCAAGCTGAGATGAGGGTGTGTAAGTTTTGTTAAATTTACGCATATGTGACCAAATAATTGAGATAGGGGTAGTTCTGTTGAAGGATTCACATAATTTGTTCCAACTTAATCTTCTTTCAGACCTAATAATGAATTTCTTCTTAGCTTGAAGCTTTTTAAAGTTTATATAATTCTCTTCCGTTGGGTCTTTTTTGAATTGTAAGTATGCATTTTTGCTATCTAGAAGAGCTTTAAAACAATTTGAGTTCCACCATGGGAGTGGATTTCTTTTTTTTTTTGTGTTTGGTTTCAGACGAGAATTATTATGACCAGATGAAGAGCAAGGAAGAGATTCTGTTAGAGCCATGTTTAAACATTTAATTAGGCTGTTATATGCTAAAATAGGATCTTGACTATTTAAGGATAAATAAGAAAATAACAGATCAACTTTAGGAAGAATATAGATCCCAATCAACTAACTCAAATTACAAGAAGAAGGGAGGACTACTAGTCATATCTGTAGAATAAGAATTATTATAACTAAGTACAATTTTGTTATTACAGGAAGATGATAGCTGCTCAATGGATCATTGTGGACCATCCAGTTACATTGCAAAGAGATTGAAGGAGAAACAATGGTTAAATCCAAGACACTGGGTTTCCATATGTGGAGCTGGACTGTAGTCACATGACCATCATTCAGTAAGACTAAATTGTTGTTAAGTGAATGACATCTAGAATGTCCCTGCCCTGCAATCAGAGGTTCAGCTGCCCCAGAGAATATTATGACTATTAAAATCCCCTGCCAAGAACATTGGCTCAGGAGACTTTTAATTAAATTATTAAATTTATGTGGTGAGAATGGAGGTTGCAATTACCTGGACTGTAAAGGCTTCAATAGTTAATTCCTTGCAGTTTGAATATTTAATCCTAATAGCTATATTTTGAAGGAATTATCATAAACAGTATTCACATTAGAGTAAAAGATAGATCTATGTACTATTATGGCTACACCATTGTGTGGAGTTTCCAGAGTCTAGTCTTACACATTATAATTACGCAATTTAAATTTATGATGAGGTTTGAGCCATGTCTCAGCAAATATAGCCATGAACATTGTGGTCTAAAAGAAAATGGTTAAAATATGTTGATTGTGCAATATACCTGAGCATTCCATTGTACTATATTTAAAGTATCCATTAAGTTATTGAAGATTGATTACTACTTTGCTTTTTGAAAGAATCTTTTAGGACATCTTTTATAGTTTCAGAGCAAATTTTGATTCATTGGTCTTGTTAAGAGTGATTAATTTAACAATTGATTCAGTAATGGTTTTAAAATTAATTCTGAATTAAGAATAAAAAGGAATTGGTCTGTTTTATAGTGAGGGAAAATTTGTACTATTAAGAGCTTGTGCATAACTTTTGTTTTGAAATTTTTCTTTGTTAAGCTTGAATTTTTCTTTTTAACAGGGCAAATTGAAGATATTGAAATATGATTCCTTTACAATGCAAAATTAGCCTCTTTGGGATTAACATTACAAGATTTAAAATTGTGATTTTCCACAGATAGAGCACCTTTCAGCGTTTTTACAAAATTTGGCTATGTGACCATATCTCAGGCAACGGAGGCACTGTTTTACCGGGTATGTACACACGTACTTCAAATCTCCAGCTATTGAGGGTCAACACTCTCTGGTAAGTTTGGACAAGAAAATGTAATGGACACAGTTTTGTCGGTTCAAATTTTATATTACGTTCTCGACAATCCTACGCATGAAGTCTGATTGATACTATATTTTTGTGCTGGTCATGGCACTGTATATCTCCTTGTTTGAAAGATCTATCGGCACATGACTAATCACGCCAATTGTTTCTGTCCGGCAGCTGGTATGCTTGCATATAGTTTGAGGCCATCCAGAAACTTTTTATTATTTAAAGCTGCATTAGCCAAAGCGGGTCTCCAAATATTACACCTATTTTACCTTTGTTAATTCTTTTTAATTGTTTCACGCCTTTATTATAGCGTTTGATTGCGTTGGCGAGAGACATCATGTCCCTTGAGCCTATTGGTTTGTCTTTGTCTGTGCTTTCCAGGAAAACGATATATTCAAAATTGCCACCGTCTTCAGGATAAAAACGGACGTAGTTGGGTAACTTAAATGGAATATACTTATCAGCATCATCTTCAGACATAATAGATTCCGACTCCGAGTCCCTCACCGCAGCGCTTTCCTCGGAGTCTCCCTCGGCATCCTCCTTCTTTTTACGTCGTTTTCTACCGCGGGACATCGCGGTAACAACCACACACCACTTTATATGAAAATAAAACTTTCAATAATAACTATTTGTATTATTTTCAATTAAACTTTAAAAAAGGCGCCCTTTTAGTTTGAACTTTACCGCGCTTTTTTTTCTTGACGTTTGTTATAACTTCATGACATATGGTTGCGTTCGTATTTTATATTTTACTTTCATTATTTTTTTCTTTAAGATATTTGTTTTTTTTTTTTGAATTCTTTTTTCTTTTAAACATTTAATTTTATTTTGTACCGCTGTTAAAATAATGATTTATTTTCATTTTGTTAATTAAATTAGAACATTTTGTTTTCAAAGCTAGCGGTGGTGCGTGAATGTTATTTATAAATTATAAACTAATTTAGTTATTAAAATATATTATTATTTTTATAAATATATATATTTATTATTATATTTATTTATTTTATTTATCATATAGATTATAAATATCCATATGTCATCAATATCAGATGAAGATTCGTTTTATTCTATTATAGATAGCTCGAGCTCTGACACTGAAGATGAGTTTTAGCTCTGTACCATGCTCTCTTAGTGACTTTTAAATGAAAATTTTCTAGCCTCGGCTGAGTACTTATTCATTGAGGTCCATGTAATTGCGCTAAAATCGTATTAGGTGTTGTATATTGCCTCCCAACATCGACTATTTCCACTGATTTCGAATTGGTCCTGGAATCTTTGGGTTCAAGGTACTCTCATCATGTCATCATGGGAGATTTCAATACCGACCTCCTTAAATCTGAATCTTCCGTACTTCAAACTCCTACATGTTGTCAAGTCAAGTTTTCAACTTTACCACTTCAACCTACCCATCGTAACCAACCAGTGAAGATACTTGGCTTGACCTAATCCTTTTCCTCTAATCCTTCTATGATTCCATCTCATGGGCAACATCCTGCTCCATGCTTTTCCCATCACGACCTTATTTTCCTTTCCATACCTTAAAACCACCTAAACCTAAGCACAAAGTTCTGCATCTTGGTCTTTTTGCAAAATTAACATTGAACAACTACGCAAAGATGCTAGTGATATTGAATGCAACCTTTGTTTGATGAGGACTCGTTAGACAATAAAATTAGTATATTTAACAGTTGTATTAACCAATTGTTCGATGCCCATGCACCCGCAAAATGTGTAAAATAAAACGGTTGCCAGCTCCATGGCTGACAGAGGGTGTCAAATGGCGATGCGGCGCAGAGACAGAGCATTCAGATATTTAAAATCATCGCTGTGAAAATAACTGGACTAAATATAAAGTAGCCAGAAATCGTGCAACCAGATGATACGCAACGCTAAACGCCGTCATATTCTTTGATAATATTTCAACTTCAAACCCGCCAATATCTGGAAGTTCCTTGCAACCATGGTATTGGCAAGTCGCACAATAACAAACCTTCCTAACTCAATCACTTTAGATGATTTAAATAATCATTTTCTCACTGCTTCATCTATAGATCCATTAAAAGTTAACGAAACAATTTCTTATTTGAATGGTTTGATGCGCTCCTCCACTAACAGTTTTTCTTTCTCCAGTTTCTTCGGAAGAAGTCAAAACCATCCTGGCTATTAGTCAACTGCAGTCGGACCGGATCAAATTGGTCGAAGAATGATCGATCCTGCTCTTTGATTATTTCCTTCCTGCAATCACCCATTCATTAATTTTTCCCTTTGGTCTAGGTCCTTCCTTCCGCATGGCTAAAGCATTTGTCCGGCCTATCCCTAAATGTTCTAATCCATCATTCTCGCACATTACCGACCCATCTCTATCCTGCCATTTTCTCTAAAGTTCTAGAGTCTTGTGTTTGAAACAACTTTCTCAATTTGTTTTCAAAATAATTTAATTAGCCCTCCAATCGGGCTTCAGACCTGGCATAGCACAACTACTGCCCTTCTAAAAGTGACAGATGATATTAGAAAGGGCATGGAGGATACTAAAATTACCTTGCTGGTTTTAATAGACTTTCCAATGCCTTTAATACCATAAGTCACGAAATCCTTCTTGCTATCCTGTCATATTTTATGGTTTCTGATGAAGTTCTGGAATGGTTTTCTTCTTATCTTCAGGGGCGCCAGCAGTCTGTAATTGTGGATGAGTCCTCATCCAGCTGGTTGCATATAAAAAGTGGCGTCCCTCAAGGCGGTATTCTTTCACCACTATTATTCTCTATTTTTATAAACCTCATCACCAATGATATTCAGAGTGCGTATCATCTGTATGCCGATGATCTACAGCTATATGCTCAAGCTGATCTAGAAAGCTTAGCAGTTGCGTTCAACAAAATAAACCAAGATTTAGCTGCTATAAAAAGTTGGTCTGACCGGTTTGGGTTGACTGTCAACCCATTGAAATGCCAAGCAATAGTGCTAGGCAGTTCTAGAATGTTAGCCAAAACTAATCTTACCCATATGCCTAAAATTATTTTTGATAGTCATCCTATACCGATCAGCCAAAGCGTGAAAAATCTTGGCTTGTATATTGACAATACTCTTAACTGGAAGGGCAAATTGCTCGTTAGTCAAAAGGTCACTGGTGTCTTGTAGCTTATACAGGTTTAAAACTTTTGCCATCACAAACTAAGGCAATGCTTGTGCAGGCTTTGATTTTTCCTCTTATCGACTATGGTGATGTGTGCCACTTTGACCTGAATGCAGATCACCTCAATAAAAATGCTTGATCGACTTCTGAATAAATGCATTCGATTCGTTTTCAATCTCCTAAATTTGACCATGTGTCGATTTATCGTGCTCAATTGCAGTGGCTACCTATTCGCCAAAGACGCTATCTACGAGCGCTACCACTCTCTATTCTTTTCTAAATTCACCTTTACTCCAGCTTACATATCCTCGCATTTTCAGTATCTATGTGAAGTCAGCAGCAAAACCTTCGCTCAGCAGCATAATCGTCTTTCAATGTCCTGTTCACCGTTCTGACTTCACCCATTTATCATTCCCCTGTACAGGCGATTCACTTGTGGAATGAGTTACCTCAGGAAAGTCAGAATGGCTAAAAGTCGCAACGAGTTTAAACGGAAAATTAGCAAGAAACTCTTAAGTCAATTACAACAATGAAACAGATCCTTTTATTTTATTTTAATCTATATTTTATAACTATATATAAAATAAAAATGTATGTATTTTATGTACTTATGTAATGAAGGTTTATTAATTTTATATATATATAATTATATTTATGTGTATTTAGGATAGCAGTATTATTACGTATTTTGTATTAAAATATTTATGTACGTGTATTACTTTTCTTTTTTTATATTTGGACATTTAGTACTTTTAAAGACCCAATTTTATGTATAAACCTTTTTTTTCCTTTTTTTTTTTTTTTTTATTTTTCACCTTTAACATTCTCCCAACCACCTTAATGGTTTGGGATTAAAGAATCCTTTAACATTAAGTCCGCCATTGTACTCATTTTTTACCAAGAAGTTAAATAAATAAATAAATAAATAAAAAAATATTAACCTTCCTGTAGATGCGGTTCAATTGTTATGTTGGTTTTCGCAGGCGCTTAAAAATTTACTAACAAAATTGAACTGGTTGGGTCACAATGACTCCTGCTGGGTTGCCAGGGGTCAAGAAGATGGTGTATTGGACAGTTTTGGAAAAATAAACTCCTCTTACCCAGTGTTACGTTGACGGTTTTCAGTTGTTTTTGCAACCTTCTAAAGATTTTTTGGAAAAGCTTTAAATGGATAAATAACACAACACTTTGGCGCCTTGGAACGCGAACCTGGTTTTAAACTGGAACCACAAACGTAAATGATAATTTATTTTTTATGTTTGGTAGACGTATGTAATTTACTATTTTTGAAATTTTTATACCTATGACTTTAGACAAAAATATGAATTAAGCGTTACAAATATTACCGTCACGTATTCACCAAAATTTTTTTTAAGTGAAAGGAAAATACAAATTCAAAAAGTTCTTTAAATGATCGAAAAGCCTTAAAATATCCACAACCTAAAGATTCTGGGAGGTGGGCCACGGCCAGTACTGGGCTTAAAATGAGAGTTTAGGTTTTGCGCAACATAAGTTTAAACCAACAAATCCTTTCTCCCGGATTCAATAGAAAAGAACTTTTTAACTCATCAGAAGATACCGAAGGTTGGAAACCAGTTTATTTAAAGGGCGCGTCAAACCATTTAAATAGGAAAGTTGCTTTTCAACCGATGAAATCAAGTTGAGTAAGGTGATAAAATGTTTGAAAGAAAGTCATCTAAACTAATTCAATAAGGTGGTTTAAACGCAACCACCGATACCAAGGGATTTCAAGAAATTTGGATCTCGGCGGGTTTGATAAAACCCATTGTTCAGGATATAACGGCGGTTTAGCATTGCCCCATCTGATTAACATGATTCCTCGCAATTTTATATCGGGACCAACTTTCATCCGAACGGCGTTTTGGGTTTTCTAAAAGCGTTGGTCTTTGCCCATTGCATTTTCGGATTATTTTGTTAATTCCGGGCTGGAAGGTCTTTTCATCTTTTTTTTTTAATGGCGCGTATACATCCGTACAGTTCGGGATCGTTGTTAAGGATGTCAATTTTTATCCGCATTATTCGACTCAACCAGAGGCTGCTAGTCGTAGTCAGCTACATCTTTCCATAAGATCAATATTTATATCATTAAAAGGGCCGTTAGGACCCTCGGTTTACGTTTGGGAGGCTTTTTAGCTATATAATAAGAAAAGGAGATCATGACGGGAGAAACCGGGTGCAGGGTGTCCATGGGGAATGAAGGAAAGGTTGGAGGTCAGGATTAGGTCGAGCCAAGGGCATCACCATTTAAAGTTGTGGGGTCGCGCGGTTTATGGCCACTTCAAACAATATTAAAAGTTTCGGGACGGGGTTGATTCAGGTAAAAAGGGTTAGTATTAAAATCGCTAATGAAAAGTGATGTAAACCCTAACCTAAAGATTCCGGACCAATTCTTCGGTGGTAGTCAAGTTTGGGGACAGTAAACGACGCCAATAACTATTTTGGCTTTGTTCTAATAAGAATATTTCCAACAAAAACAAATTCGTTGAAAGGACGAAATGTTTTGGTGGGAAGAGGCGACACCGTATAAGAAAGACTGTCTTAAAGGAATATAGCAAAACCTCCTCCTACTTTTACAATGGGTCGTTTCCATTGGAAATAAAGCCAGGTGGGGAAAATAAGGAAGATGAAAGATGGGGTTTAAGCCACCCTGAAATCAGAATGACGTGGAATATTAAATTTTAAAATATTATATAAATCATTAAAAAGACCGGAATGTTTCATTTTAATGGAATTCTTTAAAAAAGTTGGGAACAGGAAAAAATTTTCCTTAAAAAACCTTGTAAAAACTGGTTTATCAGAGGTTGGTCTAATTGAGCATTTTTAAAAAATATGTATATAAAATATATTTTAGACACAAATAAATAAAATAATATATATATATATATATATATATATATAAAATACCACAAAAAACAACAAAATCTTAAACAATTTCCGAGCACCACCTGCCAGCTCACAAATCATTTCCAAATCTATTAACAATGCAAAAAAAATAAAAAACATATATAAGAATTAAATTAATTTGGGTTCCTTTTAACAAGCAAAAAAGAAAAAAAAATATCGCTTAAAAAATAATTTTTTAAATAAGGCTACCAGTCCTTAGCCTGCCATAAATAAAAAAAACAAATCCAATGTCAACGGAAATGTATAACGTATCTTTGTTTAGCATTTAGCGTTCTAAACGCTAAAAGTCCAGTAGAGACTGGAGCTTTACATCAAATTCCAAAAAAAAAAAAGTTCTGGATTACCTTACCATTAACACAAAATTAACATAAACCGGGTTGGGCTTCATACCAAAAATTAACAAAAGAAATATTTAAAAAAATATTAAGTTTTGGAAGAAAATAAATTGGAAAAGAAAATTAAAAAAAATTAATTCAAAAGTACTTAAGAAAAGAACAAATTTATAACAGGAAGAAAATGACTTTTAAAATTTTGATAATACTATTATATCCATCGGTTTGTTCTAGTATTACCCACCACTTCTAGCTATATTAATTTTAAGTATATTATATAAATAAAAAAAAGTAAAGAACTATAAATTAACCGGCCGATGGAAAAAAATTTAAAAAACACATTTTGTAAGAATATCATGTTAGTTTAGGACAACAAAAAAAAAAATAATCTAGGTAAAAAGAAAAAAAATTAAAAGCATGTTAAGGTAAGGTCTAAAAATTTTTTGTCAATTTTAATGGATAAGCTTGGACAAGTTTTAAGAAAGATTTTTAAATTTCTTAATTTAAAAAATAATGCATTTAAGGGAAAAAAAAAAAAAGATAATAAGCACAAAATACAGCTTATGGGTGGCACAAAGGGGAAATAGATTTTTATGATAAATTTATGTGGAAATAAAAAATAAAACATATGTTATAAAATGTTTTCAAAAAATGTCCCTTGATGACCAAGGGACACGTTGAAGTTTTACAACCCTTTGGAGAATTTTTTATGAGCATTTCCAACCCTCTTTTTTGACCTTATGAATCTTTTGAGGTCCTGATTTTAATTATATTGTTTGGGTTCCATCCGATCTCATACCAAAATGAAGTCAAGGATTTCAGGAAGATGGGCCTGGGTCGAGTAAAGGGAATTCCTTTAAGAGTACTTGAGCCTTTTCATTTGCCTTGGCCTCCCACCTGCTGATTTGGTTTCAAAGTTTGGAATTCACTAAAATAGGCCGTTGAGGTGATTTATTAAAAACCCAATCTATGGCATGTTTTGAAACTTTTCGGGATGTTCCCAACCCAAATTTTTGCTGATTCCAGGAAGAATTCCAGTGCAATCTTAAGTTATATTAAGTTTCTAAATGATTATACTGTAATGATGTAATTCATATATTTGTTTATAAAAAATTTATTATTTACTCCTCTTAGAATTTTACATTTTTCCAATCAAATCAGCAGTATATTAACGAGTTTATGTACCCTCGTTATTCGTAGTAAATTTATGCGCAGTCGATCATTCTTTTATGTTTTTGTTTGCCAATATTTTTTATGTATTACTTTATAAAAACTATTTGATATTCCTTCTTTATACGAAAAAATAACGTTTTTTTCATTTGACAGATTTGAAATGGTTTACGTACAAAAGGCGATGGGTGAAAAAATCAATCTGTTTTTTATACCACCGGACTGTCGGTATATTTTTAAAAATGACACTCTATTAGCCGACATTGATTGGTTTCTGAATAGGCGCTGCACCTGATTGATGTTTAATATTTTTTTTTAGGGATTAGGTAATAAGGTAACCAATATTCCTTCTTCTTAACTGTTTATTAATCTTTTTTAGGGTTTTAACGAACTTTTTATCCTTAAAACAGCGTTTGTTATGTGATGTTTTCCTATAAAGTAAAACTATTATTATAGTACTTAACAGTTAAATTGTGTTCATTTGAATTCTTAGCTATATAACTATATGTGTTTATTTATTTATGTAAGGAAGAGTGATAAAATTTTAACTGTAATCTTGATTAAACAATTTTTCTGTTTGCCTAAGAACTTTGTACATTCCTCCATCTCACATTGTTCCTTTAAATTTTACAAGCACAGTGCATGAATTACCCGGGACGCTATCAAACTGAAACAGTGGCACGCAAAGCGAAAAAAACACATTGTTTCTCAACAACTGGGGGCGCCTTCAAAAAGCGCCAAAAGAAAAATGAAACAAAACTCCAAATTGTCACCTCTAAAAAGGCTGTTCCCGCCGGAAGTAATGACGCTGTATTGTTCGTTTGATTATCGATAGTTGCTACTTATTGGTTTATAAGCTATAGTTTATAACTTAGTTATGCTTAAGTTTTATTGTTTGTTAATAGAACTTTTGATACATTCTTCTGAAAATTTGTTTAGATAAGTAATTAATTAAGATACTTAGTCAGTACAGGTAATCATCGAGCAATACTGTTGTGAAAAATATCACGTTAGCAGTTTTGGTGCATTGTGCATTCTTGACGCCTTACAAAAGGAAGGCTTTTGTGTGTGTGTTAATAATTTTCTAAAAGTTTAGCTAATCGACGTGTGAATTGGGTGAATTGTTGTTCTGTGGCAAAACGTAAAGATTTTAACCGAAAATATCTGTTGAATCAGTATAAGCATCAGATAGCAAAAGATGACCTATTAAATTAATTGAAAAAAATATGCCATCATGAACGCCGTTTTCATGATAAATGTACTAGCCCAAGATTTAATTTATCTGGTTTATTTAGGAATAAGTATAAATAAAATAATCTCAACGTATTATTTTAAAATATCATACAAAGAAACATATAATCCGTCCCATTTGTTTCGAATAAATTGTGTGCTTACGGCTAACTCATGCATAATACTATAAAGTTCTAAACTGTGTCCTTTGTTTGAACAAACCAGTACGGCAAGCCTAAGTCAACCAAGCCGTCAGTGGCTGTTAACTAAAGGATTTACCGTATACTTTATACGTGTTTCCAAAATTTTTGCAAAATTTGTTAAAATAGGCGGGCGACATGGGTTAAAAATTCAATGACTATTTTAATTTATCGGCGGATTGGTACATATTTAAACCCGGACGTTTCGAACACTTTCGGCCGTGGTCACGGGGAAAAACCGGAAAAAATATGTAAAATAAACAATTAAAACCTTTGGACAAAATTTTTTGTTTACATCATAGCCTTGTTATCCACCGCTGGAAATAGGCCTCCCTAATACACCCCTATCCATTAGGGGTTTGGACCTTCCCACCCGCTGGTCCAATGCGGGTTGGTGGGTGGACCAAACCCGCCCATCCGGCGCATGGATCCTCTTCCTTTTCAAGACAAGGGGATCGGCCCCAAAATTTCTAACCTTTGCCCAAATACCCAAATTTTTTGTTTACCAAAAATTAAATTTTATAAAAAATATAAACAAAATATAAGCTTTTACAAATCCAAACGCCACTTCACACATTTATATTATTTAAATTGATTTACCAAATGTTTTGACAGTTGTTTTTTGAATGTAAAGTGAGTTTAATTTTTATTTGGGGAAATTGTCAAAGAGTCGCGCCCTTCCAGTTTGGGCCTCGTTTTCCGTAATTTGTTTTATGCTTAGGGTTATTGAAAACTAGGCTCTCGTTCGGGTCGTAACAGCGATTTTTTGTTAAATGAATGATAAGGGTTATTGTATGGGACCCAAATTGTTTTAAAAAATTTCATAATATTATATTTGAAAGTTGATTTAAATTCATTATTTTGGATTCTTTTGTAAATTTTGTTGTTTGCAGTCAAATAATCATAATTATACTATTTTTGATATGTTTTTCTGTATAGTTTGAAGGTTTTAGATTTGATTGGGCCACCTAGCCCAAATCTCAATTAAGGTACGTTAAAATGTGGTTTGACTAATTCGTTGTATATCTGGGTCTAAGTTTTTGGAAAGAATCGAGTTATTTGCGGATGGAACTGCCAAAGGTTCTTTTGGATTAAATATTCTATGTATGTAGTCCATAAGTTGGAGAATCTAGAAACAAGCTTTGAGATATTTTTCCATTAGTTTTACATTAAGGGGGTAAATTATTAATTGTCAATGGAGTAAATGGAGGTAAGGGTTTATTTTTTCGAATATAATTAAAAGATTCTTGAAAATTTTTGTTTATAAATTATATTCAAACCATTTAAATAATATGTTATGATCGTGTTGAGCTTGGGAAATCATATCATTTATTGATGATCCAAGAAACAAAGAGGTGTCATCTGCGTACAAAGTAATATGGCCATTAAGCAGTAAGTCTTGTATATTATTTATGTAAATGTTAAATAATAGCGGTCCAAGAATTGAACCTTGCGGAATACAATATTATTCCGTCAAATGAAATTTTTATTTATTATATTTTTGTTATTAGCTCCTTAGGCTCAGTATAATTTTAAAGTACTTGAAAGTCTTAGAATCTGTAAAACTGAAACATTAATCAATAAAGCTGAGATACTTTTAAGTTACGCTATTATTCATATTCATTTATACTTTACCTTATTTTCCGTTTCACGAAGTAAACTTGCCTTTTTGTCTTAATTTCCCTTTTATATATATTTTTAATTTCTTTTTTATTTAATTTAAAATCGTTTTATATTAAAACAGAAACAATTGGGACCTTTATTAAGTACTGTAATCTCAAAAGAAGTTCTGAAAAATATCAATATTCATCGTATTAAATAAAGTTGGTTTAATCTTTTGGTCAAAACTTTTGGGTAATAATTATAGTATAAAAATAAAAAATAGTTGGGCACAATTCCTTAAGATAATTGAATGAAAAGCCTCTTATCTAAATCTTATCAGAAGAATTCTAAATTCAGTTGTTATAGTCATTGTTTTACTATTTTTGTACGGATGTTACTAAAAGCGAAACAATATTTCATTCCAATTTCTTGGTAAATATTTACTATTATTGTTTATTGGATTTGATTAGTTGAATTATTATTGAAGAAGTTGGCGCCTCTAAGGTTTAGTGGTCTTGGTTCGTAGGGTAATATCGGCAAACAAAATTGCCTGAAAAGTAAAGTAATTTGTTTTTAATAACAATAACATAACTTTACTTTAATTTTTTTACTTTTATTCACCCGATTATTATATATCTCCTTTTTTTACGGATATTTCGCGTTGATTATTTATATTTATTCCCGACGTTTCGGACTATTTCGCATCCATGATCATCCGGGCAGATTGGGTATATAATATCTTTTGGTGAGTGATTTCAATTATTTCAAACCTATTACAAAAAATATTAATTACGAGGACAAATATACGTCGTGAAGATTATCATTTTTGAAATTGTTGTAAAAGGCTTTCAGTTTGATAGGAAGATGCAAAGGTTTAATTTAGTTAAAGTTCACTTTAATAACCTAATGTAAGTAGAAAATGCCGTCCACAAGCTTCATTCTTTTATTTTTGTTTGTTTTAAATATCATAAAATGAAACTCGTTTCGAGCTACGTTCTGTTCCGAGGTTTTTCAACCTTATCTTAATGTTGGAAATAAATTGTAGATATCAGCCCAGTTTTCAATTAAATTATCTATTCATTCCTAGACTTGAGTAGTTACTTAAAAAAGCGTATTTATAACTTCATAAAACAATATAAAACAGATTGTTTTCAGGTCAAAAAAGTTATTTGAATGAACAATAGGGAAACTCATTTAAAATTAAGGATGTAAACGCAATACGGGAGTGTTTTTTTTATTTTTACATTAAAATGCAGGATTCGAATTTATTTGTTTTAAGTTTACTTTATTGCGTAATTGTTGGGTAAACATTTTTTATCAAACCTTTCATTTAATTATTTTATTAAAAAACTAGGCGTTAATTATGTTTTTTCCGAAAACGGGTATTAAAAATTTTTTTCCAATAAATTTAAACCAAATTTATTTTAAGTATTTATATAACTTTTAATAGTAATTTACAATTTAATTAATTTTTTAATTTTTAATAATATGGGTGATGGATTATTTAATCTTTTAACCAAAATAAAAAACATTTTGTGAAAAGCTTATTGGTCATTATTTTTTATTAATGTAAGGCGTAAAATGTATCACACAAAAGCCAAAAAACTGGGCAATTCAACAAATCACAAACAAATTTTCCCGACCGGTAAATAAGCCAACCGCTTCCTGGCCTAGGTGGGGTAGGGCGTGGCTTAAAACCGGAGGTCGGGTTCCGAATCCCGGGGGACCCAACAAATTTTCATTGTTGTTTCCCTGGTTGGTTAAGGCCATTTGGGGATCAACCCATTTGTCTGAAAATGGATGATCCATGCGCCGGATGGGCATGTAAAAGTCGGTCCACCCACCCTCGCTTGGAAGGTGGGATACGGTTCAAAAACCCCCTTATGGATAAGGGGTGTTTTAGGGGAAGGCCCTTGGGTCCAGCAGTGGACCATCAGGCTAATATTGATGATGAATAAAAGCTACTAAAAGGTTTGCCCAAACAAGCACAAAACATTAGTCTGACAGTTTACAAATGTTTTCTAATCTAATTAATTAATTAATTATCCTATTTTGGAATTTAAAATTTTAAATAAATAATTGATTTAATATTAAATTTTCAATCTTTTTTAAACGTTCTAATTTAACAAAAATAAATTTTGGGGTTAATCACGGTCCTTTGTGTTAATGCTTATTACGATACCTTTCCAAATTTTTAAAATGGAAACCGGCCTTTGGCAATGGTTTTCCTCCTCCAGGTTTTAATTAATAACAACTTAGTAACAAAGGTATAATTAATAACAACGTAGTGTCTAAATCGGTTCTACAAACAATTCTAATCTGCATATTTATTTCGCCTATATTATTGTCACTTTTACGCAAAAATAATAGTCTTTACCAATAAGAATTGTAATAATTTATTACATTAGACGTCCTTAACGTACTACTTTGATATACCCATTAAAAACTTTTTATTCGTAATTTTAATCATAAATATCCTGTATGGAGAAAGCATACAACTAAACAAGTAGTTAGATTATCGATTAGCTTAACATAGTTCAAAAAAGTATATTTTATTGATATTCGAAACCAGCATAGTTTAGTTCGTAATTAGAGATAAATTCTGGTTAGCAAAAGATGGGTGAATTTATCCATATTTTTTTTGGAACCAATTTTTTTTTTAAAATATATATTTAAAATAAAGAATGAAAATTGGGAATACATAAATGATATAGATGCTTTTTAAAAAATGTTAAAATTAGGAAAAATCATACATAAATGAGCTTGGGAAACCAATATCTGCTGATTAATTTTATTGTTAATTTCCCAGATTCCCCAGACGTTGACAGAATTTATTTTTCATAACGAATAAAGAGTTTCTATATGTTTACTTTTTGTTCTTTTCCCATTACTGCCTTTAATTTACCAAACTGCCTCCCAGCCCTAGTGGAATGGGTTTGCGCTTTTAGAAACTAGGGTTGGTGTTCCAACCTTGCGGGGAAACAACTTTGTGACAATCGGGTTAGGAAATGCGGGCTGGTTGCTTGTAAAGTAAGATGATCCATGCGTCGGGTGTGCATGTAAAACGTCAGTCTTGGGCCTATCTCTCTCCAGTCGTGGGTTATCCTCCCATAGAACTTTGAAAAAAGGAATAAAACCTGTGTTTGTGCGTTATGCCTGTGTGCTATGATTATATCCTACCAGTTAAGGATCTCACCTGATAATTATAAGGTTATAAGGATGACATTTTATAGTTATTTACATATAATAATACGTATAATGGTATATATATAATGGTATATATACGAGTAAATATACATATCAACGAAGTTACAAACTTTCTTTGGCTCATATTTTAGTCACTTTTATATCATATATCGTACGTCTAGATATAATTTGAGCCTTAATAATTTAGTCTTTCAGATACTGGTAAGAATATAAGTGAAATTTTGAAAAAGGGTAACCTGGATTTGATGGCGGACCAACCTCCCCAGGGTTGGGTCCTCCATTCAATTTGGAGTTTGTGCGATCCATTTACTCCCTCTTTGGTCCAAAGTTTAAATCGAAAAGAATGTTTCATCCCTGAGTAACGGAAAAACCTGAATGATATTTAATTGAAATAAAAACTGAATTAATTATATAAAGAACGAACGTTCGATTTCAATAAATATTTCTTTTGTTTTAAAAAATTCGAAATACCATGTTGACTATAATGATCATTAAAACAATTTCGGCCTATGGTGGCCAGGGTCAAGAATTAGCCCTTTGGATCACCTTTGGAGGGTGGTAAAGTCCCAACCAACCTGCATGGGACGGTTGCGGGGTAGGGTTGCATTCTTTGTCCCTAAACCAAGGTGGAGGGGGGTAAAAGGCTTCAAATATTCCTGGCCTCACCTTACCCTCTGGACTCGGAAAGGGGCACCCTGATGCGGGTGGAGGGCTTGGGAGGACATTCCGGCATGGTGTCGTCGATTCTCCTCCTTCTACGGCCGGAAAATAAATTTGGGCGGGCTTCATCAAGCCCGCCGCCAGGGGCTGGCAGTTTGATCCTTGGGGTGGTCTGGCGGAACTTCCCAACCCCCATGGCCCCTGTTAAACAATTCCCGGTCTGTTCACAGGGGCCATCCTTCCCAAATGGTGAAGCCTTCCCTTGGACCCCCCCAAAGGCGTCAAACCATTTTTAAAACCAATTTGTTTTGGCCAATTTTGCTTAATATTGGCACCAAATGGTTATCTTTTATTCCAAAAGCATTATAAAACTTCAATATACAAAGGTACATATAGCTATTTAAAATCAACAAATTCTGATCACAAATATGTATAAATTTTGTTTCTTTCCTCGCCTTTTTTTTAACCCTCCAGCCTGGTGCTTGGGCGGGTGCCTTAGAAAAGCAGATCTTGGTTCGGAAATTAAAAAAGTAAAACTTTTTGGGAGACTCCCAATAAGAATAACCCTTTACAAGGACTGTAATCACAAAAGAAGTTATTAAAGTGTTAAGATGTTATATTGATATTTTCGTAATTTAGTAATAAATAAATAACACTAAATTTAATTTTAATTTAAACTGTAATAGTATCCACCAATCTAAGATAATTGAATGAAGGGCTTTTCTCAATTTCTTTATCAAATTCTATGTTGGTTAGGTTCTTATATTTTTACATTGCTTTACATTTTTGATGGGTTTACAAAAATTGAAACCCAATATTTATTTAGCGTCACCATTTTGAAGTTCCAATTTAATTAATTTGGTTTAAAGGGGATGAAAAATGGGATTAATCAAAATGTTCCTTCTTTTGATTCTTTTTTAAAAGGTTCTTCTAAAAAATTTTTTGTTTTATTTTCAATTAAAAATGTTATAATTTGTATGAATGATTGATGATATAATTTTAACTTTAGTTGCATGATTATCAAAAAACCAAGAAGTAAAGTTGATTACATGCGTCGTCAAGCGTAAAAAAACAACTATCGTATGACATATATATTTTTTTGATGGATCTCGTGCAGATTGGGCCGTCACTTTCTGGTACCCGTTAGCATGCTGAATCGAGGGCTGCCCAGGTGGGCCGACGCCTCGGCTCGATTCAGACGCTTTGCAAGGATTTTTTTATTGCATACGCAGGCAGACGAGCAATCGGGGTCACCTGATGGAAAGTGGTCACCGATGCCCATATACATTGGCAATACTGGTATCACCAACGCGCTGCACTCCGTGAGACACAGGATGTTGAGTCTCGTTTGCCAGTAAATACGCTGGCTACGGTGCCATTCAAACGGAACGCAGTAGTGTTTCACACTACTGCTTTGCGGTAAAATAGGCACCGCGGTGGTCACCCACCAGACGGTCTCCTGTAAACAGGGGACCTACCACCGTAGGATAATTTAATACTAGAAAACTTTTATCTAAACTTTAGTACCATTTCTTAAAGCGTTGGCGCTGGGAGAAGAAGTGGCGCAAGAAACTCCAGCAACCTCCTATCTAAAATGGTGTTCAGCTACAGTATCATATAGCAAAGGTGTATGAAGTTCAACTTCACTGGTGGGGCCGATGTCATGATTGTGTGTGTTTGTTCTACAACTGCCTCCGTAGCCCTAGTGGTATGGGCGTGTGCTTTAGAAACCGGAGGTCGTGGGTTCGAATCCTGCGGGGACGCAACAAATTTTCATTGTTGTTTCCTAGTTGGTTAAGGGCAATTTGGGCCGATCACCCAATTGTCTGAAAATAAGATGATCCATGCGTCGGATGGGCAGTAAAAATCGGTCCACCCACCAACCCGCATTGGACCAGCGTGGTGGGATACTGGTCCAAACCCCTAATGGATATGGGGTGTATTAGGGCCTATGTCCAGCAGTGGACTAACAAGGCTGATGATGTATGTATGTTGTATGATGTCCTACACTCTAAGTGTAGGGTGTGTCTGACAACTCTAGGGTGTCGCAACCTATGCCTTAAGGGCGTTAATTAAGTTTTTGTATTTAACAAGTAACAATATATTTAACAAAACATTATTCAAGTGCAAAATATTAGTGTTGTGTGTGTACGACAAAACTGGAACTCGAATTACAATAAAACCGTGTGTAAACCAAAACACAAGAAACTATAACCTTATAATTCCAAATAATAATATTTCCGTTGCTTAATCATCGATCAAAGAATTTATTAGCGCCATCTGTTATGATCCATCAGAACCTCGCAGTATTTTACGCTTAGACTACTCGATCGCCACCAAGCGAAGAAATACTTATTTGTTGCCATAGAGGGCACTAAGCAAAATAAAATTAAATATGGAGGAAATAAAAAACATGTTAATTAGCATGCAGCAAGATATAAAACAGCAAAAACAAGACATGCTAGAGATGAAAGAAGATATTAAAGATACAATAATCAACAGCCTCAACGAGAAGTTCAGTAACCTAGAACTGAAAAACGAGCTTTTGGAGAAAAAAATAGAAGAGCAATCAAATAAAATTTACAACCTAATAAGACAGTGCAGACAGAGAAATCTGGTCGTTTTTGGCGTAGAAGAGATAGAAAAGTCGTACGAAGAACTGGAACAAATTGTAATAAATATAATAAATACTTACATAAAAATTTCATGCGACGCTCACAACATTGAAGCTAATAAATATAATCAATATATGTAGGTCAAATGAAGTTACCATTGCTATTGCTTCTATTCAATATGTATAATGCATGGATTTAAATAAAGCTTTATATTAGTATTATTTAACAAGTAAGGAAAACCTAGCATAAGCGTCGCCAGAGCGGCAGAATGCATCTGCTGCTTGTTGAATTTGTCTAGATAAAGAGATGTAGCGATTTTAGAATCGACGCACAATTATGCCAGTGCATGCTACATACTGGCAGCATGGCTATTTGAGGCGGCGGCGGCGCTGTGCGCTCGGTTGGCTCCGGTGCTGGCTGTTGACACGCGGGGCGGAACTCAAGCGTCGAAGGACGGAGGAGGAATGCGGCGTTATTGAAAGGATTGGGTGATCAGCCTGGAAGAGGCTTCCCTTGGATTGCAGGAACTCTGCGTTTTGGCACCTTAGGGCAGCTGAGGTAGTTGGCCGTATGGCCTGGATTGCAAGGTTTACGCACGCAGGAGGTTTGTAGGTGGCGAGGACTTCTGTCCTTGGGTCTGGGACGGAGGCGGTGCCGTGACATTCCAACGTCTTCCAGAGCAGTACAAAACTGGCTTTTTTTATTCTGCCGTTGGAATATCAGTTACGGATTTCTGCGCCAGAGTGAGGGGCAGCAGGGATATGTGGGGCTCCCCGGATCAAGATGGAGGGCCGGTATCGACTAAAAACCAACGGTTGTTCCTTTCTATTCGTGTAGCGGGGCCGCGGGCGCTGATCACAGTCTTCGGTGACACCGGCGCGACGTGGCCTCCCTCTCCGGCCCTCTGTCCCCGGTGTGTTGGGACACCGGACCTCATCCATGCCTTTCCAACCTGAGGATATATGAGCCGAATCGCAGGAAGTGTGCGTGGTTTGGCGGAGGCTCCGCGCTACTTCTTAACTCCGTACAAATTTTTTCAATTCCTTGTCCTAATAACAGCGATTGCCCCGCTAAGGGCTCGACGACATATATGTTGGACCTCTGCGGTAAGCTCGAGTTGTATCCTTGGTGCGCCGTGTGTGCCATGGGTGCGAATCTTCTTAGCTCGCATGAAAGTTCTCCTCCATGGAGACAGATCACCATAATAAACCGGCCTGGCTTGCGTACAATCCCATCAGTAAACCTCACGCAAATCCTGGTACAGTCGACACGTCCAAAGCACATGGTGCATATCCTCATCAGCCAATCCACAGTCACATATACTGTCCTTGCTTAGCCGCATATCGTGCAGTCTCTTCTTGAAGCAACCATGGCCCGTTAGTATCTGCGACGTTTGGTAGTCGGGTTCTAACCATTTCGCGCGCATACGGTTGAACACCTCCGGAAGAAGCGGCGGAGTTCCCCTCCCTTGGTTTCCATCTTCCATCTTTCGTCCCATTCAGCCATTATCTCTGCCCTAATGGCTATTTTACGCCTGCTCGACTCCGGTCTCGGAAGGTTCTGACATTCATTATCATATCTTCCAACCTCAAGATCCGCTGGTAGTACTCCAGCCAACACTGGTGATGCGGGGTACTGACGGTCCTATACGCCTGGTGAGCAGGACTGGACCTCCTGCCCATCAGCAAGGTTGAGCGCACGATAGTAACGCGCCCTTTCCACCAACATGCCGAAGCACTGTTACTAAGGGTACGAACGTGCCGCATATAATATGCGCAGGGTACCATACTCCCAAGTCGACGCCAACACCGGCCACCTTCCCAAAGCAGTTTCCTGCCCTGCAAGTAATCACCCTAGCGTGCTTGTTAAACGACAGGACCAAGTCGATGCATACGCCGGTATTGTTGCAGACGAGACGAAGTCGATCGACACCCGCCATTTTTATCACAGGAGCCCGCTGAAACCTACCTTTACAGTCATGGTTTCGACTTTCAGGGGCAAAGCTCAAGCGGTTCCTAGATCCACATTCAACAATATTCCCAAACTTTCAGACGCAGCACTCTCAATCCTGGCGCAGGTGTTGGCCTCGATCAGTGACGTCGTCAGCGTATGCAACTAATTTAACACCTTTGCTAGGTGGTAGGTGGAAAAGGTCATCCATGAGGATATACCACAGGTGGGCCCAGGACCGACCCTGCGGGTGCTGCAGTGTTCCCAAAAACAGTCCTACGCGACGCCCAAGAGTACCCAGACAACGTCCGGTAGACATTCGGTGGACACCAGCCTGTTTGACAACAGTGGCTGACCATGCACCAGGCGAGTCCTTGACTA
Organism: Lamproptera curius; assembly: GCA_029286875.1. Classification (NCBI taxonomy): domain Eukaryota; kingdom Metazoa; phylum Arthropoda; class Insecta; order Lepidoptera; family Papilionidae; genus Lamproptera; species Lamproptera curius. The sequence goes on along the minus strand of JAGSMT010000128.1, from coordinate 570,874 downwards.
CTAAGTAAGCGCTCGTCAGGGAGCGCGAATGTGTGGTATTGGTGTTCTTTTTCCCTAAGGAGTAAAGTCACCTTTCTAAAATCGTCGGAATTTTCTAATTGTAATTTGATCCCCTTATTGCTTGGCACCTAGGATCGGCGGGATGGATGTTTGGGATGGGTTTTGTCGACAGTTTGGTGAATTGCTGAGGGCAGGTGGTGAGAGCGTCGGACTTTGCAGCCTTGACGGGAAGGACGGGTGCGGGTGAAGAGGTGCGGACCTTGCGATTCCTCTTTCATTTAACGGTTTTGAAGCCGTCGTCGGATTGCGGATTTGTTAACGCCTTGATGTCAATATCCGATACTGTGCGGATGCTAATGTCGACATAGTTGTCGTCACTATCATCATCGAGAATGGTTAGGACAGTCCAGGCGTTGAGGTAGGGGATGGGTAGTCTCCGTGTGGAGTTGTCAGATCTCCCATCCGGCGCGTCCCCAGGTTGCGGATAGGGCACGCCCCAGATATGGGGTACCGGCTTCAGCCGGCGCGGACAGAAACTGACAGGGTGCTTGTCTCTGCTCCGTCAAGGTGGAGATGTGGCGAGCGAGAGTTGCTCCCGAGGTGAGCCTGTCGTGCGGGCTCAGACCTCTCCTCAGTACCCTCTTTGTTAAGAGGAACACGGATGCGAGCGCAGTCTACTGAGGTGCGTCAGAGCCTCGTCGAGCGTGATGCAGAAAGAGCAAAGGTATGAAAAGAGCAAAGGTAGAAGTGTGTGTGGGGATTGGGGCAAAGGAGAGTGCGAGATGATGAATGGAAGTCCCGAGAGGGACAGTGTGATTCGTTCGGTGTATTGCACTCGGCTTGCGAACACCGGAGCGATCTCGGCCTGTCGTGGTGTCGTGGATCACGTCTCGCGCCTGCAGTGCTGAGGTCCTGCCTTCGTTGGCCGGACCGCGAGAGACAACCTCTCTAAAAACCGTTGATCTCGGCGTTGTGGTACGTGGCGTCGGTGCTCAAAGGCGCTGGAACGTCACAAGCCATTAGGCCCACCTGGAGACTTCCGCCCCAGGCGTATTTAGGTTACCGGTGCTACATGGTCCCGCCGGTGGACTTCCATTACCTAATATCGGAGATTTGTGAAATTAAATCAAACAAAAACAAAAGACAAAATCGACATCAACGATGACAACGGCATGACAACGGACAACGATAGCCTATCGGAAGGACGTAATGAAAAGAGCGCGGACCAGGTGAAGCGGCTCTCTGATGGTAAAGGCGCTAGGGTATGCCCCTAAATTTTATCGAAAGCGCACAAGGGAGGATACGGCTGGCACTCAAAGTGAGTGTTCTAGCGAGGAGGACCAGCCAGCGCAAAAGGTGGTGGCGCGGAAGAAGGGCGACCTGCTTCTCCCTTCAAAGAGATGAACGCGGGCGTTTCTAAACGTCAAACCGCACGCTTCGAGATCGCGGTCGAGGGCAGCAGCAGGACTTTACCACTGATCTAGTCCTGCTGTCAAAAACGAGAAAGGCTCAAAGGCAGCAGAGCGTGCGGAGAGGACCGCACGCTCGAAGAAATGTGGAGGCCGCTCGGAGGAGAGGGCCGTAGATGAGGATGCCTTAACGGCGGAGGGATGCAGGAGATGGCGCTCGAAATCTGAGCATCATCTCCCAGGTTGCCACAAAGTCCGAGAACTTAAGGGCACGTACGTCCGTGCCCTTAAAGTGCTCCTCCGCCGTAAAAATGAGTGATGTTATTAGCGCTCCACCCAGTCAGCTGAAATAAAGAAATATGCAGCTGACAAAAAGCTCTTGTAGCCAGGGTAGAAGCGCTAGAAGAGAAGTGCGGCGTCTGCGGCCTCTCGAAGTAGAGAACCGGCAGTTGAAGGCTGCCGCTAGTGATGTCCACGTTGAGGATTGCCTCGGATTTGGAACAATCCGAGGCGCCCTTATCGGACATGGTGGACATGTTTCAGGCCACCGCGATGATATAGCGGGACGCCTCCTGCCGGAGAGCGGCTTCGTCCACCGCTGCCGCCGATAAAAGGTAGCCCAACGTTTGCGGCAGTGGTGAAGCCAGCTGCTGCCCCTCTGTCCCTGCCCCTGCTGCCCCACTGCGTGCAGCGCCGGTTACCCAGCGGCAAAAGGACCGAGACGCTGAAGGATGGGCCCCTGCAAGTCTTCCCAAAAGGAAGGCTAAAGGGAAGAAGAAGGCCCCGGACCAGCCAGGGCCAGGTTCGACCAGCGCACGCAAAGGCAGCAACGGCGGCACCAGGGCAGTCCACGGATGGGTGGACGCTGGTGGCGCGCCACCAAAGCTGCCAAAACCAGGCGCTGGTCCAAAGTGACACCGGCAAGGAGGTGCGGTAACTGGCCCTAGCTCGTCGGCTGTAGTGATCAGCTGCAGCCAGGCGCGCGAGAAAAGGGTCACGTATGCCGACATCCTCCAAGATGCCAAAGAAATGCAAACTGGAGGATATCGGCATCGACTCCGTTCCGCTCATGCGGCAACGAGGCCCGGATCCTTCGGTTCAGGGCCGCCAGCGGAGAAAAGGCCACCAATTGGCTGAAAAGCTTCGCTAATTGGTTGGCCCAGAGGTGGTTACAATATCCAGGCCCGAAAGTGCGCGGATCTTCGCATCTCGTGCCTGGATGATTCGGTGGAAAAGACGGAGTGGCTGAGGCGGTAGCGCAAAAGCGCTGCCCGGTCACCTCCGTAAGGTCGGAGTAAGGTGGTGCTCGGTGCAGGTCAAACTGCTTGCGGCGCGTCGATGCGCTCTTCGGTGCCTCGAAATAGGGCACTGGCGGAACGTGTCACGGCGTCGACCGCAGCAGTGCCTGTACGCTGTGACCAGCTGGGCCACCAGAGCAGAGGCTGCGAGGCCGCGCCGCACTGCATCCTGTGCGCCGCGGCTAACAAACCGGCTGGCACAAGTTGGGGAGTGCGCCTGCACCACCAAACCCAGGAAAGGAAGGTCGAAAGGTCAGGCTTCGTCGGCGCTCTGTTGGGAGAAATTGTTGTCGTTTCAGCGTCTTCTCCCAACAGATCTCTGCCGACTTCCGAGGGCTACCTAGACCGACTGGGGTCACTGATCCGTTCTTACAGACCCTTCCCTGTGCTGGTCGCGGGGATCTCAACGCCAAATCACCGGCAGGTTCACCTGCAGCGACGCACGGGGAAGACACTGGAGGAGTGGCTCCGGAGGTCGGCTGTCGGTCCTAAACAGGGGTTCGGCAAACACTGTAAGAGCCCAGGGCGGTCGATCGTGATGTGATCGTTCGCTAGCCCGCCCTGGCTCGCCGAACTACAGGGGCTGGAAGGTGGTGACGGGCGTCGAGACCCTGTCGGATCATCTACATCGATTCGGGTCTCCGCCCTCCTAGACACCTACCGGCCCTGGCCGGACCCCGAGGACGACGGCCCCAGGTGCGCCCTCGAGAGCCTGGACCAGAGCTGCTGAAGGAGGCGGCATAGTGCAGTCGTGGGTTTCTGGCCCAATATTGTCGATGTGGAGGAGGCACAATGGCTCGGGACGCAATGTCGGTGTGCTGACGCGTCGATGTCCGGCCAAACGTCTCCTCCTAAACGCCAGGTGACTGGTGGAATCCTGAAATCGCCGCGATGCGCAGAGAGTGCATCGTGGCACGGCGCCAATCACTCGTTGTCGGGGACGACGGCGCAGGGACCCGGCCCTTGAGGCCGAATGTGCTCGCCTCTTTCAGCAGCAAAGGACGGCTCTCAAAGTGGGAATAGCGAGGCGATCGCCGCGGCTAGAGAGGAGTTGTTGGCGGCGCTAGACGTGATCGTGGGGCGGCCTACAAATGGTGATGAATAGCTTCGTCCTGGGCCCCCACTCACGAGAGTTTGGCGCCGAGTTGGTTGCAGGCTATCGCCGAGGCTTTATTCCACAGCGGAGGAGCACACGGCACCTTCGATGGTCCCAAATGGCACGGATGAGGTCGACCCAGTTCGGAGCGCCGAAGTCACCCGGAAGAGTTCGGTGCGGCCTTCTTAAAATGAAAGGAAACGCACGCCCGGGTCCGATGGCATTCCGGGACGCGCTGGCGCTGGCCTGGGACGCCCTGGAGCCCAGAGTGAGGGCGATGTTTTCTGCCTGTCTGGCTCAAGCCTTAATACCACAGAGGTGGAAGACAGGCAGACTCGTCCTCATCAAAGGAGGCGTCCTGCGGACTCGCCCTCCGCCTACAGGCCGATCGTGCTGTTGGACGATGTGGGAAAACTCTTTTGAGAGAATCGTGGCGGCCCGCATCGTCCAGCACCTGGAGCACGTCGGTCCAAATCTGGCGGAGTGGCAGTATGGCTTCCGCAAGGCTGGTCGACCGTCCACGCGGTGCTGCGGGTCAGGTCCCTGACGCAGGATGCGTGTCCCGGGTGAGGTGTTTTGGCGGTGTCACTCGACATCGCCAACGCATTCAACACCCTGCCCTGGAGCCTGCATAAGGAGGCGCTCCGATACCACGGTGCCTCCTACCCGCAAAGGGTGATCGGGCCTACCTGTCGCATCGACGTGTCAGTTCCCGTGCCGAGATGGGCTCCGGACCATCGGTGTCGTGGAGTTCCACAGGGTCGTGTTGGACCGCTTCTGCTGGAACGTTGAGTTTCTGACTCGTGCTACGTGCGGCAATATCGAGGGTGTCGACGTCACGTTGTTACGCGGACGACACCCTCGTCACCGCCGTGCACCATTTCGCAGGGCTGCGATTCTCGCCACTGCCGGGTCGCTCAAGTATGGGCGCATCCGGCGGCTAGGACAGAGGTGGCGTCGAAAATCCGGAGGCCCTTTACGCTATGGGCCTCGGAACGCGCCACCTGCGACGCCCACGTATCATTTGCGGCGTCGCGTCGACGTCAAGCCGACAATGAAATATCTCGGCCTAGTCCTAGACCGCCGATGGAAGTTTTGCGCCATTTTGAGCGCCTCGCGCCTAAGTGGCGAGAGCAGCGCAGCCTTCGGCAGACTGCTCCCAACACCGGAGGACCCAGCAGCTCCGTCGCCGCCTGTACGCTGGAGTCGTCGGGTCCATGGTCCATGTCAGGGCACCTGTGGGCCGACACCCTCAAAAGGAGAGTACGCAATACTGAGAGGAACCCAGAGGTGTTGGCGATCCGGGCCGTCAGAGCTACCGGACCATCTCCGGTGAGGCGGCGTGCCTGTTGGCTGGCTCCTGCCCTGGGACCTAGACGCAGAAATCTCAGCGTCCACTCTTCTTCTGGCCTTGAGGAGGCGAGGTCTCGGGCTTTACGCCAGCCCGGAAGAAATAAGGGGCGCAGAGACGAATTGCGCTCCTTGCAATACAGGAGTGGGAGCTGCGGTGGAGCACCTGCGCGGCATCAAACTATAAAGCATACGCCCCGTTCTAAAGTGGTGGCTAGAAGAGGACACGGTCCCTAACATTCCGCGCGACGCAGGTTCTCTCGGACACGGCTGTTTCGAGGTACCTGTGCCGCGTGGCGGTAGGAGCCTCACAGAGAGCCACTCGTGCGCTATGTGCCGAGACGGCCCAACGCGCTGGAAGAGTGCAGCCTGGGTCGAGCAACGCCGAGAGCTGCGTAGTGTCGTGGGCACGACCTTTCGCTTCCTGCCGTAGTGCAGGATGCTAGAGAGCGAAGGTCGTGGGGCGCCGTCCTTGCTTTCTGCGAGGACGTGATGGCTCGAAGGAGGCCGCGGAAGGGACAGGAGGCCGTGAGCGCCTGGCTATCCGCAGAAGAGCCAGGGCGCGAAGGGTGGCGTGCGCGCAACCTTCCCCTGACACGACTGCCCTGGGCGCGGCAAGAGGGTGCCCGCCGCCCAGAGAAGGGCTAGGGAGCGCCGTGCTGTTTGTTCCGGCACGGCGCCTAAAGTGACGTTCCGGGTGTCCCAACACACCGGAGAGAAGAGGCCAAGGGGCCACGTCGCGCCAGGTCGCCGAAGATCGGATCAGCGCCGCGCCCGGCTACAGCGACACGAGAAAGGAACAACGTTGGTTTTTAGTGGGTATACCGGCCGCTCCATCTTGGTCCGGGGCCCCACATATCCTCGCTGCCTCACTTTGGCGGGAATCCGTAAGCTGGATTTTCCAACGCAAAAAAAAAAAAAAAAAAAAAAAAAAAAAGGAAGGGTAGTCTGGAGCGTGCTCGGAGATCAGTTGGTGCACTCGTCGGTCAATTTCATCTCATTCTCATTAATCTCATTAATCGCCTTGGTATCAAGACCAAAGCGACTCGTGAGCTCCTGGTCGACCATCGCACACTTTAAGGTCGCGCGTAAATTTGACGAGCCATAAGTTGCGTGCCCAACAGCGGTGATGCCCGGCGATTGCCCGTGAACTCTTCCGCCCGCCGAACTCGGCAGGAGGGATGGTTTTTACAAGAAACAAAATATAAACGTTCGCGTGGCCTAGTGTGTTGTAAAAAACTCAGCTCGGCCGAGAAACAAGATAATTAACCCTAAGAAACAAGAAATGCGCTTTTGGAAGCGGCTACAACCAATTGTGTTAGGCAGAACGAGTTGACAACACATCTGTGCACAAGCAGACCGCTTGTGGTATGCAATAATCGCAACCGTGATGACGTCAGCGGTGCGACAAAGGCTCTATGAGCGCAGGTGCACTCCATAAACGTAGATGGCGCAGCGTGACGATTTTACGGAAGCGGACAATGGAAATGCGCGGCGAGCTCAGGAGACTCGCTTCGAATACGTGCGACGGGACCGATGCAAGGACGATACTCTCTGCGTATGGACATAATAAATAACGAAAATTTACAGAATCTAAAATCCTATCCGCTATTGAATATGTCATCAAAATATTTCTTTATTTAGGATGCTACAACAATTTTGTTGAATTGCGTTATGTAAACATCCTACAGTTTACAATTTACACGCATGATGCGAACTATTTATTTATAACTTTTTTATTAAAATTGCCTGGTATAAAAGGCGTTATAAAGTTGCATTTTGTTTTTAACAATATAAAATAATTTTAACCAATTACTCTTTATTGTCCCAATTCTTCTATTATCAACGAAAAGTTAATACTATTAAACAACGCCATCTACTGACACACACAACCAACAATAAATATCGCAAACTATCACAATCGTTTTGTAGCTAACATTTTGCATCATATAAAAATAGAAAAATAAATTGTTATAAAACATTATTGCGATGATAAATTAGTATGTAAGCTTTTCTATCTCTTAAGTTGGATTAAACTGCACACGGTGGGCATATATGTTAAAATCGGTTAAATATTTTAGGATTTCATCCCGGCCAAACATCGTGACACGATATTTATATATATTAAGATGTTGGTAAGTGATTCGCATATTTTAAAATTTATTATGCAAATATATCATTTACAGAGATATGTAATATCCGATGTGACAAGATTTTTAATTTTTAAATTGCTTTAAAGGGGTTTTAAAGAAAGCAAGCTGAACTATAAATATTCCGACACGACTCACTAAGAATCGTTGCACATTTAAATCGTTTGAAAGGTAGGTGCAATTGGTTTAATTTCGTGAAAGTTCACTTACATTACCTAATGTAAGTAGAAAACGCCGTCCACAAGCACAATTCTTTTATTTCTGTTTGTTTTTAATATCATAAAATGGAACTCGTTTCAAACTACGTTCGGTTCCGAGAAGGTTTCTTTTAACATTATTTTAATGTTGGAAATATATAGAAGATGTTAGCCTTATTCAAATTGTCTTTTCCTAAACTTAAGTAGTTACTTATTTTTAACTTCATAAAACAATATTTATAAAACAGGTTGTTTTGAGACTACAAAAGCTATTTAATAAACAATAGGGAAATTTAGTGAAAATTGAAGATGTACACGCAATACGGGAGAGTGTTTTTTATATTTTTACATTGAAATACAGGACTCGAAAGTTAGCTTGTTTTAAGATGTTACTTTATTACGTATTATGTATGGGTATACATTTTATTATCACCTCATTTAATTTTTTTAATTTGATTTTTCGAAAAAACTGATGCGTTAATTATAAGTTTTTTACCAAAAATCAGAGTATATTAAAATTATTTCTGATGAAATTGTAACCGGTAAAATTATTAATAGTATTTATATAAATTTTAATGATAATTTACAATTATCAAGTTAATCATTTTTTAGTAACATGGTGACCATGGATGTATTCATCTTTTGACAAAATATAACATCATTTTGTCAAAGGCCTTATGGTCATAAATATAGGCGTAAAAATGTATCGCACACAAAGCTAAACAACTAAGCAACATTATTACCATAGCTATATTATTAAGTCTGTTGCTAGTTTTTTATTACAAATTGCCCTAATATTACACTAGACAATATTATCTTGGTGTTTTGCTGCAGTAGGGTGCTTCTAAACGCCCAGCTAGAATACGCTACAATTTAAGCTAATGCCACGGCAAGATGAAAGCAAAAACCTTAATACTGACAATTTTTAATGTTTTCTAATGCCCTGTTTTGAAATTATTACTTTGTACTTGTTTATCAGCTTCTCTTGTTATAATAATAAAGCATAAAAATAATTAATTAAGTATGAAGAAAATATAAAGTATCCGTATATACAAATAATATCAATCGTACTTTCCATTAACTTACAGCGCGTTATATGTGATGTTTAAACAACAAAAACAGCTTGGAACTTTTGTTAGTGCACATGTTCCTACAACAAACAGGGTCGGTAGAAGTAAGCTTTAAACAACTTTGTGGCTAAGTAAATTGCGCTTGTAACTTATATGCGATACTTGATTTTAGCATCACCATAAACTGTGAATAATAAATCACAGGAGAAAGTAGCAATATTACACTAAAAAACGAACATAACCTGAGTTACTTGATGTATTTTTTAACCAGGCTCAAACAGATGATACTTCCATTACTGTGATATTTTTAACTGTAAATAGTTTAGTTTTTGAATATTCTTTAAAATAATTAAATTCATGACAATTTTTGACCGACTTCCAAAAAGAATTAGGTACTCAGTTCGGAGCGTATGTTTTTTTCTTATAAATATTACCCCGTAGCTCTGTTCCTAAGCTTCGTGCGTTTAAATTGCAAATATCTTACTGAGTGTTAGGTAAGGTAGGCGGTTTGTATCTTCTATTTATCAAATAGTAATAGTAGTAGTGTAATGATCGCTATCACTGCAAATAAACTTACTGCGGAAAAGTAACGGTATTAGACTGGCTCACGACTAAGGAGCTCGATAGCTCCGAGGGCAGGCGCACGTCTTATCAGTTACAGGTTCCAGACAGCAGGGTATTTAAGGGCCAAACGGATCTCGCTAAGCATCTAAAGCTGGTTTTTCTCAGTCCACTGGTTTTAAATTTCCAAGCCGGTTGTAGTTTATTTAACAATTAATCAAAGTGTAAAACTTCTACATTAAATAAAGATATTTGACTTTTTTTTGTATACTATAAAGTTATGCTTTCAGACTTTTGTCTTTGGTAAACTTCATCTAACAAAGAGATATGACTTTGACTGTAAGAAACACAACGTCAGCATTATTAGGGAGTGTTTCAATTTTCCTCCGTGAAAATGATAGGTTGTGTCAACTTCTCATTGTTGCTTTATTAACGAAAGTCTTTGAAGATGACCCAGTTAAAACTAACGGTGTGCGTACAAAAGACTCTGAATGTTGTACCTTTTGTACTTTCTTGGGTTTTAAGGCTCACCCCTCTGAAGTGATAGTATTATGTATAATTATATTAATATAACGTAGTATGTAAAATAACACAACTCTAATTGAATGTTTGTTGTTTTTGACGCTTCATGTGGCAAGTCACTACATCAACTAAAATATTTTAAATTTAGTTGTAAACCGTTGATAACAAAGAAGTAATTATAATAACTAACATAACGTTTAATTTCTTTTTTTAAATAATAACCACGGATAATAATTTTCGGAAAAGAAAATAAAAGAAACCAAGAATATTTTACAAGAATATTATTAGCTATTTATTTTAATCTTGACGGCATTCAATCACAGTGAGCGATGAGTAAGACATTTCCTCAACAGAGATAACACTAAATTATGCGCTAGGTGCACATTAAGATACCCTAAAATCGTTGTAGTATTATGAGAAAAATGATCATTATGATTTATAATTTAAACTGATTGAGGTTATTTCAATTAAGGTTTCACGAAGAATGAGCTCTGGCTCTACTTTGTGGGAGCGAATTGAAAAAATTAAATAATGAACAGTTTTTTTAATCTGATCTTCGTATGATAATATTATATGTGATTATATTAAATATAAGTATCCTTTCATACAGTACTAGCCATACTTAAATATCCTGATGATAAAACATGATGTTTGTATTAAGCGAAATCCTATAAATCCAACGTGATTTAAAAACTAGCACGCAATTTTGAGGTTGCAGCACCAGTGAGATATGAAAAGTCAATTTGCATTGTCACTTGAATAGTGCAATATGTATTTGCATGACTGCTAAATCCTAAATATGAATATTACAAACAGTACAGTAGTAGTAATAAACATGAAACATATTAGCTTAAAAAACCATTAGAAGATTTTTTTTACAACAATTTTATACATGTAATTTTTTTTTGTAAATTAAATTATATTAATACGTAATGATACAATACTGAAGGTCTCCTTTTCCTCGAGGCCGTCTGAGGAAGTACCAGCAGGGTGCCGAAATTTATAGAAAAACGCAATTCAGTAGCGTAGAATAGAATAGCAGAAGATAAGAAGCGGTGGCGGTTGTGGTTGATAATATTAAGTATTTTTTAGAATATATTAATTCTCGATCTGAATTATAATGTGGACATACTTTCGCTAATCGAAAGTTTATAACTAAAGTCGGTGTTACTTAACCATGAAAGTTTGTATTTGTATGAGTGAATGTAATTCGTTATGCTGCCTATTCTAACCCTATTTGCGACGCTTACATTAAATACGAATATACCATATATGTAACTTTTTCCCTCGTTACCGATACTGATTATTTAAAGCTTTATTTTTGGGTGCGTTCGAAGAATTATGAGGGTTAATTTTTACGAAGCGCACGCACATCGTCACGAAATACCAACACCCTGAAGTTACTTACCATTACCTATAGTCACCATTTTACGTGACATTTGAAAAAAATCTATTTAAATAGATAATATGTTGCAATAAATCTCTCAATGTAAGTATTAAACCTTTTTTCTATTAGTAGTGTCAAACTTTTGAAAAGATTTTATCTCGTTACGCCAAAGAAGTATGAATAACTTCTATTATATATTATACTTAAACAAACATTTTTTTAATTTGTATTATTTCTAAATTATTTTCACAACTGACTCAAAAATAGAGTTAGCAAAGCATATTTTATTTTAGTAAAAACGCTAACAGCCATTTAAAAACGAATATTGTTTATTTTTCATAAGTTCTATATGTATTAAGAATTTCATCAATCTTGTCTGTTCATCTCAAAGGTGAACACAAATAAATAAATACGAAAAAATGATTTTTAAACAGCTATTGAACCGCTTGTTATCTATCGACTTTAGATTACATATTTTTAATACTGCATAAAAAATCCTAAAACATTATTTCACTTTTAAAGTTTACATTAAATCTGAACACTTTACAGTTAACAACTTAACGAGATTTTTTGCTTACAATGTTTTATGGTTGCACTGCTGCTTAGCTTTGACGTCGTTTTTTAATAGGAAAGTGACTTTGAAACCGCTTTGAGCTACAATGACGTAATTTCTTTTACGGCTTGAAATATTGCCTTGAAAATTTTTTAACGTGACAATAAATCAGGTAATATTTTTATCATAAAGCTTTTGTTTTTGTCGCGAATAGCTAGCAAATTTATAGATTTTGAGGTGTTCATTTATTTTTCAGTCAGTATGTTAGCCAGTATGACAAAATCTAACTCACTATATCCATCCCGTGATAATTTTGATAATTTTCGCTCGGACGGTGAATAAGTTGTCAGTAAATTTAAAGGGGATACGGTCCAAACCCATGATGGATAGGGGTGTATTAGGTGAGGCCTATGTCCAGCAGTGGACTAACAAAAGCTGATGATGTATGTGTATGTAAATTTAAAGGCACGGACATGTAATAAATACTGCTAAAGATAATAAGGACCACTTTTTATGCTTACCCGATGCATGACTCATCTTACTTTTCAGAAAATTGGGTTATCGTGACATACGGTGGTAACCAACCAGAAAACAACGATAACACAAAATGGTTTTCCCGCTGAATTTGATCCTATGTCCGTTTAATTTTAAAAGGCCCGCCGGTTTCTCTCACCGGTTCTTCTCAGGTCAGAGGTGTTCTAGTCTGAACCGGTGGTAGCGTCTTTAACAATCAACAAGCGAGTATAATACTTCTAAACTGAATAAGGATTTTAGAATTTGAAATAAATGTATAGTAATACTTTCTTTCTTAACTTCCTCTGTATTCTAGTGTAATGGGCTTTAGAAACCGTGGTCGTGGGTTCGAATCCTGCGGGGAAATTGTGGTCTTTAATTTCTCTTTGCTCGATTTAATAAACATCGAAATTGTTGTGATAAAACATCAGGCAGAATAAAACGGACAAGGGATTACATATACGAAACTATTTTCAAAGGATTATGCGCTATTGTTAATAGATCCGGATATCGATCAAAGATTATAAACACAGATTCATAATAAACTTAAAACAAAACATATTTAATACGTACAAACACACGTAAATAAACAACATTAAAACAAAATAAAGGAGAGGGATTAAAACAAAGAGAGACTGGCAAAAAATGTCCCCTAAACTTTAAAAAAGTAATATCTTTGAGTATTAGTATTCTAAGATGATTCTCGCAAGACATGCTATGAATCTTTTTTGTGTTCTTTTATTTTTAGAACTTCTTTTTTTAATTCGCTTTCTTGCTTAAAAACCGCAAGTTTGTTTCTTGTGCTCAATGTTCTAAAACTAAATTATTAATGTTTATGTCACTGTTTAATACAAAATGAACAATTTGGTGTTAATAAATTATTGTAATGCCTCCGTTATCTATAAATTACCCGATAATAACGTACCATTAGTACACAAACGGTTAACCTCAGACATTTATCACACTTGAATATTCAATATTCATTAAGGTTTACCAGGCGTTTTAGTTGTTGGATTCATAAACAAAATTTACATCTAACTATTGCTACTATGCACGAGCAGCTCTGTTAGAACATTTAAATTTATAACCGCAATCTGTATAACTAAAATCGAATTAGTTTTTTAGCTTTAGCTTATTGAGTAGGAAACTAACGTGTTTATAAGCTGCCGCATTTAATTATTAGTTGGATATTAAATCCACTATTATAGGGCGTTAGTTATATACATACATTTGGTACCGACGTTTCGGTATCTCCAGCCTCCATGATAATCAGTGACCATTGAATTTGATATGTATAATAATCGCGTAAATAAAATAAATAATCATATTAGTCAGATTTTGAGGTAAACTAGGTTATGTAGAGAGATTTAAAGTTGGTATTTATATTATGTATTACTATTATTATGTATGTAACTTCTTATTCATTAACTAAGTCTTTCAAACCGAAAGTAGTGCTTAAGTAGAGAGCAGAACTGGAAACCACCGTGATACTTCCTTAATTGAGGTTTCAAACTGGCTTATATCAGGCTAAAACCCATTGGTTGATTACCCATTTTTACATTCACCTAAATATTTTTACCTCAAATTCTGTTTATGCTTCTTAAATGCAGCTAGTACTTTGTCTATGAGATAGCAAAATATAGCGTACTATGTTTAATATTAGACGTTATACAGTCATCACACAATTATTGCAGATAATTTAATTATTGTTTTCCAAGAACACGTAATTTATGCGTGGGGCTTTATAGCTGATAATAGATTAGAATCAATTATGCCGAAAGTAAGTTATTGTCATAGAACGATTTGTATGCGCTATTAATTATCCCATTATTGATACAAACCGTCGCATATATAGAACACAATGATTTCTTTTTATTTCACCTTAAAATGCTTTTCTACATCATTTCCTGAATATTGAGGCGAAATAATTACCGTGTAAATTGAGGGACTTGTCACAACGTGGCACGAGTTTTTCAATACCCTCCTCATAAAATTCTGCTACCTGACATGTTAACAAATGTTTTGACTTCTTTAATTTATTTACCTTTAACAATTTAGAGTATTAAAGGTAAATACACATAAACTTATATAAGGTATTGACTTTTAAAAAAATTATAAATTTAAAGATTTCTTTTCTTCGGTGTCACCACCGTGGTATTTAAATAAAAATATGATAGCACTACCTTTAACCAACACTCAGTACACACAGAAGGAAACCAAAACAGGCTTCAGTCACACGGCCAAGCCTTACTTTAAAGTTTGTGGTTGGTCAGATAGGTTGTGTGATTAGCTTGCTTCGTCATAATTAAAAAAAAAAACAGTATTTTACAATGATAAATTTTTAGGTAATTTTAAAAAAATGTGATTGTTCCAAAATAGTTCGCAGTAATGGTCTTAATTAGAAATATTGAATGATGACATATGACAATCACATGTTTTTTCTTTTGTCATACGCCCGAATATATACATAAATGTATTAACGACGACACGTAGTGAATACTCCAACGTATCGTACTAAAGTTCAAATTTAGATTGGACAACAAATACGATTGGAATTCGTATTTTCAGTGAAATCTCGCTAAACGCTCGATATCTCGTTTGAAATGTCCGCTGCCATGACGAAATAAATTTCACGTTTCATTATAAAAGTAAATTGAAACATAAGGTAGGTTTTGATTGATGTTGATGCAATTATCGCCTCCTTTGCCCATAAATCAGACTCAAATATAAAATAAAAGCTATTGTCATTCGATTAATATTGAATTGTTTCCAATTACAATTTAACAACACAGATCCATATTTTATTTCATTTCCAGGCTTTTTTAATTATTTCATAATGCGATTCTAATTAAATTTTTAGTATTAATGCAATAATTACAAAAAACGGAGTAATATTCATAAAAATAGGAAAGATAAAAATGTTTAAAGTAATTATTTGATGAATATTATTATGCATTCGATATTTTATAACAATACGTGACGACACTCCGTTGTGGAGGCGTTTTTAAAATGAGATTTCTCGATTTGAAGTAGAGCCATCTAGCGCGTATATAGATTGAGCGGAACTCCCAATGAGTTCCGAGTTGGAGAAGATTTATAATGAAACTTAATACTAAATTAGATTGACACTGTGATAAATATTAAAATAAATAAGTAGGAATATTACAATGTTCATAGTTATTTGTAAACTAATAATAACATACGGATGGTACCATTTAGAATGCTATGATCAATTGACGTACGTACAAAATAAACATAATTGCTAATTCGCATTGACGATGCAATAAATAAATAACTAGGAATATAAATTACACTTACGATTTATAAACTGGTTGGTAAAACGAAGGTTTCAGTAAAAATACTATGTTCGATTGACGTGAATTATTATTATTTCATTAAGTAACCGTTCGAATGGTCACTGCACCGACAATTGATCTTGGGAAGAGTTTATGAAAAAAGTAATAACTTTACTAAAAATAGGAAAGAAAATTATCTGGAATGTACCATTATGGAAATAAAATTATTTTCTATTACACTTAAGAAACTTAATGCTAATGCTAAACAATTGTATATGATCAGATTGTAAATACTAAATTATTTTCCTCGAAGGTTACAAAATGATACTAAATGCTTCTTCTATTGCGGGTACTTTGAGAATAGGAGTCTCGATATTGACATTTCGTCTTTCTGAGATCGTGTAGAAAAGACGGGCGGGAAATGTAGCGAAAGAGCTTCGTATAAGCCGCTACCAGGAACAGAACTCTCCTCGTGTGTGATAAGTATTGTGCATCTGTGATAGTGTTAATGTGCTGAGTGGTGATATGCATCGAAACGTCCGTACGAGACATCGTGGCTGTTTTCGGGGTCACGTGAGTCATTTCAATGCTTTTAAGTATAAGAGATGTTCGGTTGTTATCATCATTTTTACATCTTGGAAATCTCTGTAAGTTTTCTAAAAGTTAAAAAAAATACATTCCCGAGACTTCCAGAGAGTGAGCTTAATAATAAATTATAAATACAGAAAAATATGTAAAATGGTTCATGCAAGAGTGAAATTATGACATCAGTCCGATTATTGGGCTCTATGTGCTTCTAACAAAATTCTATTTGTTCATTATTAGGTGTTTTAATATAATTTGAAAAATTATCACAAATACCTTATAAGAGTATAAATTAATTTGTCGCAATTAATAGACGTTTTTTAATTAATATTGATATACAACCTAACCCCTGCCCCTCATAAGCTAAAATTTTGCTAAATTGCTTTTGCTATTTGTTATTTCATAAGAATTTATTAAAGAAAGTTGTAAATGCTTATGGATTAGCTTTATTGTAACCTTTTCTTTGTTAACCTTTAAATTCTCCCGGATAAAGGAAAATGTAATTGTTTCGACAAGTCTTTGAGAAACGTTTTGTAAATATTTTATCATGTATTCATTCTCATTATTTTTATGGCGGAAAATGTATCCGAATAATCATCTATTTGCGGTAACGTTATATACCATGCTAAAGGAAAATGTATTAAAAACTTGGTTTTAGGTTTTTTTTCAATTTCTGTAACTTCTCCAAATATTTTTCCACATCTAACAAAAGCTTTTCGCATCTGTTTTTGCCCAATTACTCAAAACGTACGTCAGACACTAGACTTAAGCTAAGCTACTACGCATGTAAATAAATGCATACGAAGTCCGGTATGCAGTTAAAAGTGCTTTGCAGTAAAGTTATTTTTAAATTGCACCATCTTTTTATTTAATCTACTTTTATTACCCGTTCAGATTAAAACCCTCCCAGCGGCATTTTAAATCACATTAGTTTCTCACCTCGTTGCAGTTACTAACTCCTAGTTATCGCAAAGTATGTTCACAGCTTTACTCGAAAATTTAATAAATCCGTCCGCGCTTCGCCTGAGTGAATTAAGTGCAGCTTGTGCCGTACAAGCGCTACAGGACGTACTAAGTTGTGGAATTATTTAAAGCGAAGTGTTTTTGGATTTGTACACTTTCACTATTTTTTTTTTGTAAAACAACTGTATGATGTATAACTTAATATTATTATACATACATAAAATTCATTTACATTATCATTGGTTTGAAAAACCTTACATGAAAATTGTACGAGATTTTAATAAGAAACATTTTTTCTATTTTCAATTCCTAAAACGTTTTGATAAGTAACAGTATTAGAATCAAACAGTACTGTGTCTTGGAAGTATATTTTTAATAAACCAACGATAGGTAATAACTGTTTCTCCGACAACGACCACCGGATGGTATATAAATACCAGTAATTACCAGTGGCCAATACTAGTAGGGTTGTTATTTTAATAGCAATATTTGAATATAATAAGGTTAAATCACAGTTTACTGTAAATTATAAATTAAATTTAGATTAAATGTAAAATAAATTTTGCCACGAAGTTGTTTTTTATGTTAAATTATTTCTATGCTATTCCGTATATCAGTAATTATATCAATCACAAAATATTTTGAATACAAATAAATCTGACGTTGTATACTTTATAACCTGTTTATTTTAATAAACATATTTAGAACTAATAAGAAAATAAAATTTTTCAAATTTCTATGGTATAATATAGTGTAGGTACGATAATCTCTATCTGAATGTAGATAACTTTGCATTCGGTTTTTCCGAAGCTGTACCAATATACCTTCTATTGCATAAATGACGCGCAAACGGTGCCTTTCTAGCTATATTTGTGTATATGTGATAATGCTACTATACAAAACTGACGTCCTATGATAAATTTTTGAATTTAATGCTACGTCATGAATTACTTGCATATTTTACTTTGTTTATTAGTTTACGACGTATTATGGCACCGTGCTATTCTTGCAAGCAATAATATCTTATTTCGTAACTATTTAATTTCACAGATTGATTATAAGTTAACTCTTTATTTGTTAATTTTAATTATATACATGTCATGTTTACTTGTTTGTAAGCACTTTTACATAAGTAAAATAAAAATGATTACTTACAAAGTCCATTTTCGTCCACTCTCTACTGAATGGGAATGTTTTTATTGTGCATATTATTCGTTTAATGGTTCATTCACACAAAACGGATTCATAGTTAATTAAAACAAGATTAAGCACTAAATGCACTCCTCACCCCTCTACTGAGTAATCTTCCTTTCTCAACGCAAATCATCCGCTTGAATACTCATAACGCATAATGGCGCTGCTAAGGGGAAAGCGCTTTTAAAATTTCAACAACATAGCGCATTAACAACACCGCATCGCTCCACCTGTTCTAAAAAGGTTCCACGTAATATTTTGATAAAATAATTTCAGATAGCCAATTATTATCAGTTACTCACTTGACTGCAACATTGCGCACTCTTTGCAATTTGTATTCAATAAATTTTTGTAAAAGAGAGTTTGCTCCCACTATTGTATGAAATTTTATAACCTGGATTTCTAAATGCGTTGCGTTGCCATGTGAACTAAAATACGGATGTTTTTGCAATATTTCTTTAGGGATATTTTGTGCACATACATCAAATAGAGCTTTTATTGATTACGATAATTGCAGGCATTAATAATCATACAGCTCATTCATTATAGTATTAAGAAGATATAATTGATTTTTAGTCGGAAAAATGTCCGCCGAACCCTAATTCCTCCCCTATTTCGATCATTTTTATCGCAATAGTTAATAGCTTATGACCTTTCATGAAGTCTTTTCTAACCGTGTACTGTGTACCACATTTTACTGAAATTGGTTCAATGGTTAAGACAGTAAAGACAGACAGACAGACAGATAGGCAGATAGACAGACAGACAGAGTTACTTAAGCATTTAAGAAGTATGGATAATATAATGTTTTCGTCTTTATAATTTTATTAATTTGTAATTAAACGTAGAAATAAGTTTTACATTAGACATTTATAAAGGTATCATTCTATATCTTCATTTAAATATATTAGTAATATAATAAAACTGTTTTAAGACTTGAATTATTTTTTATATTTTAATACTTTCAACTTCCTTTTTTATTAGCTACGAAGGCAGAAAAGCAGTCGCGCCATCAGTCGCCTCATCGATGCGCTCCCAGCCATGGAGAATTTTATTCTATCATCAATTAAGTTTTTATACTCTGCGCTTTAAGTCTTGAGGTCTTTTTACCAAAAGTTATATTAGATTTTCATATTTCTTAATGTTAAAATTATCAACCATTTAAATACTACAGATATATTAACAAGTATGATGCTATGTTCATATTACAAATTGGCAAAAAATACACCAGACAATATCTCAACGTGTTCGCTGCAAATTATTAGCTGCAGGAGGGTGCTTCAAAATGCGCAGTTGTAATAGCTACAATGTAAGCTAACGCCGTGACATTATGAAAATAAATACCTTTTTACAGACAGTTTGTAATATTATCTGCTACCCTGTTTTAGAATTTTAATTTCACCGTCTATTTGTGTTATAATTATAATAGATATAAATAGTTTGGAAATTTATAATGACACTTTTATCCTCTTTCTTAAATTTAAAATACGCATTGATATATTGTTTTATTAGTTTTTTTCATTAACTTAAGGCGCGTTTTGAGCGTTGTTCAAACAACGGAAACAGTTTAGAACTTTGTTAAGGCACAAGTGTCCTATTACAAACATGGTCGGTGAATGTAAGCTTAAAAACAACTATGCGGCCAAGTAAATTGCGTTGTAACTTATATATGTGATACTTGATTATAGAATCACCATAAACCATGAATAAAAAACCATAGGAGTATGTAAGCAAGTAGCAATATTGTTAAAAATTAAGATAGCCTGAATTACATCACGAAATTTTTAAGCGTACTAAAACCGATGATACTTGATACTTGTAAGTGCAAAAAGTCACTTTTTTCCCAATAAAAGCAGGTACTAATGAGGTCTATTTATTTCTTGTCTGTCCGAGATCGTATATACGAGACGAGTCTGAAATATAGAAAGGACAGCTTCCAATAAGCCGCTGCCCGAACGGAACTTTCCTCTTGTGTGATAAGTGTTGTGCATATGTGATAGTGTTACCGTGTTGAGTAGTTTAAGGCGTTGTTACGCATTGAATGGTCCCGTACGAGACATCTGATGGCTGTTGTCGGGGTCAGGTGAGCCATTTCAATGTTTTTAAGTATTAGAGATGTTCAATTGTTTTCATCATTTTACTTTTTGGAATTCTCTTCGAGATTTTTGAAAACAGTAAGAGAGTGTAAGATCAATTAAGCTTTATTTTCATAATGTTTATAGGAAAATTCAGCTAGGTGTAATTTTTTTAATTATTATTTTAATTTAAACGTCGTCTTTGTAGTGTTTAAAAAATATAAGTATTTATTCAATCTTTATCGGTAATTTAATTAGTATGCGTATTCAATAAAACATTACTTCTTTTACGTGACGATATAAAATTTCATCGCGTGCAGCAATGTCAAGTTAGGCAAATAAGCACTATAGCACAATCAATGTCCACGATTCAAACGGCACAAAAATATTAAGTTAGTTACTTTGAACAAATTCATAACGTTAAAGTTTTTTTCTATTCCGTGTCATCACCTTATACTGTGAATAATTAGATGATAGCACGCTACCTTAACCAATTCTCTGCAAACTCTTGAAGGAAACCAAATCAGGCTTCAATCAAACGGCCAAGTCTTACTTAGAAGTTCGTGGCTCGTTAGAATGGTGTCTTAGCTTCCCCGTAGTTACTCAATCCTCAACACAACACTATATATTGGAAATATTGCTGCCTTCGTCATAGGTTAGGTAATTTAAAAAATGTGAATGTACTAAGAATAATTTACAGTAATGTTGTTAATTTGAACTATTGAATTATGCCGTATGACAATCATGGTTTTTCTTTTAGGCATACGCAAAATATCATACACAATAAATGTATTAATGGCAACACGTAGTGAATACTTCTAACGTTTTGTACTAAAGTTCAAATTTTGATTTGACAACAAACAAGATTGGAAAATTGGGTTCGTATTTTCAGTGAAATCTTTCTTAACGCTCGATATCTCGCTTGAGATGTCCGCTGCCTTGACGAAATAAATTTCGCGTTTTATTATAAAAGTAAATTGAAACAAAGGCAGGCTTTGATTTGCCCCAGTTGATGCAATTATCGCCCCCTTTGCCCAGAAATTAGAGTGAAATATAAAATAATAGCTATTGCCGTTCGATTAATATTGAATTGTTTCCAATCTGATTACAATTTAACAACACAGATCCAAATTTCATTTAATTTCAAGGCTTTTGTTGTAATAATTTGATAATGCGGTTCTTGTTAAATGTATGGCTTAATACTGGAAATTTATGTCTCACAATTACAATACTTGTAAAGAACAGAGTAAAATTAATGAGTGATAATAAAAATAGGAATAATTAACATGTTTAAAAAGGAACAAATATGAAACATTATTATGCATTCGATATTTCATAATAATATGAATTATTACTATTATATTAAGTAACCGTATAATTGACCTTAGGAAGGGTTTGTATAAATTTACGTTTATAAATTTATTTTCTGTTACACTCGAAGAAGGTAATAAATATCTGAAACTTCCTGAGAGCAAGCAAAATGTTTTAAATAAGTGTGAAATTATAACATTAGTTCGTTTATATGTTTACAATATATGTTTAAATTAGTCCCTATGAACTCAAAACAAAATTTTATTTGATCATTGTTAGCTGTTTTTAATATAATTGAAAAGTTCTCACAAACACCTTATGAAAAATAAAATAATTTTTCGCAATAAATGGACGTTTAGTTTAAAATAAATATTTTTTTACAACCAACCCTCTGCTCCCTTATAAGCAAATTACTATATTATAATAAGAATTTATGAAATTAAATTGTAAATGCATACGGATTAGCTTTTGTTGTTACCTTTTCTTTGTTAACCTTAATTCCGGATAGACGGAAAATGTAATTCTTTCGACGAGGCTTTGAGAAACTTTTAGTGAATATTTCATCATGTTTTTGTTCTCATCGTTTCTGTGTTGGAAAATTTACTGAGGTAATAATCTTTATTTCGGTAATAACTTTATATACCATGCTAAAGGCAAACGTATTAAAATACGCTTTTTGGAAATGTATCATTCAATTATTCTAAGCGTACGACAGAATCTGAATCTAACCTTTAGCTTAAGCTACTATATATGTAAATAAATGCATTCATAATCCGGCATGCAGTAAACCTTAGATTTTGCAAGCTACTAAAACAAATTTTTTGATTGACTCTAGTAGGAATCGACTTCGACAATAAAGTTTTTTTGGTGGAAAGCAAGTTGATGCATAACAAAAATATTTCAAATATCTGATAACCCGCGGATGGCAATAAGTACTGCAAAAAACGTAATAAACAGGCATTTTACGTCTTAAAGGTTAAAAACGGTAGACGTTTGTTTTCTTGTGGTGGAACACATAATAAATATTGTATTAACGCAGTTGATAATTATACACTTGGGTTACATTTTTGAGATAGTAGAAAAAGTGTTAATATGGTAAAATTAAAAGTTCGTTGCAGTGTAGTCATTTATCATCTTATTAAATCATCTTATTATTAAATGTAGTTTTATTACCCGTTCAGATAGAAAACCACCCAGCAGCATTTTTAATCACAATAGTCTTTCACCTCACTGCAGTTACCCGCTTCGCTCCAATTTGTACCTAATAACTCCTGGTTATCGCAAAGTATGTTCACAGCTTTACTTGAAAATTTAATAAATCCGTCCGCGCTTCGCCTAAGTGAATTAAGTGCAGCTTGTGCCGTACAATCGCTACAGAACGTAGTAAGTTGCGGAATTATTTAAAGCGAATTGTTTTTGAATTTGTACACTGATTTACACTGTTTATTTGTATATATACATAGAATTAATTTTGTGAAACAACTGTACGATGTATTAAGTAAAATTAATACAAATGCATGAAATTAGTTAGTCCATTATCATTGCTTTGAAAAACTTTATATGAAAAATTTACGCCTATTATAAAATTTAAATGAAATTTAAATGAGAGGAAATATAATTTCAGCAACAGCATTTCCTAAAAAAACGTTGTCGTTAGTAATACCATTAAGCTCTAACAATATTATGTAATTATAAGTATATTTTAAATAAACCAATTTTTGTTAAGAATTTTACAATCTTTAAGAACTGTACTGCACTACCAACAAGAAAACAATGATAGGCAATAATTGTTCTTTTCAGCATCATGCTACTCATATTCTATTAAGGAGTATACCGCTTCTCGTTTTTCATTAATCAGGCCATGAACAATAACGAGGCTGGCAAAAACATACGCGAAGATCATTTCATTTTGTTATTCCATCAACTTGTAGGTACTGATAAACGAACTTAAGTATCTTATAGAAACAATAAACAAAACTGTTGACGGGTTGACGGGAACAAAATACCTTTGGCATTAAGTCCGCCATTGTACGAAATTTGTATAAAAAGTGTTATATAAATAATAATATTAATATAAAACTGTAAAATGCCTATAGCAAAATATAGATATTTTTTTTCTCCCATTGGAATAAATTATGAGTTATTCAGTATTGTGCTAGGGATGGTATTATAAAATATTTAATTTATCAATCAAGTTAAGCCGTTTATCATCATCATCATTATCAGCCTGTGATACTCCACTGTTGGACATAGGCCATCCCTAATACACCCCTATATATTAGGGGGTTTTAGAACGTATCCCACCACGCTGGTCCAATGCGGGTTTGTTGGTGGACAGACTTTTTACATGACCATCCGACGCTTGGATCATCTTACTTTTCAGACTATTAGGTGAACGGCTCAAATTGCCCTAACCAACTAGGAAACAACAATGAAAATTTGTTGAGTTCTCGCATGATTCGAACCCACGACTTCCGGTTTCTAAAGCATATGCCCATACCACTAGGTTACGATCGTTACGTTACGGCTAGCATTTATTATAAATTTATAAAATATTATCGTAATTTTTTAATCAACTCTTTTGCACCACAGAGGACATTTTATATAAAAAAGGTATTTTATAGTCTAGGTAAACGAATTGTGTAAATTTATGAGAAACTAAGATCAACTAATAAATTTTATGATATTAGATTTTAAATGCAAATAAATCTGACATTGTTTTCTATTTAGAACTAATAAAAAATTACTTTTGAATATTATAGTGTAGGTTACGATACTTGTTTTTCTGAATGTAGATAACTCTGCAGTCGGTCATTCAGAAGCTGCAGACTTGTACGAATATACCTTCTATTGCATAAATGACGCGCAAACGGTGCCTTTCTAGCTATGTTTGAATGTGTAAAATGTTACTATACAAACCTGTCTATGATAGTAATGTTTTTTATTTGATGCTTCGACGTATTATGGTACGACTTACAATTTCTTGCAAGCAGTAATATATTATTAGATAATAATTTAGTGCGCTATATAGATTGATAAAATAAGGCCTTACTTAATTAATAATGTTAATTAAATGGAAGTCTTGTTCACGCATGCGTGTATAAATAAACGTAAGTAAAGGGAACAATATTAAACACAAAATTTATCTTCATTTTCTCGCTACTTAAATTGGATTTTTTTGTTGCAATGTGCAAAATTTGTTTCTTGTGCTATAGTTAATTAAAACGCGATTAAACACTAAATGCACTCTGCACCCCTCTACTGAGTAATCTACCTTTTTCTGCGCTAGTCACCCGCTCGCATATTCATAACGCATAATGGCGCCGCTAAGGGAAAAGCGCTTTCAAAAATTTCAACAACATAGCGCATTAACAACATCGCATCACTCGACCTATTCCGAGAAGGCATAAAGTACGCATTATTTTGATTTCACTACACAGATTACATTTGCTCTTGGAAATAATTTCATGTAGCCAAGTGTTATCAGTTACATTAGTAAAGAAAAAATTGGACAGTGTTTGAGATATGGTTTCGACGCTGAATAAACTTGTTGAGTTTAACAACTTTTCAAAGTTAGCGTTTAATATGTAATTCCTAAGATCGTCTGTTGAAAGGGTCGAAAAAAGCAGAGGGGTATCTAGTATAAGGTTAAGTTCTGCAGTTTGTGTTGAATTCCACTCAAGATTTTAAAAAAAGCAACAAAAGCCAACATCTCAAATAAAAGCCAGTCAGATCGCTATTAAAAGTAAATAAAAAAAATGCTTTTGTTCAATGTGAAATTTACTGCAGTCTGATTAGCTGCAATAATGATTTGATAAAGATGTTTTTTACATACCTATTTTTATAACAAAGCACAATTAGCAAAATGTTATTGATTACTTTTTAATAGATCACCGCGTCTATATAAAAAGAGCCGTAACAATCAAGGTGCTAGTAATACTGAAACTGTTTTGAGCCTTGTATTTTATTAAATATTTTTATGCTTACAACTACCTTTTTTATTGACTACACACGCAGACGAGCAGTCACGTCATCAGTCGCATCACCGATGCGCTTCCTACCGTAAGACAATTATATTTTTTCATCACCTAAGTTATTATAATCTGCGCTTTAAGTTTTAAGGTCTTATTACCTAAAGAATATATTAGCGATTTTCATATTTCTTAATGGTAAAATTATTTTATTACAACTCAAAGCTAAACAGTTGAACCATTTTAATACCACAGCTATATTATCAAATATGATGCTATGTTCTTATTACAAATTGGCAGAAAATTACACCAAAAAATATTTCTTTGCCGGAAATTAATAGCTGCAGGAGGTTGCCATAGCAAGATAAAAATAAATACCGTATCACAGATAGTTTCTTATGTTATCTGTTGCTGTGTTCTAAACTTGCAATTTCACAGTCTATCAAATTGTATTTCATGTAGAAAAGCCTTTTGGTGTTATAATTACAACATTTCGAAATAGTTTTAAATTTTAGTTTGCCACTTTCGTCCTCTATCTTAAATATGAAATAAGCATTGACAAATTATTTTAATCGTGTTTTCATTTCCATATGGTGCGTTTTGAGCGTTGTTCAAACAACGGAAACGGTTCAGAACTTTGTCAGTGCACATGTTCCTACCAAAAACAAGGTCCGTGGATGTAAGCTTAAAACAACTTTGCGGCCAAGTAAATTGCCCTTGTAACTTATATGTGAAACTTGACTTT
Source organism: Lamproptera curius (assembly GCA_029286875.1). Taxonomy (NCBI): domain Eukaryota; kingdom Metazoa; phylum Arthropoda; class Insecta; order Lepidoptera; family Papilionidae; genus Lamproptera; species Lamproptera curius. The sequence goes on along the minus strand of JAGSMT010000128.1, from coordinate 544,628 downwards.
AGCATCACCATAAACTATGAATAAAAAACCATAAGAGCATGTAAGCAAGTAGCAATATTGTTAAAAAATTAAGATAACATGAGTTATTTCATGAAATTATTAAACAAACTCAAACAGCCTTCCATTCTTTAAATATATGACCTTTTATTAATAATGTATAAAGTATTCGCGAAAACATTATAATTAATTTAAGGAAATATAAATAATATTCTTAATTTAAAATTTCTTTTCGCGTTTTACCTGAAATATTTGCTTTGCTAACTTTATCTCTGCGTCGGTTGTGTGAAAATCAGCTATTGAACCGCAAATTATTTTGCATTTGACGTTATCACATACTTTTAAATATCGCTAGTAAATCCTAAAATATTATTTATTTTGAAAATTTATACATGCTGCCTCCGTAGCCTAGTATCTTATCTAGACTATAAAATGCCTTTTTTATATAAAATGTCCGCTGTAGTGCAAAACAATTGATTAAAAAATTACGATAATATTTTATAATTATTTAATAAATGCTAGCCGTAACGTAAGGGTCGTAACCTAGTGGTATGGGCGTGTGCTTTAGAAATCGGACGTCGTGGGTTCGAATCCTATGGGAACTCAACAAATTTTCATTGTTGTTTCCTAGTTGGTTAGGGCAATTTGGGCCGATCATCCAATTGTCTAAAATGTAAGATGATCAATGCGTCGGATGGGCATGTCGATCCACCCACCAACCCGCATTGGACCAGCGTGATGGGAAACGGCCAAAAATCCCCAATGGATAGGGGTGTACTAGGGGAGGCCTATGTTCAGCAGTGGACTATCAAAGGCTGATGATGATGATGATGATGACGATGAAAGTTTATATTAAAACTAAACACTATATAGTTAACAGATTAACGAGATTTTTTGCTTCCTATGTTTTATGGTTGCACCGCTGCTCAGCTTTGACGTCGCTTTTTAATAGGAAATTGACTTTGAAACCGCTTCGAGCTACAATGCTTTAATAATTTCTTTTACGGCTTGAAATATTTACATTTAAAATAACGTGACAATATATTAGCATATAATATTGTCAAAAAGCTTTTCCTTATACGCAAATAGCTAACAAATATATAGATTTTATGGTGTCAATTTTCTTTATTAGCTGTAATGAAGAAAATTATTAGCAATAATTCATATTCATCCCATGATTTTGATAAATTTCATTCGGACATAAAGGCACAGCCATGTAATATACTCTGCTAAAGACAATAAGGACTACTTTTTTATGCTTACCCGATGCATGAGTCATCTTACTTTTTAGAAAATTGGGTTATTGTCACATATTGTGGTAACCAAACCATGAATTGATTAAAAATAGTCCTCACTTCATTTATTGCAGACATAATAAATGAGATAAGATTAAAAAAGACTTTAGGAGGCGTATCGAAAGGGCAAATATCGCGAAAAATCGATTTAAAAGAATTTTTCGAGTACCGCGAAGGTGAGAAAAGATTTAAAACGATTTTAGTACTAAAACAACAATACCGTTTGCTTGATATTTGAACTCAAATTCGTATCGTAGGAGGTGATAACTGCGTCAAGTGAGGCAAATCAGACACCGCCTTTGTAGCCATTTACGTTCCTACTTCCGGCGCTCGTGTAATTCCAATGCTTTTGGGAGCGGACACTTTAAGTTTTCAATTTCGTGACGACTGCTACGATTTAACAAAAATTGCGATCTTTAAATTATTATTTTCTCGTTTCCATAAACTGCAAATTTGTCGGCATGAAAAGAGCTTTTGACCTAAAAATACTTTATAAAAATGATAGGAACACCAGGCAGTATAAAACGTACAAGGGATTACATTTTAGAAACTCTTCTCATTCAAATTGAAATTAAAAGAAAATATATTTAATTCGTACAGACACACATACATAAACAACATTAAAACAAAATAAAGGCCAAAGGTAGACTGGCAAAAAATGTCCCCTAAACATAAAAAGAAGTAAAATCTTCGTGTATAAGTATTATCCTAAGGTGATTCTCGCTATGATTCTTTTTTGTGTTAATTAATTTTTAGTGTCCATTTTTTATAATCTGCTTTTTGCTTATAAACCTTAAGTCCTTATGCTTACTAATTCAAGACCAAATGATAAGTGTTGAATACAAAATGAACAATTTTGTGTTAAAAAATTATTGTGATACCTCCGTTAACTATAAATCGCCCGATAATTACGTAACATTAGTACACGAACGGTTAACCTCAGACAATTATCACACTTTAATATTCAATATTCATTAAGTTTTAGCGGCCGTTTTAGTTGTTGAGTACATAAACAGAATTCACAACTAACTAGTTTGCGCCAGCGGCTCTGCTCGCGCATTCAAATTTATCTCCGAAATAATAAAAAATTAAAACTACACATAGTGTAGCAAATGATGATACCAAGTTTCATTAAAATAAGTTTTTTAAACTTACGTATTTACGAACTGTCGCATTTAATTATTAGTTGGGTACCAAATCCACTATACGATTAGCTTTTATTGTTACCTTTTGTTTGTTAACCTTCATTCCAGATCGACGGAAAATGTAATTCTTTTAACAAGGGTTTGCGAAACTTTTAATGAATATTTCATCATGTTTTTGTTGTCATTATTTTTATGGCGGAAAATGTGATGTTTTTGTTGTCATTATTTTTATGGCGGAAAAAAACAAAAATGATTTTCGCAGACATTGTGATGCACATAACATAAATACTAGAAACAAACATAATTTAATTCTTGCAGCAACTAGACTGAGAAGAAAAAGTAAATCTTTTATAGGACAATGTACACGCTTTTACAACAAAATCCCAGTAAACGTTCGAAATTTAACTGTTAATAAATTTAAAAAAGTAGTAAAGGAACGTTTACGTGTTAAAGGTTATTATAACGTAAATGAATTTATAAATGATAACACAGCCTGGTAATGGAATGCTCGCTCCAGGCTTTTTCAAGCATAATATACGTATGATAGAACTGTATATAGGTCATAAGAAAATTTATTTTAAAAGATGACAATTCTTTCGCCGGTTCTTCTCAGGTCGGAGGCGTCCTGTTCCAAACCGGTGGTAGCGTCCTTGACAATCAATAAGCGAGTTTTACACTTCTATATTAAATAAAGTTATTACAATTTGAATTTAATTGAATATTACATATGTAGGTACAATTTTTGTTTTGCTGAATGTAGATAACTGGCGTCCTCTTTTGGTAGTCACATTTGTAGAGCCTAAGTACGATGTATAATAGTACAGTACAACGCTTTGCAAGCAACACCTTCAGACATTTTTTAATGTGATATTTTATTAAGTCTTAGTTAATAAATTAATTTTAATCACATGGATGTCATGGTTACCCGTTTGTGAGTATGTTTACGTATGTAAATGAAACATAATGTTACTTTTTTTGTCATTTAGATTGCTTTATATATTTTCAATATGCAATAATAAAATGCATTTTATTTTTTTATTACCCATGCACAAACAACAAATCTAAGAGAAACACGAACGAGAAGTTTGTTTGCTGTGCTGTAGTTAATTATACCACGATTAAGCACTGAATGCACTCTTCACCCCTAAGCCGAGTAATCTGCCTTTCTCGGTGCAAGTCATCCGCTCGCATATTCATTACGCATAATGGTGCCGCTAAGGGAAAAGCGCTTTGAAAATTTCAACAACATAGCGCATTAACAAGACCGCATCGCTCCACCTGTTCTGATAAAGTATAAACTACGTATTATTTTGATCTCACTGCACAGATTACATTTGCTCTTTGAAATAATTTCATGTAGCCAAGTATTATCAGTTACATTAGTGATGAAAAATTGAACAGTGTTTGAGCTATGGTTTGGACGCTCAATAAACTTGTTGAGTTAAACAACTTTTTCAAAGTTATCGTTTGAAATGTAATTCCTAAGATTGTCTGTTGAAAGGGTCGAAACAAGCAGAGGGGTATCCAGTATAACGTTAAGTTCTACAGTTTGTGATGATGTTTGGACCGGCCTTACCAGTGCATAAGATTTGAAAAACCATAAATCTAATATAAAATAAAAATAATAGTTTGTGCTTAAATCCATCACTCAAGATTTTAAAAAAAGCCACAATAGACCATCATCTCAAATAAAAGCCGGTCAGATCGCTACTAAACGTAAATAAAGAAAAAATTTACTTTTGTTCAATGTGAAATTCACTGCAGTCTGATTAGCTGCAATAATTATTTGATAAACATGTTTTTTCATGCCTATTTTTATAACAAAGCACAATTAGCAAAACGTTATTGATTACTTGTTAATAGATCACCACGTCTATATAAAATGAGGCGTAAGCGTAACAATGAAGGTGTTAGTAATGCTGAAACTGTTTTAAGAATTGAATTTTAATTGGCTACGCAGGCAGACAAGCAGTCGCGCATCAGTCGCATCACCGATGCGCTACCTGCCCTGAGGCAATTATATTCTATCATCACTTAAGGTTTTATAATCTGCGCTTTAAGTTTTAAGGTCTCATTACCGAAAGAATATATTAGCGATTTTCATATTTCTTAACGGTACAATTATTTTATTGCAACTCAAAGCTGAACAGTTGAACAATTTTAATACCACAGCTATATTATCAAGTATGATGCTATGTTCTTATTACAAATTGGCAGAAGATTACACCAGACAATGTCTTCACCGCAAATTGTTAGCTCCAGGAGGGTGCTTCAAAACGCGCAGTTATTATAGCTACAATGTAAACTAACGCCATAGCATGATAATATTAATACCTTATTACAGACAGTCTTAATGCTATCTGGTACCCTGTTTTAAAGTTGTTATTGCACCGTCTATCAAAATTATTTTCATTTAGAAAATCCTTTTTGTGTTATAATGATAACATATAGAAATATTTTTAAATCTTAGAAAGCCACTTTCATCCTTTTTCTTAAATATGAAATAAGCATGAACAAATTATTTTCATCATTTTTTACATCAACTAAGCGTCGTTCAAACAACGGAAACACTTTAGAATTTATGTCAGCTCACATGTTCAAACTTCAAACAGGGACGGTGGATGTAAGCTTAAAAACAAATTTGTGTCCTAGTAAATTGCGTTGTAACTTATAAACAAACCATGAATAAAAAACGTAAAAGATAGACTTAAACTAGGTTTTACTGCACTTCTTTGAATGGTCTGTAATGAAATCCGCGAGTGTTTATATCTTTTAAGAATAATAAGTTAACATTTCACTTGTTTTGTTGAAAATTGTCTTTTGTAGCTTTTTATTGTTTAAACGAAACAGGAATCTATAGCATGCATAATTGTAATATTCTAAATACTTACAATATTAAATACATAAACATAAAAATGAAATTTTACCAAAAATATTATGACTAGTGTCCGACCGAACTTACGGTTTCGGTTTCGGTTTCGGCCGAGTTTCGGCCAAAATCAAGTTTCGGCGCAGTTTCGGTTTCGGCCAAATTTGGCCGAAACTTTGCCGAAACTTTGCCGAAACTTTTGCCGAAACCGAAACTGGTTTCAGAAGTGTTTTCAATTTCAAAATAGTAGCGAAAGTTATATGTATCATTGCTACAATCGAGCTCAGATGAGTCGATTTTAGTTCAGCAAACATTCCAAGTTTAACAAATGAAATTGATGATTCTTCTTAAAAGACGAGGAGGAACAAATAGTAGTGAGAACAAAATATATACCCTTGGTAACCAAAAATAAATACAAATAATACTGGAAAGTGTAGCTCAGATATTTGTTGTGTTAATAAAAAATCTTCTAGTCTCTTTACTTTTTCTGAATGTAGTCATTTGTTTGCTGTGTGTGCGAAATGTTCTCGAAAAAAAAGAATACCCAAGTGCGATCTTGTCATTAAAACCAGTGTTATAAAAAGTTAACAACGCAAGAGATTTACTGCGCCTCAAAGGCAACATGAGAAGAGACTGCTCTGTCATAATCAATTGTCGCAAAGTGGGCTTCTTATTTTGAGTCGTCTTCCGTGTACGTTACACGGAAGACGAACATGAGTTCAGACGTCCATCGAAGCCAGTAATCAACAAGAAACAATAGAATATGCTGCCATATTCGAAAAAACTATTTTTAGCGATTAAAGAATTACCATCTGATACCTAATTGGAGAAACGAGCATTTCATATAGAGGTACTCAACGCATATTTACACAAATTTTGAAAAAAGTCTCCGCAAGATGGGTGCCGAGAATCAGAAACAAAATCGACTTTGAAGATATCGTTGGACAAGTTTTAAGAAGATTGTAAAAACTTTAAATGTAGTTTTGTGGCAGTGGACGAAACACGGTTTATCCTGAAGGATCTTCATGCCGTGGCGTGGGATATGGCCTCAATATTTTGGGGCTCAGAAGTGATATTGTTGTTTGATTACCTAGAGCATGAACCATCAATACAGATTATAAAGCTTTAATACCGAGGTTGAGAAATGCCGTCAATGTTAAAAAGAGGCAAACTTTGAACTGGCGAGCTGTTTCATCTTGACAACGTCCGGTACGTTGTCAAGATGAAACAGCATAGGATGGCATTAGCGATGGCCACCGTTCAGCATGCTAGCGAACAATTGAGCATCCTCTATTCATCAGATCTGGCGCCTAGCTATTTTTCATCTTTTCTCCAAATCTATACAATACTTAAGAGGAAACATGTGTTAAAACTATATATAACAAGTAAACGATGCCGTGGTGACCTTTTTGCAGGACCAAGACAATCCTTTTTAAAGGAATTGAAGCATTGGAAACTTGGAACCCTGGACTTGTGTGTGGTGGACTCGGAGATTATGTAGAAAAGTAAATAATTCTAAATAAGCTATCATAGTCATTATTTTCTATCTCATTTTACTTTTGATCCCCCTCGGAACTACAAATACAAACCAAAGTATTAATTAGCAAGATTTCAAAATTCCAATACTTAGTCTTTCACATCATCAGCCTTTGTTAGTCCACTGCTGGACATAGGCCTCCCCTAATACACCCTATCCATTAGGGTTTGAACCGTATGCCACCACGCTGGTCCAATGCGGGTTGGTGGGTGGACCGACTTTTACATGCCCATCCGACGCATGGATCACCTTACTTTTCAGACAATTGGGTGATCGGCCCAAATTGCCCTAACCAACTAGGAAACAACAATGAAAATTTGTTGCGTCCCGCAGGATTCGAACCCACGACCTCCGGTTTCTAAAGCACAGCCCATACCACTAGGCTACGGAGGCAGTTACTTAGTCTTTAATGCATACAATTATTAATTTATTTATTAATAACTCATACTGCTATAAGAAATTTATTTGAAAAAAAATTAATATATTTTTAATATTTTGTTACATAAAAATATGATTAGCAACTAAAATAAACGATTACCACACGTTTACTATACTGTCTCCATTCCATGACTAAAATAATAGACATAAAGTTCCATATTTTAGTATTTTAAGAATTTTATCTTGATCACGTGAGTTTCGGTTTCGGTTTCGGTTTCGGCCGAAACTGAAGCCACGACCGAACTTTCGGTTTCGGTTTCGGTTTCGGCCGGAAAAACAGTTTCAGTCGGACTCTAATTATGACCTATTTCCAACAGTATATAATCATTTTGCCCTATATGCTATATATAATATAGAATAAGAGAGAGAATACCGCCTTGAAGTACGCCCTTAGTTATATCAAGCCAATTCACAGGTCAAAACTAACTGTTAGCATCCGAAATGCGCTGCGAAGATACAAGGTAAATCACCCCTGTGCTTCATCAGAAACCATTAAATAAGACAGCATGGCTAATAACTGATAGCATTAAAAGCATTGGATAAATCAACTAACACCAACACTTAACTTTAGTGTTTTCCATATTTGCTCGAATGTCGCCAGTTGCCTTAAGGACTACGGTAGTGGTCCTATGGCTAGGTCTGCATACGGAGTGAAGCGGACTGATCGAATGATAATTAAGTGTAAAGTGGGAAAAATGCTTCAGAACACAAGACTCGAGCACCTTTAAAAGAAAGGGAAGGATTGAGATGGGTCAAAACAGGGCAGTTATAGCTGGATTTGACACTTAGAAAGAGGATGGACATATATAATAGATCTTTCACGGCTTTACTCCACAAAGCAGGGCAACATCTATTACCTATGGAGACATTTATAATGTATATAATAGCAGAAAAGAGTAAGTCAATGATTGCTAGGACCATAGGACGTCCTATGTGATCACAACGTAACGCCTTAGAATTAACTGAAAGGATTGTTTTTTTGGTTTCATCAAAGGCGAGACAGAAAACGAGTTAATTTTTTGACGTGTCAAGCCATTTATAAGGGAAATTGTTAAAAATATGATCTTGCAATCCACTGAAGAAGATGTTGTTGAATAACTATTAAAATCATTTAAGGATATTAAAAGGGAATGTTTAATAAGCGTGGCTTACCAATACCTAAAGTTCTAAGAAATTTCTTAATATTGGCAGAAGATATTGTAGAGATATTTTCGAGAATGTATCGGCCGTTAGCGTTACGTACCATCAATCACACCAAATTCTGACCATTTTGTATCCTCAGACTTTTGTCAGAAATAACCAACAATAAGAGGAAAGATACAACTATTGCTAATTAAGACGGTTTGCAGTAATCTTTTCATCTTTTTCAAGAAAATACCTTGCTTAGCGTTAGATGATTTAAACAGTCTGTAGCTTGTATTTACCAAATTGTTATAGAGGCGGCGTAATGATCACTATCACTACACATAAACTGACTGCGGGCAAGTTACGGTATTACACTGGCTCACTACTACGTAGCCCGGTAGCCCTGAGAGCAGGCGCAAGTCTTCTCAGTTCCGGGTAGTTCCGGACACAGGCTATCCCCAGACTGTAGCTGACGGCTACCTTACTACTATGGAAGTCAAAACAGTGCACTAGAACTTATACATAAATACAAATACTATAAGCAGTACTTGCATGTAGCAAGATAAGCATTACTTGGTTTAAATAAGAAGGTAAAATGAAAATAAAAAATGTATAGAAACATTAGTACAGTATTAGCTAAGTATCTAACGCCGGTTTTTCCCGGTCCAGAGGTTTGCATTTCCATGCCGGTGGTAGTTTTTTTGATAATTAATAAAAGTGTAAAGCTTCCATTTAGAATTTAAATATTGGGTTTTTTCACTTTTAGACCATTATGTTTGGTAAGCTTCACACAGATATTTAACTTTGACTGTAAGGAACACAACGTCAGCATTACTAGGGAGTGTTTCAATTTTTCCTACGTGAAAGGTTGTATCAACTTCTCATTGTTGCTTTATTAACGGAGCTCTTTGAAGATGACCCAGTAAAAACTAACGGTGTGCGTACAAAAGACTCTGAATATTGTTCTTTTTTGGCTTTTAAGGCTCAGTCCTCTGTAGTGATAGTATTATTACCTATATTATAACAACGCACGTAAAATTTTTCATTTAGTTTTTAAAATCGTTGATAAGAAATAACAACTTATAATAACTTACATAAGATTAATTTTATAAATAATAACAACGGATATTAATTTACGACAAAGAAAACAATGCCAGAATCGATTACGAGAATATCATCAGCTATTAATTTTAATCTTGGCGGTATTCAATCACTGTGAGAGATGAGTAAGACACTTCCTTAATGGAGATAACAATAAGTTATGCGCTAGGTGCAAGTAAAGTAACCCTAAATTTCGTTGTAGTATTATGAGAAAGAAATTATTAAAATGGTTTATAATTCGAACTAACTAAGGTTGGTTCAATTTAGGTTTCACAAAGGATGAGCTCTGGCTTTTCTTTTTGACTTAGTCAGCGAATAGCACAATTAATTGAGTAATAGTTTTTATAAAACTTCCTATGATAATATTTAATGTGATCATATTAAATGTAATATCCATTGATACAGATATAGCCATACTTAAATATCATGATATCAGAATATGATTTATGTATTAAGCGAAATCTTAAAAATATCTATGTGATTTAAAAATAATCACACAATTTCGAGGTTGCAACTCCGGTGAAATATGAATAGTCAATTTGCATTGTCACTTGAATAATCCACTATGTATTTGCATGACAGCAAAATCCAAAAAATAAATATTTCGAACATTACAGTGGTCCAGTTAATAAACAAAAAATAGATCAGCTTAAAAAACGATTTAATGAAATTTTTTCTAACAGTTTTATACGATTATTTTTTTATAAATTGAGTTATAATAATACATTAATGAAAAAGACTTAAGGTCTCCTTTTACTCGAGACCGTCTGAGGAAGTACCACCGGGGTGCCTAATTATGTCGAATACCGCAATCCAGTAGTGTAGAATAGAATTTAAAATAGAATAGCCGAAGATAGAAGGCGGTGGCGTGCATTAGGCGGCTTATATCCAGCAGTGGACTAACATAGGCTTGTGATGATAATAATAATGATGATATGCTTCTAGTTTATAGGGTACAGTAGCCAGTGCAATTACTTGGTAAACGAGATGCAACACTTTTTACCATTATGTCTAATATGTAAGTTTTTCCTCGTAAATGGTAAACGATCAAGACGTAAAACTTGTGTTAAACCTGTTATGATATAAGATCATAACAGGTTTTTTTACCGATTCTGATTATTTGAATCTTTACTCCTTTTGGGGCGATGAAAAATTATGTGAGTTTATTTTTACGATGCGCACGCACACCGTGGCGAAATATCGACACGCTGAATTTACTGACCATTACCTATGGTCACCTTTTTCGTTTTATTACGTGATATTACAATAAATACTATTTAAATAAATAATACGTTGCAATAAAACTTTCAATGCATTTTAGCCATTTTTCTTTTGGTATTGTCAAACTTTTAAAAAGATTATATCTCGTTGTGCTGTAGAAGAATGTATAATGCTAATGCGGTACATACACACATATTTTTATTTGTATTATTTTATTATATATAGTTCTAACTTATTTTTACACAACTGACAAAGAGATAAAGTTAGCAAAGCAAATAGTAATAAAATGTCAGAAAAACCGCGAAAAGCAATTTATTTAAGAATATTGTTTATATTTCATACGGTCACCTTATACGGTCATACGGTCGATATGGTCACCTCAAAAGTGACATAAATAAATAAATACGAAAAAAAGATTTTTAAAACCGCTATCTCACCGCTAGTTATTTAGAAATTTGACTTTCGACATATTTTTAAATACCACATAAAAATCTTAAAATATTATTTTACTTTGAAAGATTATATTAAATCTAAACACGTTACAGTTAACAATTTAAAGATATTTTTTGCTTACAATGTTTTATGGTTGCACCGCTGCTTTAACGTCCCTTTTATTAGGAAAGTGACTTTGAAACTGCTTAGAGCTACAATGCTGACATGATTTCTTTTACAGCTTGAAATATTAACTTTTAAAACTTTTAACCTCACAATATATCAGTTAACATTTTTGTCATAAAGCTATTCATCCCGTGATTTTGATCAATTTCATTCAGGTGGTGAATTAGTTGTCAGTAAATTTAAAGGCACAAACAAGTAATTATTACTGCTAAAGGCAGTTTTCACCTTTCTAATGCTTACCCGATGCATGGCTCATCTTACTTTATAGACAATTGGATTATTGTCACATATTGTGGTAACCAACCAGAAAACAACAATAACACAAAATGGTTTCCCCACAGAATTTGAACCTATGTCCTCTGTTTAACTTTGAAAGGCACGCGAGTTTCTTTCGCCGGTTCTTCTCAGGACAGAGGCGTTTTATTCCGAACAGGTGGTAGAGTCGTCGACAATAAGCGAGTGTTCTATATTTTATAAAGATTTTTGAATTTAAAATAATTATAAAGTAATACTTTCTTGTCATTACGCAAATACTATACATGATTTGATAAAAGACTTTACGGATGTTATCGCTTTTCCTTTGGTTTACAATTTTCCCGACGTTTTAGAGACTTTACAGGATCCATGGTCACGGGCAGGCAGAGGTGTTGTTCGTCTGTCAAAGATTTTTACCCGGCCAGCGTTCTTATTCATTCTTTTTTATCTTTAAATTTATGTTTTCAAATATATAGGCATGAAAAAAGCTTTTGTCCTTAAATATATTAAAAAAAAATGATAAAAACATCAGGCAGAATACCGCCCACCAACCCGCATAGAACAGCGTGGTGGAAAACGGTCCAAAACACCCTAATGGAAAGGGGTACATTAGGCAGATGATGATGAAGATGATGATCAGGCATACGTGCATAGATTTACAAATAGGAAACTCTTTTCAATGGATCATGCGTTATTGCTAATAGATCCGGAAATCTATCAAAGAAAAAAAATATAGACATAATAAATTTATAATAAAATATATTTATCACTTACAAACACACATACATAAACGACATTAAAACAAATTAAAGGGCAAAGATAAACTGGCGAAAAAAGAAAAAAACTTAAAAAAAGTGACATCTTCGTGTATTAGTATTCCGAGATAATTCTCGCAAGATAGACTAAAAATCTTTTATGTGTTATTTTATTTTTAGTGTCTTATTTTTTAAACTGCTTCCTTTCTTAAAAGCGCACAAGTTTGTTTCTTGTACTTACTGCTCTAATACTAAATTTTAATGTTTATGTTACTGTTAAACACAATATGAACATTTTGGTGTCAATAAATAATTGTAATACCTCCGTTATCTATAAATCGCCCGATAATTTCATACCATTAGTGCACGAATGGTTAACCTCAGACATTTATCACACTTGAATATTTAATATTCATTAAGGTTTACCGGTGGTTCTAGTAGTTGGATACATAAACAGAATTTACAACTACCTAGTTTGCGCCAGCGGCTCTGTTCGCGCATTGAAATCGTCATCATCAGCATCATCATCATCAGCCTGTGTTAGTCCACTGCTGGACATAGGCCTCCGCCACCGCTACCGATCTTCAGCTATTCTCATCCAGCCCACACCGGCCACTTTGCGAATGTCGTCACTCCATCTTGCCGCAGGGCGTCCTACACTATGTTTGCCGTATTATATTTATTTACATTGAAATGTATCCCCGAAATAATAAAATAATTAAAACTACACGTATAAGCTAAAATCTTAGTTTAAGCTTCAGCTAATTGAGTGGAAACTTACTCATTTATGAACTGTCGCATTTAATTATTAATTGGATATAAAATCCACTATTTTAGGGATTTTAAAATCGTAAGTTATATACATATATTTATTACCGACGTTTTGTTCTCTTTTTAGCCTCCATGATCATCAGTGACCAGTGGATTTGATATATAAAAGAATCGTGTAAATAAAAGAAATTACCACATAGGTTGGATTTTGAGGTAAACTAGATAATGTAGAAAGATTTAAAGTGTTCGTTCACCACTATTATGCATGTAACGTCTTATTTACTAATTTCACAAGTTGAAGTGTCTTTCAAACCGAAAGTAGTCTTTAAGTGAGAAAGCAGAACTAGAAACCACCGTGATACTTCCTTAATTGAGGTTTTAGTTTGGCTTATTTCAGACTAAATCCTTTCGTTGATCGCTCATTTATACATTTATCTTGATATTTATAAGTCAAATTCTACTTATCCTTCCTAAATGCAGCTTATACTTCTGTTATGAGCTAGCAAAATATAGCTTACTATGTTTAATTTCAGACGTTCATCAGTCATCCACACAATCATTACAGATAATTTAATTATTGTTTTCCAGGAACTCGTACATTATGCCTGGGATTTACTGATAACACGCTTACGACCTAATTTAATAGTAACTGATAGATTGGGATGAATTATTCTGAAAGCCAATTACTGTCATTGTATGATTTGTATGCACTATTAATTTTCTAATTATTGATCCATACCGTCGCATATAAAGAACATTATTATTTATTTTTACTTTCAAACAAAACGAATAAATATTTCTAAAGTAACTGAATACTCAGTGTTATAAATAATACAGTTATACGTATTTCATCGCGTTAAATTACTATACAGTCATTTAAAATAATATTCGACATTTCTTTGTCCCGTGACCATGGACCAAGGAGACGATTTATAACAGCTGATAAAATTTGTGTATACATAATTATATATATACAATTTAAAACAACTGTAGAGTAGTTATATGCGATAAAACCTGTAAAATTTTATGTTTTATTTTATTTATCATCTATAGTATTTACGTAAGCAGCAGATATTATTGCATTTTTCTTATCGTTACCCTTATTGAGGATAAAGTGGGTTCTTTACTTTTTGTTTCATTTAAGACTTCGTTTAGAACTTTGACATCTATTTTCAGTTGTAAATTACGTAAATATTCCAAGATTAAAATTTAAACAGAGCCAAAATAGTATTTCTAATGCGGGTATTTGAGAAACGAAGTCTCGATATTGACGTTTTGTCTGTCCGAGATCGTATTTAAGAGACGGGTCTGAAATATAGAAGGGACAGCTTCAATAAGGAGACCGTCTGGGTGGATACCACCGCGATGCCTATTTCTACCGTAAAGCAGTAGTGTGAAAACACTACTGTGTTCCGGTTGAAGGCACCGTAGCCAGCGTATTTACTGGGTAAACGACACTTAATATCCTATGTCTCACGGTAGATATGGTGATACCGGTATTGCCAATGTTTATGGGCGTCGGTGACCATTTTCCATCTAGGTGGCCCTGATTGCTCGTCTGCCTGCGTATGCAATAAAAAATACGTATTCTTTTACGTTAAAAAAGTGTTGATTGTTGTTTAAAATTAATTAGTACACTTTATACAACTTTTTATCGCTTCCAAGTCTCTTGTAAGTAAAATCGTAAAATGTACATAAACCTTATTGCCGTTTCTGGAACGTTGCTACTCCTTGCAATTTGTATGAAATAAATTCTTGTAACAGACAGATTGCTCCCATTTGCGTATGAAATTTCATAACCTTGATTCATGCATGCGTTGCATTATAACGAGTATGTAAATGATATTTGATAAGTGATATTTTTCTGAATATTTTATGCACATACCATCAATTAGATCTTTATTGATTACGATAATTGCAGGCATTAACAATCATACAGCTGATTTATAATGGTATTATGGGGATATTAATCATTTGGTGTTGTGAAATATACTGTATTATATAAATGATATGTTTATATTTTATGTGCCTATCATTAGAAACAAGGTTTTGACTATCATTTTATGTTCAACAGAAATGAATCTCCTACTTCAACCCTTTCGATCACTTTTATCGCAATAATTAATAGCCTATGTCCTTTCTCGTAATCTTGTGTACTACATTTTATTGAAATCGGTTCAATGGTTAAAACAGAAAAGACGGACAAACTGACAGACAGAGTTACTTAAGCATTTATAATACAGGGTTGCCCATAAGTCCTTTGAAAGTAAAATTTGAAAAACGAACAGGGCGCGTGAGCGGTGCAGGGAAGCGGGGAGTAACTTCGGTTTCTGGGAATTTAGTCGCGATGGAGCGTTTTACCGAGCGGACCGTGCGTTTTGTGTGCGAGTTTTATAAAACGACAATTCGGCAACCGTTGCGCGGCGGTAATTTCGAGAACAAAGGTTTACACAACTTTGATGACACTCCAACTCTTCAAACGATTAAAACTGGGTTGGTAAGTTCGAGGAGACCAGTTCGACGTAAGATAAACCGTGGTTGGGTCGCCCAAGGACGTCACGTACGGAACAAAACATAGACACAGTGACACAGTCTATTCGCGAAAATCCGACACAGTCAACTCGTAAGCGCGCCAGAGCATTAAACGTATCTAGGACATCGTTACAACGGATTTTGAAGAAATATTTACATATGCACCTTACAAAATTCAGTTGGTTCAAGAATTAAAGGAAACTGACGGTATTCAAAGACAAAATTATGCGAATGAAATGTTGAATCGGTTTACTTCCTTCAATAACATAATGTTCTCTGACGAGGCTCATTTCCATCTTAACGGACATGTTAGTAAACAAAATTGCCGCTATTGGAGCCCCATCAATCCAAAACTTAAGCATCAGAAGCCCTTACATAGTCCGAAAGTGACTGTTTGGGCCGCTATGTCAGCCCATGGTATCCTAGGGCCTTACTTCTTTGAGGATGGCAGAGGGCGCGCAGTTACTGTTACGTCGGAGCGATATGTGGCTATGATCGAAGAGTTTTTCATACCAGGATTGCAAAACTTTTAGGCTTTAATGCCAGGACGTGGTTTCAACAGGATGGGGCCACTTCTCACACCTCTAACACTGCTATGCCCGTTATCCGTCAACTTTTTCCTGGCAAAGTGATCTCTAAGAGAGGGGACATTTCCTGGCCTCCACGTAGTCCAGATCTGACCCTGATGGATTTTTTTTTGTGGGGCTACCTTAAGGCTAAAGTATACGACACAAACCCGCGGTCAATTGATGCCCTAAAGAAAACATCCGCAGAGAAATGACAAGCATTTCAGCAGTGACGTCCGCGCAGTCATCGACAATTTTAGACGTCGTTTGCAAGAGCGCCGTGATCGCAACGGATTACATTTAGAACATATTATTTTCAAAAAATAATTCCCGTCTTTTAAGCTTTTTTTTTTATAAATAAAAATGTAATTCATAATGTTTTATTTTAATTTTTTTTTTCATATCAAAGGACTTATGGGCCACCCTGTATTAGTATGGAAGTATGGATATTATAATGTTTTCCTCTGTCTGATTTTATTTAAATTTGTAATTGAACACAGAAAAAAGTTTTATGTTGCACATTTATGAAGGTATCATTTTAGATATTCATTTTAATATACTACTCGTTTACAATACCACTTTGCAAATTACAAATTTACCTTCCACTTGTTGACTTCACGGGTATTAAATGGATGACTTACTACCAGTTTACATTTCACCCAATTCACTGTTGCCAGTAATACCGAGTTCGTGCTCATGAAAATTGAATAGATATTATTGTTGTACAAAGTGATTACGTTCAAAATGTTATAATATTTAGTTAACAGATTCTGTAATAGAAACAACTAGATATTTTCCGTTCAATTATCAGAACGTTTTGTAAGTAGTGCATAAACTTAAAAACCAATTTAAACCGAACCGAAAGCTTTATAATTGAGTAATATCCACATTATATATACATATACCTACATTAGTTTCTAAAAACGACCTAAAATCCTTAGAAGTCTATGCTAAAATATATTCAAGTTTTGAAATAGCAGCAACAAAACAACATCTCAAATAAAAGCTGGTCAGATTGCTACTAATAGATGAATAAAGAAAAATGTTACTTTTGTCAAGTGTGTAATTTACTATAGCCTGACTAGCTGCAATAATTAAATGATAATGATGTTTTGTACATGCCTAATTTTATAACGAGGCAGCATTAGCAAAATGTTATTTATTACTCGTTAATAGGTCACCACGTCTATATAAAATGAGCCGTAACAACCAAGGTGTAAGTAATATTGAAACTGTTTTAAGACTTGTATTTTTTTAAATATTTTAATGCTAACAACTTCCCTTTTTTATTGGCTACACACGTAGACGAGCAGTCTTCTACAGGTTTTTGTTGTCATTCTTTTGTCATTTAAATTATATTATCACAAACAAAGCTAAAAAGTTGCACCATTTTAATACCACAGCTATGTTATCAAGTATGATGCTATGTTCTTATTACAATGTACGCTAACGTGCGCCATAGCATGATGAAAACAATATCTCATTACGGATAATTTCAGCGTCTATCAAAAATAATTTTAGTTTAGAAAAGCCTTTTTTGTTACAATTATATCATAAAGAAATAGTTCTCAATCTTAGTATGCCCCTTTCATATTCTTTCTTAAATATGAAATAAGCATTGAAAAATTTTTGCATTAACTTAGGGCGCGTTTCGGGCGTTGTTCAAACAACGGAAACAGTTTAGAACTTTTGTCAGTGCACATGTTCCTACTACAAACAAGGTCCGTGGATGTAAGCTTAAAGACAACTTTGCGGCTAAGTTAATTGCGCTTGTATAAGTTACAAGACTAAAGAAGAAATAACTAAGATATATGATACTTGACTTTAGCATCACCATAAACTATGAATAAAAACCAAGGGGGCATGTGAGCAAGTAGCAATATTGTCAAAAATTAAGATAACCTGAGTTATTTCATGAAATTATTAAACAAACTCAAACAGATCAGTCTTCCATTCTTTAAATACATGACGTATTTACAACTGTAATTTAAATACCAATATATCTAATGTATAGGTTTTTCCTCGTACATAGTAAACGATCAACACGTAATTGTAATAAAACTTGTGTAATATCTCTTATATCATAACCGATTCCTTTACCGATACTGATTATTTGCCTCTGTTGTTTACTGATTTTTCCTCCAAAACGCGCAATTCGTGCAGTCTATAACCTGGGCCCCAAAGAATCATTAAGAAAGTTGTTCACTGAAATAAAGTAATGACCGTTAGTTCTCAATACATATTTGAAAATTTAATGTATGTGCAAAAAATAGAAATGATTTCCTAAGACATTGTGATGCACATAACATAGATACAAGGAACAAACATAATCTAATTCTTCCAGCAACTAGACTGCAAGAATAATAAGTCTTTATGGGATAATGTATACGTTTTACAACAAAATCCCAGTAAACGTTCAGAATTTAACTATTAATAAATTTAAAAAGGTAGTCAAGGAACGTTTATGTGTTAAAGGTTATTACGATATTAATGAATTTTAAATGATAACACAGCCTGGTAATGGATACTCGCTCCAGGTCCTGTTTCAAAATTGCATATGTAATGTCCAATTATCAAAATGTTTGTTATTTTTAAAAGATGACATAAAAATAGCCCGCTGAGTTTTCTTGCCGGTTCTTCTCAGGTCTGTGGCGTCCTTTTCCGAACCGGTGGTAGTGTGTTTGACAATCAATAAGCAAGTGTAAACTTCTATATTGAATAAAGATATTTGAATTTGAATTTGAATTTGTAGTTTTACCTCTTTTGGGGCGTTGAAAAATTTTTAGAGCTAATTTTTACGATACGCAAGCACATCATCACAAAATATCGACCCCCCTGAAGTTTTATACGTGATATGGAAATAAACTCTATTCAAATGGATATATATTACATTGCAATAAATTTTTCAAAGCATCAAACCTTTTTTCTATTGATAGTGTCAAACTTTTGATAAAAAAATATCTCGTTACGCCAAATAAGTATGTGTAAAAAAATGTGCGTGCATTGCACATTTTTTTTATGTATTATTTTTATCATATATTGTAACTAATTTCCACACAACTGACACAGAGATAAAGTAAGCAAAGCGAGTATTGCGAAAAGCAATCTCAAATTAAGATTATTATTTATATTTCATACAATTAATTATTTTGTTTGCTGAATACTTTATACATTATTGAAAAAAGACTTTTACGGATTTTATCAGGTCTATTTTACATTTTAAATTCAACGTTCCAGCGGCCGTGGTCGCGGGATAGTCTTCTACCACGTGTGTGTGAACTATTCGAAACGTCGGAGATAAAATCCGTATAAAAGTCTTTTATTCAATACTATATTTCATACGTTTATTTGTATTTATAATTACATATTGTTACCTGAAAAGTGAACATAAATAAATAAATACGAAAAAAATATTAAAACAGCTATTGAACGCTAGTTATTTTGCATTTGACGTTATAACGTACTTTTTAAATTTCGCAAGGAAATCCTAAAATATTATTTTATTTTGAAATTTAATATATGCCGCTCCGTAGCCTAGTGGTATAGGCGTGTGCTTTAGAAACCGGAGGTCGTGGTTCGAATACTGCGGGACTCAACAAATTTTCATTGTTGTTTCCTAGTTGGTTAGGGCAATTTGGGCCGATCACCCAATTGTCTGAAAAGTAAGATGATCCATGCGTCGGATGGGCATGTAAAAGTCGGTCCACCACCAACCCGCATTGGACCAGCGTGGTGGGAAACGGTCCAAAACCCCCTTATGGATAGGGGTGAATTAGGGGCGGCCTATGTCCAGCAATGGACTATGAAAGGCTGATGATGATCAAAGTTTATATTAAATCTAAACACTATACAGTTAACAGATTAACGAGATTTTTGGCTTACAATGTTTTATGGTTGCACCGCTGCTCAGCTTTGACGTCGCTTTTTACTAGGAGAGTGACATAACTTCTTTTACAACTTGAAATATTTACTTTTAAAATTTTTAAAGTGACAATATATCGGTATATAATATTGTCCTAAAGCTTTTCCTTATACGCAAATAGCTAACAAGTTTATAGATTTTGTGGCGTTCATTTTCTATAGTAGCAGTAATGAAAACTCTAATTCAGTAATTTCATCCAGTGATTTTGATAAATTGCATTCGGACGGTAAATTTGTTATCAGTAAATTTAAAGGCACAGACATGTAATTAACTCTGCTAAAGACAATAAGGACCATTTTTTTATGGTTACCCGATGCATGACCCGTCTTACTTTTTAGAAAATTGTGTTATCGTCACATATTGTGGTAACCAACCAGAAAACAAAGATAACACAAAATGGTTATCTTTGTTCCGCAGAATGAGAACCTATGTCCTCCGTTTAATTTTAAAGGCCGCTGAGTTTCTAATGCCAGTTCTTCTCAGGTTTCCTATTCCGAACCGGTGGTGGCGTCCTTGACAATCGTTAAGCGTGTGTTATACTTTTGTACTGAATAAGGTATTTGAATTTTGAAATAAATGTAAAGAAATTAAACCGGTGGTAGGTCCCCTGTTTACAGGAGACCGTCTGGGTGGGTACCACCGCGGTGCCTATTTCTGTCGCGAAGCAGTAGTCTGAAAACACTGCTGCGTTCCGGTTTGAAGGGCACCGTAGCCAGCGTATTTACTGGGTAAACAAACTTAACACCCTATGTCTCTACGGTATGGCAGCGCTCGGCGATACCACTGGTATTGTCAACGTCAATGGGTGTCGGTGACCACTTCCCATCAGGTGGCCCGACTGCTCGTCCTCGCGTATGCCATAAAAAAAAAAAACGAGATAAAATCCGTTAAATGTTATTATCAAGCATTACTCTCATCAGCATAGTTACTCGCATACTCTGACCAACGCCGCATGTTAAATCTCCATAAATTGATTAAAAATAGTCCTCACTTCATTTACCGCAGACATAGTAAATGTAATGCTCGTAAATACTGACTTTAGGAGGCGAATCGAATGGGCGAATATCGCGAAAAGTCGATTTAAAAGAATTCTGAAGAATTCTTCGATTACCGCGAAAATGAGCTATATGAGAAGATTCAAAACGATTTTAATACTAAAGCAACAATACCGTTTTCTTGATACTTGAGCTAAAATTCGTATCGTAGGAGGCGATAATTGCGTTAAGTGAGGCAAATCAGACTACTTCCGGCGCTCGTGTAATTCCAATGCTTTTGGGAGCGGACACTTTAAGTTTTCAATTTCGTGACGACTGCTACGATATAACATAAATTGTGATCTATAAATTTCTCTTTTCTCAATTTTATTTAATTTGTCAGCATGAAGAAAGCTTTTGAAAAAAGCAAAGAATAAAAAAAATAGATTCACATTGAAATTCAAAGAAAATATATTTAACTCGTACAAACACACATACATAAACAACATTAAAACAAAGTAAAGGCCAAAGATAGACTGGCAAAAAATGTCCCCTAAACTTTAAACAAGTAACATCTTCGTGTATTCGTATTATCCTAAGATAATTCTCGGTATGATTCTATTTGTGTTAATTAATTTTTAGTGTCCATTTTGACACGGCAACCGTTGCGCGGCGTTATTTCGAGAACACAAAGGTTTACACAACTTTGATGACCCCAACTTCAAACGATTAAAAACTGGGTTGGTAAATTGAGGGAGACGTTGACGTAAGATAAACTGGTTGGGTGCCAAGGACGTCACGTCGGAACAAAACATAGACACGTGACAGTCTATTCGGAAAAATCCGACACAGTCAACTCGTAAGCGCGCCAGAGCATTAAACGTATCTAGGACTTCGTTACAACGGATTTTGAAGAAAAATTTATATTGCACCCTTACAAAATTCAGTTGGTTCAAGAATTAAAGGAAACTGACGGTATTCAAAGACAAAATTATCGAATGAAATGTTGAATCGGTTTACTTCACCAATAAATAATGTTCTCTGACGAGGCTCATTTCCATCTTACGGACATGTTGTAAACAAAATTGCCGCTATTGGAGCCCATCAATCCAAAACTTAAGCATCGAAGCCTTAAATGTCCGAAGACTGTTTGGCTGTACATTCGCCCATATCCTAGGGCCTACTTTGAGGATGGCAGAGGGCGCCAGTTACCTGTTCCGTCGGAGCGATAGTGGCTATGAGCGAAGAGATTTTCATCCGATTGCTAAACTTTGGCTTTAATGCCAGGACGTGGTTTCAACAGGATAGGGTCACTCCACCTCTAACACCTTGCCCTTGGTATCCGTCAACTTTTTTCCCTGGCAAAGGGTCTCTAAGAGAGAGGGACATTTCCTGGCCTCCACGTAGTGCAGATCTGACCCCAATATATTTTTTTGTGGGGCTACCTTAAAGTTAAATAGACACAAACCCGCGGTCAATTGATGCCCTAAAGAAAACATCCAGAGAAAACAAGCATTTAGCAGTGACGTGCCGCAGTCATCGACAATTTTAGAGACGTTTGCAAGAGCGCCGTGATCGCAACAGATTACATTTAGAAGATGTTATTTTAAAAATAATTCCCGTTTTTAAGCTTTTTTAAATAAAAATTTAATTCATAATGTAATTTGTTTTATTTTAATTTTTTTTTCATATCAAAGGACTCTATACCTTTTATTAGTATGAAGTTTGGATAATATAATGTTTTCCTCTTTTCTGATTTTTATTTAAATTTATAATTGAACACAGAAAAAGTTTTATATTGCACATTTATGAAAGCATCATTTTGAATATTCATTTTAATATACTACTGTTTACAATACCACTTGCAAATTACAAATTTACCTTCCACTTGTTGACTTCACGGTATTAAATGGATGACTTACTACCAGTTTACATTTCACCCAATTCACTGTCGCCAGTAATACCGAGTTCGTGCTCATGAAATTAGATATTATTGTTTGCAAAGTTATTAGTTCAAAATGTTATAATATTTATTTAACAAATTCTGTATTAGAAAACTAGATATTTTCGTTCAATTATCAGAATGTTTTGTGGTAGTGCATAAACTAAAAACCGATTTAAACCAACCAAACTTTAGATTGAGTAATATCCAATTATATATACATATACCTACATTAGTTTCTTTGAAACGACTTTAAAATCCTTAGAAGTCTATGTTAAAATATATTCAAGTTTTGAAATAGCAGCAACAACAAATCTCAAATAAAAACTGGTCAGATTGCTACTAATAGATGAATAAAGAAAAATGTTACTTTGTCAAGTGTTAAATTTACTATAGCCTGATTGGTTGCAATAATTGGTTGATAATGATGTTTTTACACGCCTATTTTTATAACGAGGCAGATTACCAAATATTATTTATTACTCGTTAATAGGTCACCACGTCTATATAAAATGAGCCGAAACCAAGGTGAAAGTGATATTGAAACTGTTTTAAGACTTGTATTTTTAAATATTTTAATGCTACAACTTCCCTTTTTTATTGGCTACACAGTAGTTGAGCAGTCTTCAAGGTTTTTTTGTCATTCTTCTGTCATTTAAAGTAATTTATCACAAACAAAGCTAAAAAGTTGCACCATTTTAATACACAGCTATATTATCAAGTATGATGCTTTCTTATTACAAATTGAAAATTACACTAGATAATATCTTTCGCTGCAAATTGTTAGCTAAAGGAGGGTGTTTCAAAATGACCAGTTATTAAAGCTACAATGTACGCTAACTGCCATAAGCATGATGAATATAAATATCTCATTACGGATAGTTTCTAATGTTTCTGCTGCCATGGTTTGAAATTGTAATTCAGCGTCTATCAAAATAATTTTAGTTTAAAAAGCCTTTTTTGTTACAATTATAACATATAGAAATAGTTCTCAATCTTAGTATGCCCTTCCATCTTCTTTCTTAAATAAAATAAGCATTGAAAATTTTGCATTAACTTGGGCGTTTGGCCGTCGTTCAAACAACGAAACAGTTTAGAACTTTGTCAGTGCACATGTTCCTACCTACAACAAGGTCCGTGGATTGGCAAAGACAACTTTGGTAAGTTAATTGCGCTTGTATAAGTTACAAGACTAAAGAATAAATAACCAAGATAATGATATGACTTTAGCATCACCAAAACTATGAAAAAAACCAAGGGGCATGGAGCAAGACTATTGTTAAAAAATAACTACTGTACTTTAAATACCAATATATCTAATATTTTTTTCCTCGTACATAGTAAACAATCAACACGTAATTGTAATAAAACTATGTAAACTATGTACTAAGTATGTGTAAAAAAATGTGCGTGCATTGCACATTGTTTTATTTATACTATTTTTTATCATATATTGTAACTAATTTCCACACAACTGACACAGAGATAAAGTAAGCAAAGCAAATATTTCAGCTATAACGCGAAAAGCAATCTCAAATTAAGATTATTATTTATATTTCATACAATTAATTATTTTATTTGTGCGAATACTTTATACATTATTGAAAAAAAGACTTTGTACGGATTTTATCAAGTCTATTTTACATTTTAAATTCCCAACGTTCCCAGCAGCCGTGGTCGCGGGATAGTCTTCTACCCCGTGTGTGTGAACTATTCGAAACGTCGGAGATATAGTCCGTAAAAAGTCTTTTTATTCAATAATATATTTCATACGTTTATATGTATTTATAATTACATCGATGTTGTTACCTGAAAAGTGAACATAAATAAATAATACTATTGAACCGCTAGTTATTTTGCATTTGACGTTATAACATATTTTTAAATATCGCAAGAAAATCCTAAATATTATTTCATTTTGAAAGTTTATATATGCTGCTTCCGTATATATGCTGCCTCCGTAGCCTAGTGGTATAGGCGTGTGCTTTAGAAACCGGAGGTCGTGGGTTCGAATCCTGCGGGGCTCAACAAATTTTCAAATTTTCATTCACCAAAATTAAACCAAAATTTACCAACCCGCATTGACCAGTGTGGTGGAACGGTCCAAACCCCTGGATAGGGGTGTATTAGGGCGGCATATATCCAGCAATGGACTATGAAAGGCCGATGATGATGAGTTTATATTAAATCTAAACACTATCAGTTAACAGATTAACAGATTTTTTTTACAATGTTTATGGTTTGCACCGCTCCAGCTTTGAGTCGCTTTTAATAGGAGGTGACATAACTCTTTTCGACTTGAAATATTTACTTTTAAAATTTTAACGCGACAATATATCAGTATATAATATTGTCATAAAGCTTTTCCTCATACGCAAATAGCTAACAAGTTTATAGATTTTGTGGCGTTCATTTTCTTTATTAGCAGTAATGAAAACTCTAATTTAGTATATTCATCCCATGATTTTGATAAATTTTGTTCGGACGGTAAATTAGTTATGAGTAAATTTAAAGGTACTATAAAAAAGGTAATATAAAAACATGTAATATACTCTGCTAAAGACAATAAGGACCACTTTTTTATGCTTACCCGATGCATGACTCGTTTTACTTTTCAGAGAATTGGGTTATCGTCACATATTGTGGTAATCAACCAGAAAACAAAGATAACACAAAATGGTTATCTTTGTTCCGAAGAATTAGAACCTATGTCCTCCGTTTAATTTTAAAAGGCCCGCTGAGTTTCTTATGCCAGTTCTTCTTAGGTTTCCTATTCCGAACCGGTGGTGGCGTCCTTGACAATCGTTAAGCGTGTGTTATACTTTTTTACTGAATAAAGATATTTGAATTTTGAAATAAATGTAAAGAAATTAAACGAGATAAAATCCGTTAAATGTTATTATCAAGCATTACTCTCATCAGCCTAGTTATCGTAATACTCTGACCAACGCCGCATGTTAAATCTCCATAAATTGATTTAAAATAGTCCTCACTTCATTTACCGAGACATGTTAATGTAATGCTCGTAATACTGATTTAGGAGGCGAATCGAATGGGGAATATCGCGAAAAGTCGATTAAAGAATTTGAAGAATTCCGATTACCAGGAAATGACTAAAAGATTCAAAATTGATTAAAACATTTTCTTGATATTTTGAGCTATAATTGTATCAGGAGGCGATAATTGCTTAAGTGAGGCAATCAGATACTTCGGCGCTCGTTAATTCAATGCTTTTGGGAGCGGACACTTTAAGTTTTCATTTTAGATGTTACGATATAACTAAATGTGATCTTTAAATTTCTCATTTAATTTTATTTAATTTGTCACATAAAGAAAGCTTTGAAAAAAACAAAGTAAAAAAGATTACTTGAAATTAAAAAAATTTTTAAACTACAAACACACAACAAAACAAATTAAACAAGAAAGCCAATGTAGCTGAAAAATGTCCCTAAACTTTAAACAAGTATCTTCGTGTATTCTGTATTATCCTAAGAAATTTCAATGATTCTATTTGTTAAATTAATTTTGGTCCATTTTTATAACTTCTTTTTGTATAACAAGTTCTTGTACTAACTGTCCTAAGAACAAATGATTAATGTTTATGTACAAAATGAACAATTTGGTGTTAAAAAATTATTGTAATGTTCGTTATTATAAATCCTATAATTACGTCCATTAAGTTCCGAATGGTTAACCGGACATTTTCACATTGAATATTCGATATTCATTAAGGTTTACCGGGCGTTTTGGTAGTTGGATACATAAACAGAACTTACATCTAACTAGATTGCGCCAGTAGCTCCGTTCGCGCATTTAAATTTATTACCGAAAATATTAACAATACATATATACATTTATGTGAATACAGCATACTATTATGATAATGTCTAGTTTCATCAAAATTTGTTTTTTAGTTTTAGCTAATTGAGTAGGAAACTTACGTATTTAGGAACTGTCGCATTTAATTATTAGTTGGATACCAAATCCACTACTTTAGATATTTTGAAATCGCCAGTTATATACATATACTTATTCCCGACGTTTCGTACTCTTTTCAGCTTGTGGATTTGGTATGTAAAATAATCGCGTAAATAAAAGAAATAATCATATTAGTTGGATTTTGAAGTTAGCTGGGTTATGTAGAAAGATTTTAAAGTGTCCATTTTAGACTTAAACTGGGCTGTTTGGTGTAGAAAAGAACTAGAATCAGTGATTTCCAAATTGGGTTTTAGGTCGGCTTATATCAGACCAAATCTCATTGGTTGATCGCCTATTTTCACATTTATCTTGACATTTATTAGTCAAATTCTGCTTATCCTTCTTAAATGCAGCTTAAACTTCTGCTATGAGATAGTAAAATATAGCTTACTATATTTAATTTTAGACGTTATTTAGGCATCCACATAATCATTGCAGATAATTTAATTATTGTTTTCCAAGAACTCGTAACTTTGCCTGGTTTCTGATACCACTTTACACCTAATTTAATACCACTTAAAGATTGGGATGAATTATGCCAGTTTCAATTATTGTCATAAAGATTTGTAGGCCTTTAATTATCTCGTTATTGATCCATACCGTCGCATATTTTTATTTGTTTTATTATTTCACAATATTTTTTTTTTTACTTTTAAACAAACTGATAAAGTATTTTTAATGTAACAAATACAATAGTGTGATAAGTAATACAGGTATACGGATTTCATTGCGTTCAACTACTTTACAGTATTTTAAAATTATATTCGATATTCGTTTGTGCCGTGACCATTGACCGTGGTAAGGATTTTAAACGGCTGATATTTGTAAATACATAATAATAACTTGAAATAACTGTAAAGTAGTAATCAAACCTGTAAAATTGCATTTATTTTTATGTATCATTTATAGTATTTACGTAAGTAGCTGATATCATTGCATACTTCTTATTATTACCCAAACTAACGATAAAGTGGTTTCTTTCTTTTTTATTTTTTGTTTAGTTTAAAACTTTGTTCAAGACTGACTTCACTTGTAAACTACGTCAATATTCCAAGATTAAAATTTAATACAGTGGCCAGTATATTTCAAATGCGGGTACTTAGAGAAACGATGTCTCGATTTTGACGTTTTGTCAGTAGATCTGAATGCTTACCAAATAAATTGGGATGAGCATAATCTAAATTTCTGTAAATGCAATAATGTCCACGATTAACGGCATAAGAATATTATTTATATATATAAAGTTATTTACCATGAACAAATCACAACTCAAAATTCTTTTTCCAAGGTCACACGTTGATGATGGACAAGTTGATAGATCGTACCTTTAAACCACTAAAAGGGCTTACTAAAAGTTCGGGGTTGTTCAGATTGGTCGTAGCCTCCAGTTACCAATCCACATATCAACATTTCTTGCTGTCTCAAAAACTGCATATTACAATTATAAATCTTTAGGTAATTTAAAAAAATGGAATGCACCAAGAATAATTCCACCCGACTTAATTTAAAAATAAATTGTCTTTAATTTAAATAAATTTGACTTACGTCAATTATACATTGATGATGATTCTAGTTAATAGGTCGGGTTCTCCAAGGGTAATGCTGCGGGACTCAAAATTTTCATTGTTGTTTTGTCGTTGCAATTTGTGCTGATCACCCAATTGTCTGAAAAGTAAAGATGATTCATGGTCGGATGGGCATGTAAGTCGTCCACCACCAACCCATTGGACCAAAGTGTGGATAGGTCCAAAACCTAATGATAAGGTGTTTAGGGACTATGTCCACAGTGGACTATCACGGCGATGATGATGATGATGATATGACAATCCACGTTTTTCTTTTGTCATCGCAAAGTATCAAACACAATAAATGTATTATGGCAATTGCAACAAACAAGATTGATAATTGAGTTTCCTATTTGCAGTGAAATTTCACAAACGCTCGATTAAATGTCCTGCAATAAAATAAATTTCACTTTATTATAAAAGTAAGAAACAAAGGAGGCTTTGATTTACCCAGTTGATGCAATTATCGCCTCCTTATTCAGAAATTAGATGAAATATAAATTTTATTGTCGTTCGATAATATTAATTGTTCAATGTTACAATTAATATCCAAATCCATTTTTATATCATTTCTGGCTTTGTTGAAATTATTTGTTATGATTCTATTAAATGTATGGCTTAATACAAATGTATGTTCTTCATTTACAATAGTTAATAAGTACGTAAAATTAATGAGTGATAATAAGAATGAATAATTAAATGTTTAAGGTAACATTTTTTTTAATGGCAGACGAACGTCGGCACTGATGTAAGTGATCACCGACACTCATAGACATTAGCAATACCAGTGGTTTTCAACGGCTGCCTACCGTGGGATAGGGTGTTACTCGTTTACCCAGTAAATCGCTGGCTACGTGCTATCAAACCGGAACACAATAGTGTTTTCAACACGTTCGCGGCAGAAATAAGCTATATGAAAATTATTATGCACTCGATATTTTAAATGGAATTACTATTATTGTATTAAGTTACCGTACATACGTAGGGTTTGGATAATTTTACTATAAATGACAAATAAAATTTTCTGGAGTCTACAACTTTTTGGAAATAAAATTATTTTCTGTTACACTTAAAAAAGGTAAAAAATATCCTGAGAGCAAGCAAAATGTGAATAGGAAATTATTACAAAAGTCCGATTTATGGTATGAGCTGAAAAAATTTTTTGTTTATTGTTAACTGTTTTTTAATATAATTGAAAAGTTATCACAAACGCCTTATAAATATATAAATTAATTTGTCGCATAAATGGACCTTTATTTTTAAAATAAATATTGATTTACAAGTAACCCCTGTTCCCGTTTAAGCAAATTACTATTTCTTATAAAGTTGTAAATACATACGGATTAGCTTTTATTGTTACCTTTTCTTTGTTAAGAATAAATAATAAAAGAATTAAGATTTGATAGACCAAAATTAATTTTTCGAAATTTTGGAAACTTTGAAACATTTTATATGTTTTTCTCATTCTTTAATGACGAAATGTATTCAGCTAATAATCTATTTTTCGGTAACGTAATATATCATGCTAAAGAAAAAATATAATAAAAATAAAATCAAAACTTCTTAACAACTTGGTTTTAGGAACTTCTTGAAATTACTGCAACTTCACCAACTATATTTCCACATCTCACAAAATGTATTCGGAACTGTGTTAGGTCAATTATTCTAAGTGTACGTCAAAATTTTACTCTAAGTTTTAGCTTGTTACACATGTATATAAAGATACATAATTCAACAGTTCCTAAGTTTGGAAGCAATAAAACATATTCCTTGATTCATCATCATTGTCATCATCATAATTAAATTGTATTATCTTTTTGTTTAATCTAGTTTTATTACTCGTTTAGATTGAAACTCCCAGGGAACTTTTAAATCAAAATCTCTCACTCGTTGAGTTACTCTCTTGCTCCAATTGTATTTAACTCCTGTTATGCAAAGTATATACACAGCTCTTGAAAATTTAATAAATCCGTCCGCGCTTCGTCTGCTGAAATGCAGCTTCTGCCGCAGGCCCAGAATATCCGTTGTGGAATTATTTAAAGCGAAGTGTTTTTGAATTTGTTATGCTTATTTGCAATTGTTGGTTTGGATTATATATGCTTTAAATAGTGTATATCGTAAAATTATTATAAATGCAGAAAATTATTTTCCATTATCGTTGCTTTGAAAAACCTTACATGAAAAATCTACGCCTAGTATTAAATTTCGATTAGATTTAAATAGCGTTCTTTTTTTTCAAACACACAAATCCTAAGACGACTTCTTTAGTAACATTATGAAAATCAAACAGTGCTGCGCCATTGGGAGTATATTTTAAATAAACCAATTATTGTAAATAATTTTTTAACCTGTATTGCACTACCAACAAGAAAACAATGATAGGTTATGATTGTTTTCCATCAACGACCTCGGATGGTAAATCAGGTCAATACCGTAGGTTTGTTATTTTAATAATTATATTTGAAAATTTTTTAGCTTTAATCCATCACTATAAATTAGGTAAAATGAATTAGCTCACGGAAGTGGTTTTAATGTTTTTCAAAGCAATGTATTGATGTGCATTAGAATTAGATTGATTAATTGCATTAGAAGATTTATGAATTCGATTTCCACTATGAGAATTTTATAAATTACAATTCGTTGTCTGTTCCTAAAACTAACAAAAATTCTGTATTCATAAAAGTTTTTTTTATTGACTGAAGGCAGAGGATTAGTCGGGCTACCTGATGGAAATTCGTCACCGATGTCCATGGACATTGGCGCTAACAGTGGTACATAAAATGTTTCGTCTCGTCTACCCGGTACATTTACCGACTACGGTACCCTTTAAACTGAAATGCAGTAGTGCTTTACGCAAGTGCTTTGCGGCAGAAATATACAATGCGTCCAAATTATTTGCGTATGTTATAATTTAAGTTTGTTCCATTACTTAAGCTTTGCATAATTATGGGGGTGTTTTGGAGCAACGGGATTTTGGAAAGGTATATTTCATTTTCTTTGAAGATTCTTGTGAGTTAAAATATTACAGTAAGGAGAATACCGCTCATTGTTTTCCATTAATCTAGGCAAAAAAATGTCGAGGCTGGCAAAAACATACGCACAAATAATTTCCATTTTGTTTTTCCATCAACTCATAGGGATTGATAAGCGAACTGAACCCAATTGTAGAAGCAATAATTTAACTTGTAAAATGCCAATGCACGGTACTGATATTTTTTTTATGCAGTAAAATCAATTAGCCTGAGGATGAGATTATAATTTATAATATATAATTATATATATATTTTTTTTTTAACTGTTTTGCCACTTTAAAATAAAACGGAGGTGGTCTGGACAACCGAAACGTAACCAAATTTTTAAGAAGCTCAAAATCACCCAAGATATTTCAGATATTAAAGTAAATTATTTCTTTCGCTAAACTTTTTTTTCTCAGTTTTATGAGAAAAGAAATGATTAATACGGTTTTTAATTTAAACTAAAATTATTTTAATTTAGGTTTCATGAAGGACAAGCTCTTGTTTTACTTTTTGACTGAGTCAGCGAATTTAAAAATAAAATAAATGTTATTTTTTATAATCTGACCTTCTTATGATAATATTATATGTGATCATATTAAATGTAACTCATATCATATTAAACGAGACATACTTAAATATCGTAATGATAAAATATGATGTTTGTATTAAAAGAAATTCTAAAAAATCCTAGAGTTTTAAAAATAAGCAAACAATTGCTACGTTGCAACACCGGTGATATATGAAAAGTCAATTTGTATTGTCACTTGAACAATGCACTACGTACTTACATGACAGCAAAATCCTAAATTTAATTATTTCAAATATTACAGTAGTACTGTGAATAAACAAGAAATATATAAGCTTAAAAAACGATGAGACGAAAATTTCTACGACAGTTTTATACATATTACTTTTTTTAAATTGAGTTATAGTAATACGTTAATGAAACAATATTTAAGGTCTCCTTTTCCTCGAGGCCGTCTGAGGAAGTACCTCATTTTTGTCGAATACCGCAATTCAGTACCGTAGAAAAGAATATAAAATAAAATAGCCGAAGATAGAAGCGTACTAGAGCAGTGGGGTGCGTTAGGGGAGCTTATGACCAGCAGGGGATTAACGCAGGCTGATAATGATGATGATAAGCTTTCAATTTGAAGGGTAAACGAGATGCAACA
Source organism: Lamproptera curius (assembly GCA_029286875.1). Classification (NCBI taxonomy): domain Eukaryota; kingdom Metazoa; phylum Arthropoda; class Insecta; order Lepidoptera; family Papilionidae; genus Lamproptera; species Lamproptera curius. The sequence continues at coordinate 511,830 of JAGSMT010000128.1, read as the reverse complement.
TTGTAAGTCTCAGAGCGGAGAGCGATTTTATAGTATAACGCTGCACTTCTTATGGGCAGAGCGTATTACTTTCCAACAGGTGAACATCTTATTCGTCTAGTCGTGTGAATCAATACAGTATACAAAATGCAATTTACGAAAAATATTACTGCTTTCACGTGTCCATCAGTACACACATTTTTTTTTTTTATTTGTATTACTATATAATTTGTGACTACTTTTCACATAACTGACATAGAGAAAGAAAAAAGTTGGCAAAACTAATATTTCCGAGAAAGGGCGAAGCACAATTAAATTTGAAATATTATGAATATATCATACGTAATAGTAAATTAATAATTATAATGCACTTATACGGAAATTTCATAAGTCAACATGAATAAATACGAATAAGTTTCAGAACTACTGGAAATTTTGAATTTGACTTTGAATCACACGTAAATACCACATAAAAAAAGCTCAAAAAAGTATTTCGCTTAAACACACTTGGTACTAAATCTAGACTCTTTACATAACAACGATATAACAGAATCTAAACTTAACAATTTAAAAAGAATTTTTGCTCACAATAATTTATGGTTGCACCGCTGCTCAGCTTTCACGTCGCTTTTTCATAGGAAAGTGACTTTGAAACCGCTTAGAGCTTCAATGCTGATGTAATTTCCATAACGGCTTTAAATATTTACTTTTAAAATTTTTAACGTGACAATATATCCGTTTATATTTTTGTCATAAAGCTTTCTCTTTTACGCAAATAGCTAAAAGTCTGATATATTCACAGATAGATTTTGTGGCGTTCATTTTCTTTATTAGTCAGTATATAAACAAGTAACACTGAATTAATTTAGTTTGTTCATCCTGAGATTTTGATAAATTACATTCGGACGGTGAATTAGTTGTCAGTAAATTTAAAGGCACAGACATATAATAAATACTGCTAAAGACAGTAAGGACCACCTTTTTAAATGTTTACCCGTAGCATGACTCATCATACTTCTCAGATAACTGGGTTATCGTCACATATTGTGGTAACCAACCAGAAAACAACGATAACCTTGAGTTAACGTTATGTTTCTTTTGCCGGTTCCTCTCAGGTCAGCGTTCTATCACCGGTTCGGAATAGAATCAATAAGCGAGTGTTATACTTCTTTATTGAATAAAGATATTTGAATTTTAATTTTAAATAATTGTAAAGTAATTAAACGAGATAAAATCCGTAAATCTTTATTATCAACCATTACTCTCACAGCCCAGTTATACTCCGAGTAACACCAAATGTTGAGGCTCCAAAAAATTATTTAAAATAATCCTTCAATTATACGGATATAAAAAATGTGATAAGATAAATAATTATTTTAATACCCTCTAAAAATCGATATAAAGGAATCCAGACTTCGATTTCCGCGAACATGAGACATATGAGAGATTCAAAACGATTTTAATACTAAAACAACAATAACGGTTGCTTGATATTTGAACTCAATTTCGTATCGTAGGAGGCGATAATTGTATCAAGTGAGGCAAATCAGAGACCGCCTTTGTAGCGATTTATGTCCTGCTTCCGGCGCTCGTGTAATTTCAATGCTTTTGGGAGCGGACACTTTAAGTTTTCAACTTCGTGACGTCTGCTACAATTTAATAGAAATTGTGATCTTTAAATTTATCTTTTTCGACCCCAAATAATTCGGCATTAAAAAATTAATTTGTCTTTGTCCTTAAATATATTTTAGAAAAATGATAAAAACATCAGGCAGAATAAAACGCACAAGGGATTGCATATACGATACTCTTTTTAATGAATCATGCGTTATTGGTAATGGATCTGAATATCAATAAAAGATTAAAAAGTACTATCACAATAAAATAAATACAAAATATATTTAATACGCACGAACACAAATACATGAACTACATTAAAACAAAAAAAAGACCAAAGAAAGACCGGCAAAAAATAACTCTATTCTGAGATGATGATAAAAGTATTCTAAGATGATCTCGCATGACTTACTATGTGTCATCTTTTTTGTGTTATTTTATTTTTAATGTTTTACTTTTTTTAACCGCTTTTTTGCTTAAAAACCACAAGTTCTTGTGATTACTGTTCTAGAACCAAATTATTAATGTTTATGTTACTGTTACATACAAAATGAATAATGTGGTGTTAATACCTCTGTTATCTATAAATCGCCCGATAATTACGTACCATTAGTACACGAATGGTTAACTTCGGACATTTATCACATTCGAATATTCAATATTCATTAATGTATACCGGTGGTTCTAGTAGTTGGATACATAAACAGAATTAACAACTACCTACTTTGCGCCAGCGGCTCTATTCGCGCATTTAATTTGATCTCGAAAATCATAAAAAAATATAAACTACACGTATATCTACAGTATATAGCCTATGATAATGCCAAGTTTAATCAAATTTATTTTTAACTTTAGCAAATTGAGTAGGAAACTTACGTATTTATGGACTGTCGCATTTAATTATAAAATTAGATATTAAATCACAATTTTAGGGATTTTACTCATTAGATATCCTCCATGATGTATAATAATCGCGTGAGTAAAAGAAATAATTATATAAGTTCAATTTAAAGGTAAGCTAGGTTATGTAGAAAGATTTAAAGTATTCATTTACTATTATAATGTATCATCATAATCATCATCATCATCCTGTGATTCTAAATCACACGGCCAAACCACTAGGCTACGGAGGCAGTTGATTGGCAGATTATAATGTATATAACGTCTTATTTATTAGCTATTTTCACTAGCTAAAAGCTTTCAAACCGAAAGTAGTGTTTAAGTGTAGAAAGCAGAGCTGGAAACCACCGCGATATTTCCTTAATTGAGGTTTTAAACTGGGTTATATCAGACCAAAACCCATTCGTCGATTACCTATTTTCACGTTCACATTAATATTTTTAACTCATATTCTTATTCTTTATGCTTCTTAAATGCAGCTTCTGCATCAGTCATCACACAATCGTTGCAGATAAATTATTATACTTTTCAAGAGCTCGTAATTTATGCCTGGGGTTTACTGATAATACACTTACGACCTAATTTAATAGCTACTAATAGATTGGGATGAATTATGCTGAATGCCAATTATTGTCACAGAATGATTTGTGTGCGCTATTAACTATCGCATATATAGTACACTTTTTTTTTTACTTTTAAAAAAACTGATTGAATAGTTTTAATGTAACTAAATACTATATGTGATAAGTAATTCAGTTTTACGGATTTCATTGCGTTTAGTTACTTTAGAGTCGTTTAAAATAACATTCGACATTTGTTTGTGTCGTGAACATGGATCGGGGTAAAGATTTAAAACGGCTGATATAATTTGTGCATACATAATTGTATATAAATAATTTGAAATAACTACAAAGCAGTTAAATGCGATTAAAACCTGTCAAATTGTATTTATTATTATTTTATTTATTTATTACTCTCTTTATCAAATTTTTGTGTATTTGTTTCGTTTGAGACTTTGTTTAGGACTTTTTTATCTATTTTCAGTAGACATTGTTAAATTCGTAAATATTTCAAGATTAAAATTTTAACAGTTTCTAAGATCTATTAAGGTTTTCTATTTAAATTAATAATATTATAAACATAATGAGAAATAATTCAGCCAAAGTCATATTTTTTTTAATTAATCTTTTATTTTGAACGCTGTCTCCGTTGTGTTTAAAACAATAAAAATAAATAAATATTTATTCAATCTTAATATGAGTATACAATAAAACGTTACTTCTGTTTCGTGGCAATATAAGGTCGTTCATTAAGCAAATAAATTAAGCAGTAGGGCATAATCTAAATTCCTCTGTAAAAAATAGAACTTCCCACGGTTTAATCGACACAAAATCTGTTAAAGGTAAATATTAATTTATTTAGCTTAAACAAATTCATAACTTTAAAGATTCTTTTTCTTCTCAATCACCACCGTTGTTTTTGAATAAGAAGATGATAGCACACTACTTTTCACTAATACTCAGCACACTCTTGAAGAAAACCAAATCAGACTTCAATCACACGGCCAAGTCTTGCTTAACAGTTCGTGGTTGTACAGATTAGTGTCTTAGCTTCCCCGCTTTTACTCAAGCCCACATATATTGGAAATATTGCTTGGTTCGTTATATGCTGCTCGTCTTAATTTGAAATATTGTATTATAACATATGACAATCACGTTTTTTCTTTTGTCATACGCCAAATATCATACACAATGAATGAATACACGTAATAAATACTGCATCGTTTCGTACTAAAGTTCAAATTTCGATTTGACAACAAAAACAATTGGAAAATTGGCTTCGTATTTAGAGTTAAATCTCGCTAAACGCTTGATATCTCACTTGAAAAGTTCGCTGCCATGACGAAATTAATTTTACGTTTCATTATAAAAGTAAATTGAAACAAAGGCTCTGATTTGCCCCATTTGATGCAATTATCGCCGCCTTCGCCCAGAACTCAGACTGAAATATATAATAAAAACTATTGTCGTTCGATTAATATTGAATTGTTTCCAATCTGATTACAATTTAACAACCCAGATGTATATTTCAGCTAAATTGGCTTTTGTTCAAATTATTTGATGATGCAATTTTAGCTAAATTTATGGCTTAATACTGGAAATTAATGTCTCACAATTTCAGTAGTTCTAAAGAACATAGTAAAATTAATGAGTGATAATAAAAATAGGAATTATTAAAAGGTTTAAAGGGAACTTATATGAAATTCTATATTTTATAATTACATGAATTTCTATTATTATATTAAGTAACCGCACATACGGTTGTTATGTTCACGGGAACGATAATTAATGAAGATTTAAAAAAAATTTATAACTTTACTAGAAATAACAAATAAATTTTTCTGGATTGTACTACTTTGGGTTAGTAAAATTATATTCAATTACATTTAAAGAACGTAAAAAATATCTGAGACTTCCTGACAGCAAGCTTAATAAGACATAAATTAAATCGATACACAAAAGTATGTAAAATGTTTTATGCAAGTGTGAAATTATAACATCAGTCCGATTTATAAGCTATGTGCTTTGAACAAAATTTTATTAGTTTATTGTAAGCTGTTTTTAATATAATTGAAAAGTTCTTACAAACATCTTATAAAAATATAAAATGATATATCGCTATAAATGGACCTTTATTTTTAAAACCCTCTGGAAAATTACAATATTTAATTAAGAATTTATGAAGGAAAGTTGTAAATGCATACGGATTAGGTTTTATTAATACCTTTTCTTTGTTAACCTTAATTCCGGATAGACAGAAAATGTAATTCTTTCGACAAGGATTTGAGGAACTTTTCGTGAATATTTTATCATGTTTTTATTCTTATTCCTTTTTTGGCGGAAAATGTATCCAGCTAATCATCTTTATTTCGGTAACATTATATAACATGTTGAATGAAAATGTATTAAAAAAAACTTGGTCTCAGGTTTTTTTTTAATTACTGTAACTTCTCGAACTATATTTATACATCTAAAAAACCTCTTCGCATCTGTTTTAGTAAAATTATTCTAAACGTACGGCAGAATCTGAATCTAACCTTTAGCTTAAGCTACTACACATGTGTATAAATGCATACATAATCTGACATGCAGTTAGCCCTAGATATTGCAAGCCAATAAAATATCTTTTATGATAGAAGCAGACAGTAAATGGTAGAGACTTGAATAGAGCTTTCTATGGAAAAACCGTTGATGCTTAACAATAATATTACAAGTATCTGATATCCCCACAAATGACAATGCATAATAAATAGGCATCTAGTCGTTTTAGTTATTTGAGAACTGTGGAAATTTTGTTTCTTGTAGTGTGGTGTTCACATAATAAATATTATATTAACTCAATTGATAATAATATACTTGGGTAACATTTATGTGATTGTAGACAAAAGTGTTAATATTGTAAAACTAGAAGTTCTTTGCAGTGTAGTCATTTTTAAATTGCACCATCTTTTTATTCAATCTACTTTTATTACCCGCATAGATTAAAAACCACCTAGCGGCATTTTAAATCACAATAGTCTCTCACCTCACTGCAGTTACCCGCTTCGCTCGAATTTGTATCTAATAACTCCTGGTTATCGCAAAATATGTTCACAGCTTTACTTGAAAATTTAATAAATCCGTCCGCGCTTCGCCTAAGTGAATTAAGTGCAACTTGTGCCATACAATCGCTACAGAACGTAGTAAGTTGCGGAATTATTTAAAGCGAATTGTTTTTGGATTTGTACACTTGTTTAACTGTTTTTTATATATATAGAATTAATTTTGTGAAACAACTATACGATAGATTCAGTCAAAGAATTATTAAGTACAAATTCTGCAAAAATTTTTTGAAAATTAGCTTTATCAATTAAAATCATTGACTACAATTAGAATAATATTTAAAAACTATTTTATTTTTCTTGAAAATTTACTGAACACAGTAATTGTTATCCTAGAAATAAAACGTTGTCGTTAGTGTTTGTTCAGCTTTTAGTCCATTAACAAGTCTGTAATTTCAAAATACTAAGTTTATAATTTATGTTTATACCATATTACCCTTGATATTAGTGAGGTGTTTGGACAACATCTTTAAAAGGTATATTCATTTTCTTTGAAGGTTCTCGTAATTAAAATATTCCATTAGAGAATACCATTGTCGTTTTCATTAATCAAGGACAGAAATGAAACGGCTGGGGAAATCTGATGATTTTTCACATTTTGTTTTTCTCAACTTATAGGGATTGATTAACGAACTGAAGTATTTTATAGAAACAATAAATCAAACTGTAAAATGCTTATGATCAATATCGATAATTTTTCCTGGCAGTAGATGTAGATCATAAATTGGGGTTCTAGTTTTCTAGAGCATGCATAATATAAAAGTATTTTCATTTCATTTAAGTTCCGATTAAAATAGTCCAGTGTAGGGACATAGGCCCCTAATGCCTTCTCCATGAGGGGTTTTAGATCTATCACCAGCTGTCTAGGGTTAAGGCCTGCTTTATTAACTGGAGGTCGTGGGTTCGAATTCGCATAGACATTTCATTTGTTTTCATCGTTGTCTGGGATTGTTAAGAACTGAATCTTATGAAAAAGTAAATCACACCCACAACTGATAAAATATCTAATTTTTCATTGAGTTAGCATTTTATTAAATTGTGGCAATATAGAATAATAGGCTAACGATATAGTTACAATAATATCACATACATGCTATTACACCTAATGTCTAGTACCCAGTCTGACATTTTTCAGGCATTTTTATCACTTTGGAATAAATGTTTAAATAGATTAGCATCCATCCACGATGGTCTACGTTTAGCCCGTTTGTAATGGAGGTCGGTTTACATATAAATCAAACGAATATCATACAATTCTCGTTTTGTCTTTCTGGTTGGTTAGATCGGCTATATTTTCATTATTCAATAATATATGCATTTGATTTCATGCACAAACAACGAATCTAAAAGAAACACGAACATAAAATTTGCTTGTTACGCTTTAGTTAATTAAAACGCGTTACGCCAATGCCATTACTCTCTACCGAGCAATCTGCTTTCTCCGCCTATATCCGCCATAGCATATAAAACGCAAATACGCTAGGAAAAGTAGTTTAAAATTTAAACAACACACCGCAATGCAAGTATCACACTCTAAAAGTTCTGAGAAGTAGTTTCCAAGTATATTTTAACTTGTACACGAGTTTATAAACTGCTTTGAAATAATTTCAGGTACACAATTAAGTAAGATGTTAATCCTACATACAAGGGTTTGGAAGAATGTCACGAATAAACTTATTCACCTCTGACATAAGTACATACAAAATTCTCTTTATTCAGTTATTTTAATAGTCTGATCAAGTGCATATACTTTCAGTACAGAAGGATGGGACGGGCCTGATATCAAATGAACGTAGCGAGTTATTAGTAAAAGTTAGACAGAGCTGGAGATTTGATGCTGTCTGGGGGGGCTTGGGATATCAGTTAACCGAAACTGACTTATAATTTCTTCATATAGACCACTGGTCCCAAAGCAACACTCCAAATAACATGATGTCTGGAAGAGCGCAAAGTTGCCATTTAGCAGTTCCCTCGCTTATACTTGCTTATACTAAAGCTGCAGATCTCCTATTTTTGGTCTGTGTATTTGAGCAGCTAGTGCCACTTAGAATTAAAAGTAATTTACCTACCTACTAAAATATCTTATATAGAACATGATGACTTTCAATCCTAATTGGATGACTGTAACAACTATGAATGTGTGAAACATTAACATTATGTTTTTCTAGTTTCTGTGAGTTAGGTAATATTGCTACGAACCTGCTTAAAATGTAGTTCATGGCCTTTTGGCCTAATCAATTGCGACATTTTTGCTTATATAAAAAAAAATTGAATGAATCACATCATCATCCCAAGTTCCTAACTAAGCAAAGATAAATACATAGACTTATTCTTCTTTATTAATAAAAACATATTAAAAGAATATATTTAATATGTTTTTATTATGTGTTTATTACACAATATTTTCCTCATGGTAGGAATCAAAGCCACGCCCTTTGGTTTTTTTTTTTCAGTGCCTTCAAACCGGAACACAGCAGTGTTTTCACACTACGGCTTCACGCCAGAAATAGGCACCGCGGTGGTACCAATCCAGACGGTGTCCTGTAAAAAGGGGACATACAACCGGTTAGATCAATGGTGTACAATCAGTCGAATCGGGTCAGTTTTTTCAACTACTACACCAACGGGTCTACAAAAGTATTATAATATTAAAACGCTTTAGACAACGTGATTTTTGTTAAATACAAAACTTGTACAAGCCAACAAGAGTTTCCAAAAATGAAATAAAAACTGACAAAGTTACAAGCGTTTACAAGCGTTATTTATAATACAATTGTCTCGGCGAAAATATGGTCTTCTTTCGCCCTTAGTTGGCACCGTACATGTATTATGATTATTACCAACTCGTAAGGCAATCGTTTTGCAGTATTATTACTATTACCAAACCATGTCCAAGGATAAAGCTTTGATTATATTTTCCATCACTCTGCTTACATGCTTTAAAATTGACTGTTAATTAATTGATTATTAACATGTATTTACTGTCTTATATTTAACAGACGTATGAAAGAAAGTATTTTTCATTAATTACGAAATTCTGCATGTTAAAATAGTCAGAATACTATTTCTAATGCGGGTACTTAGAGAAAAGAAATCTCGATATTTACGTTATGTCTGTCCGAGATCATGTATAAAAGACGGGTCAGAAATATAGAAAAGGGCAGCTAAGCTAGCCATAGAATGGCAGCTCTGGGACTAACACTGATGTGTTAGTTAATACGGTGAGACTTCGCAGAGTCGATAGGCTCACCGCCGAGTTAGATGCCACCGTTGGCAACTTCACCGCCCGCTTAGCTGTACTCCGCAAGTACAGAAACTTGATCGAACTTATTCGTGGGAACTAAATGGATAATACACCCCAACCTTTGTAAAAACGGCCCGGGCCGCGTAAAAGCCACGCGCATTCAACCTGGTCTTTTTCAACGCAAACGGTCTCATGAAACAAACGACCGAAGTCAAGAATTCCTTCCGAAAACGAACGTAGACATTCTACTGAATGCAGGAGACATTCCTAAAGCCGGAAGGAGATCCGAAGATTGCTAATTTTAATATCATAGAGCAATGACAGGACCGGCGCTTCACAGCCGCACTCTATTATTATAAAAATCACTACGCGCTGCGTACAATCGACACGCCATCAGATCTAAAGCATTTAGAAGCCTCGATCTGTGGGTTAGCCATGTCAGGTCACGCGCCGATTACAATAGCTTCAGGTATATTTACCATGCAGAGACACCGCATGCATCCTCAATCCGATTTCGAGACGCTATTATCCTTAGGAGACGCCGTCATCCTCGCCGGCGATTTCAGATAGCAACACCGATGGAACTCCTCACTACAAATCCGCAGGGTCTAGCATTAGACGAATTGTCGAACAAGCTCAATTTCAGTGTGGTTTGCGCCGTTGATGCAAACCGCTTCCACACGTAGTGGGACAACGACCGGATGTGCTGATATTGCTATCGTAAAAACGTCAATCTCAGCTCTTAGGAGCATGAGGTCATCGATGACTAACCTCAGATCCACCGTCCCGATACTCTAAAGCTGGGACCGTAAATCATCAAAACACAGTTCTTAGAACAAAGTCGACTGGCAAGCTTAAGTCACAGCTAGACTCTACTAGCTCACCTCATTTAGACACTCATAGCCTACACCTAAGCCCGCTCACGACGTAGAATCTCGCCGCTCATGCGTTCCAGAGTCATGTCCAAAGTGTCGTCGAGGTCTCCTCGAGCAAATCCAGTGGAGAGAAAACCCCGCTGGGCGCTTGCCAAACGACATCAAGGACCTCTGCGACGCAAAGAGGCCGCGATTCGCGCCACGGATGGTATCAACCGAAGGCGAGAACCGAAGGCAGCTACGCGCCGCCAGACATCAGGTCAAGATGCGCAGCTGAATTCAGGAACGATCGGTGGGATACGTCTGAACTTCATCCCTCACGTGGCCTTCTGGCGCGTTCCCAAAAGCCTCAAAGGCGGCGGCACCATCCAACTATGCCGCCACTCATCCAGCCCGACAAGCCCTGGCGTTTCTCGATGAGGAAAAAGCCGAATGTCTGGCCGACGAGTCTCGAGGCTCAATGCTCGCCCAGCTCACTGAACCGGTGAGCGCCGCTCATCTCCGCAAGGTGGGGCAAGGTTGACCAGTTGACGCGCATCACCCCACGCGACGTACTCACCCCGTAACGGAAGCGGTCGAATCGTTAATCAAAAGCAAACCAGGAAGCCCCGGGCACCGTGGCATATCAAACCGCTCATAAAGATTCTTCCGACTCATCTCATCAACCTCCTGGTCCTAATAAACGCAGCTCTTTCCAAAGGTATTTTCCAAACCCGGAAGGATGCTGAATTATAACTTCCTCAAACCGGAAAACCTCCCAACCAGCAACCTCCTTCGCCCCATTAGCCTGCTTAAGGCGAAAATCTGAAAGCTGTTTGACCCTGCAGGACTTTATGCGGCTAATGGGCTCAATCCGGTCAGTTCGGCTTTCGGGCCAAACATTCCTCACATCAGGTGCACCGCATCACGGAGCAATCAAATCCCATGCGGGGCCAACCTGGGCGCTTTTCCTCGACGTGGCGAGGCGTTCGACAAAGTATGGCGACAGGCCATCAGGATTATATAAGCTCCGGTATTTACATCCTCGTACTCATCATGCAGGACTTTCTCTGGAAGGAACGTTCCGATACCGCGTCGGAACAAATCCCAACCTCACCCGCTACTCCGGAGTACCCAAGGGCTCAGTGTTGGAAGCCCGTCCTATTCACCCTCTACCAACGACATCCCTCACCCTAAGTTAGCACCGCCTTGTTGGAGACACATGCATTTTACATCCGGCCATTGTCTATCTCCATCCAACGACGTCTCCAAGTCGCAGCCAGGCGTGGCGACTGGTTCGACGACGGAGGATCGAAATAAATCCATCCAAAGCGCGGCGTCTTGTTTACCACAGATTGACGACGATCCCATCCATGATCCGACTCCTCGACCACCCAATTCCGGGTAAACGTCAAATACCTGGGTAACCCTCGATAAATCCCTCACTTGGCCGCCATCAAACGGGTCAAAACAGGCGGCCTACGTCTGGTCGCCTATTCCTTTAATCAATCCCAAAAGAAGCTGTCTCTGCGCAACAGGTGTTTTGCTACAAAACAGTTATCCGTCCAATCATGACACGCCAGTCCGGTGGTTCGCTCATGCCATCCCATTAATATCCACAAACTCCAAGCCCTGCAAAACGGGTTTCATAGCAGGGCCACGGGTGCCCTGGTGCTGCGCAACCTGACCTGCATGTGGACCTGGGTTCCCTCCATTCAACTTTTTAAAACAAGCATCAATCAAATTTTTCGACTCAGCTTACACATCCGAATGGCTGGTACGTAACGCCGCCGATTACGTACCACGCAAATTGGTTCATCTAAACATGGAAACACGTTGAATAGGCGACCGCGCCTTGCCAGACCGGACGACGATATAACGTCATTCAAGCACGTGTTCTGTAAATCGTACTATCGAAACACTATTGCCCTCGCCGCCGAGGAAACCCCCGTACGCCAGATTTCGGCCGTACCGGCCGATTCTCCAACTAGATGAGCGGTTTTGGCTTAAATTAGCATGTCCTAAAACAGTCGGGGGTTCGGCCCACCGGGCGCCCTCGATCATTCTAACGGGTTAGAAAGGATCAAGCATTAACGAGGCCGAGGGTTCGGCCCCTCCTGGCACCCTCGATTAGATCGCTGACGGTTTAAAATAGTGGCAGCCCGGCAGGTCTCCCTCTGGGGACCCTCGACTAAAAACAAATTAGAGGTGAACCTGTGCACGCTTAAAGTTGCACAGCCCTCACCCCAGGTGTATGGTTGACTCCACCAGCGAAGTCATCAGATAAACGATAAACGATAAACGATAGAAAGGGAGATCCATATAATCCGCTGCTTAGCGGAACTCTCTTCTATGTGATAAGTTGTTGACATCATTGATAGTGTTATTGTGGTTAAGTGTGTTTGGATTGACTCGTCATCAAGACTCGTAGTTGTTGTCGGGTTCACGTGAGCAATTTCAATGTTTTTTAGTATAAGAGATGTTCAGCTGTTGTCATTATTTTTACTTTTTGGAATTCTCTTTGAGATTTCTAAAATCAGAAGTGGAATAAAGAATTGTAATAATTTTTATTTTTTGAAAATCTCTTTTATATTTCTAATCAAATAGAATATGTAGTACAAATATTACTTCTGCTTACTAACTTACAACGTCATGATCACTTTAATTTACTTATAAACGTTACTCTTTAATTGTTAAAATTGTCCATGTTTTTCCTGGATGCAGAGACAACTGCACTAATATATTGTTAACAACCAATAGCAACACGGTTGTACAGGATGCTAAATTGTTATGCAACTTATTATAATTTAATGATTGTATTCAGTTATTTTTTTTTATTACCAACGCAGAAGCAGACGAGTAGTCGGGCCACCTGATGAAAAGTGGTTACCGACGCCCATGGACATCGGCAATACTTGTGGTATCACCAATGCGCTGCCAGCCGTGAGACATAAGGTGTTAAATTTCGTTTACCCAGTAAATACGCTGGCTATAGTGCCCTTCAAACCGGAACACAGTGGTGTTTGCACACTACTGCTTTGCGGTAGAAATAGGCACCGCAGTTATTTAAATCGGTTAATTTTGTTATTGTAATATTTAAAGGTTATTGATTGTTATCATTTCATTACATCTTGTTTCACATAGATTTATGGAATAAATTTGTTTAATTGTTTAAATTATTACAGAATTGTATGAAAAGGAAGATTAATATTAAAGAGGAGTCTAGAACAGTCGTTACTCGAGTCTATTCTGCATTACAAATTCCATACATCGTTATACTGCCCGAATTATAAAGTATTACTGATAAAAGTACTTTTAATACGAATCGCTGGCTCCCGAGTGTCTTCCCCCATCTTGATCTCTTCAACAATATATTGCGTTTTAATCTTTTGAGGCCGGTTATTGATATCGTTTTAACAGACATCAACATGTTGCAATCTGTTACTGATTCTGAACAAAATACTTTCAGGTTTTTACCATGCGAAAAATTACGTCATACAAAGTATTTTTTATGATATTTTTTCACTTGTTGACTTTCAAAGGAATAAGACAAAACAATTATCTCATCATCATCATCATCATCTCATCAGCATGTTATAGTCCACTGCTGGACATAGGCCTCCCCTAATACACCCCTATCCATCAGGGGGTTTTTGGACCGTATACCATCACGCTAGTCCAATGCGGGTTGTTGGGTGGACCGAATTTTTACATGCCCACCCGACGCATGGATCATCCTACTTTTCAGACAATTGGGTGATCGGCCCAAATTGCCCTAACCAACTAGGAAATAACAATGAAAATTTGTTGAGTCCCCGCAGGATTCGAACCCACGACCTCCGGTTTCTAAAGCACACGCCCATACTACTAGGCTACGGAGGCAGTTAAGACAAAACAATCAGGTAGTTGAATTGAAAAGGGACCATCACCGCCGTTTGTAGCACACTACGAACCCAAAATGAGTAGCCGGAATTAAAATAAAAAGTGTGTGTGTGTGTGTGTGTACTTTTGTAAATTCATTAGCCGTTATACGTTGGCGTAACAAGATAAAAATCTTTAAAAAAAAGTATGTTTCGCCTAATTCTTCGTTTGTAGACATAAATATCGTGAATACTGTAGTCAGATGCTTATAGGTAATCTCAGGGTGTCGGTTTTTCGTGACAGTGCGCGCATCGTAAATTAATTTAAGGTGACGATATTTTATGACAGTGTGACACATTGTAAAAATTTAATCTTATCATCTTTTATTGGCGCCCCAAAAGAAGTAAAACTTCAAAAGTTTCTACACTTTTTTAAAAGGTCCCAAGTATTATCCATTTAAAGATACTGCATTGCAAAAGCAATTGAAATAATAAACCAATATAATAAAACAATACTAAATGTGTCTTATTTTTGGTTTTTTATATAACAAATATGTACATTTTACCTTAAACCGTTGAAAAATTATGGTGCTAGATTAATTACAACACTTTGTATAAATTTTTTATTGTTTCAATTTCTGTTGTAAGTTTAATTTTAAAACGAAATTAAATCTTTTCTCGGGCGTGATTTAATATCACAATGACCGAGTGCCGTTTCTGCAACGTTGCTCACTCCCTGCAATTTGTATGAAATAAATTCTTGCAAGAAAAAGTTTGCACCCATTTTTGTATAAAATTTCATTAGCTGAATTCCGGCATACGTTGCATTGCCATAAATATTTTTTGCACATACCATCAAATACATCTTGATTAATTACGACAATTGCAGGTTTTAATAATCATACAGCTCATTTATTATGGTATTAGAAAGACATTATTGATTTACAAATTATTTCAAATGTTTAAGACATTGTTAACGTTGGTTATTTAAAATTTTGTAAACATTTATCATCATCATCATCATCAGTCTGTGATAGTCCACTACTGGACATAGGCCTCCCCTAATGCACTCTTATCCATCAGGGGGTTTTTGGACTATATATCCATTATGGACACCACGCTGGTCCAATGCGGGTTGGTGGGTGGGCCAACATTTTACATGCCCATCCGACGCATGTATCATCTTACTTTTCAGACAATTGGGTGATCAGCCCAAATTGCCCTAACCAACTAGGAAACAACAATGAAAAATTGTTGAGTCCCCGCAGGATTCGAACCCACGACCTCTAACGGTTTCTAAACCACACGCTCATACCACTAGGCTATAGAGGTAGTTTGAACCTTTATAACATATTAAATATGACTATGAGTTAACATTGTGTAAACCATTGCTAGTTATATAGGTAGTAATAACATTATGTTTTCGGGTTTCTAATTAGATATATTTGTAAATGAATAAAGAAAAAAGTTTTGGTATTGACATTTACGGAGGTATCATTTTACAGCTTCATTTTAATATAATACTCGTTAATAATTTGAACTTGCAAATTTACCTTCTACTTGTTGACTTCGTTGGTATTAAAACGATTACTACCAGTTTACATTTCAACCGTTTCATTGTCGCCAGTAACATTTAGGTCGTGCTGATGAATATTTAATAGATATTATTGTTGTACAAGCTGATTACGCCAAATATGTAACACCTGGCTTAATAAATTTTGAAATTGTAATTGATGAAATGCATAACAAAAGACAACTAGACACTTTTCTGTTAAGTTTTGGACATTATTTGTTGTAAGAGACATTAGGTTGATTTTGATGTCTATTTAAATATTATAAAGAGGAAAGTGTTGTATTTTTGTATATAAAAATTGATTTTAAAGACATTTTAACATTAAAATGCTTCATAATTCAGTAACTTTACATACGTTAATCACTAGAACAGACTAAAATGCCTTAGAAATCTAAAATCAACTCAACGTTTTAAAAAAGAAACAAAATATTTACATCTCAAGTGATAGCTGGCCAGATCGCTACTAAGAGATAAATAAAGAGAAATGTAATTTACTGTTGTCTAATTAGCTGCTATAATTAGTTGACAAGGATGTTCTGCAAAGAATAACATACCTTTTCTTGTAACGAGGCAGAATTTGCAAAATTTTATTGATGACCGTTTGAATTATCATCGCGTCTATATAATGAACGGTACAATGAACCTTAACAATTGTCGTAACGCTATTGAAATTATATATATTACATTTGTATTGCAAGTTTTTTTTAGTTATTTAAGTTGTGCTAATTATTCTGGTTAATTTTTAATAAACCACGTACCTTAGAATGCATCAAATCATATTTTAACTTTAGTGAAAATTGCTAATTATGAAAATGAAAACCAATCGTATAAGTAAAGTGACAAGTTATCAAAGCTGCCTTGGTCCGATAAGTGAGTATTTTATTACTGAAATCATAATGAATGTCAATGTGTTATTATGCATTGCCGTTATCAGTAACGTACAGCGAAAAGTGAAATTATTACTTTACAATGATAAAGATGTCAGAAAATCAATTTGCAACGGTATTTACAAAATGAGCGGAAAGATAAACTGCGTCCAGTAAAATTATTGCATTTAAAGTTTTTATTATGAGCAGTCGATGATTGATCGTCGAAAAGCAATCCTTAAAATATTGTATTAAAAGTAAAATGGTTTTCAACGGTAGAGCAATAAAAACGTATATCATGATAATTTAGGGCAGGCTTGGTCCTAATTTAACTGACTAATATTTAACAATAATCGGTTCTTTTTTCCAACAAATACAAATGACAGGTGCACAATGTGACATTTTTGGGTTGAATTTACTTTAAAAAGTTCCTGATGTGATTATCTGAATTGATTAAATTTCAACTAGATTTTCAATAACTGCTGTATTTATCGTAAGAAACTGGCGTCTTTTACCATAATTATTTTGTTACTTATGAGTAGATTGAAATGATATATGTATATGTTGTATGTATATGTTGGGACAAATGTTGACGGTTCTGGAAAGCTTAACAGGAAATTGGTGGGGTTACCACCCTTGTCTCTCAGGCACCACCTTGGAAGTAGGCAAGCATCTTTTTTGCAATATTTCCGCTGTCCGCTGATATTTTCGCCGGTTCGTCTCAGGTCAGAGCCGTCCTTTTCCGAACCGGTGGTAGATTTTGACAACTAATGAGTGAGTGTATCGCTCCTATGTTGAATAAAGATATTTGAATTTGAATTTCGAAAACTATGCGGCCTGCAAGCACTTTGTTCATATAAAAATTGTAGAAATGTTTTTATTACTTATATCTCGCAATTTAAAATTGAGGAAATTATAAAGAGAAAATTGAAAAAAATAAAAAAAACTACTCTATAACATTTTTATACATTTTACAAAAAATACCTAAGATCAATGTAAGTTTTTTGAGGAAAATTTTTGAGTTGAATATTTTTTAATAATTTCATTTACAACGCTGTTAAAAAATTAAATATTTAAATTCTTAAAAAGTTATTGCCAAGCACATACATATATGTCGGTTTTAAAAATTATTATCAATATGAAAGTTTTTTCCTATAATGCTAAAATAACACGTAATAAAAATTATTAAACGTCTTGGCTGCATGATCTTAATAAAACGATCTTTAACTAAAGCCATTGATGTATATAAAGCATACCAATTAAGTGTTTACCGCAATATTCTGCATAGGTATAATAAAATTTGATTGGCTTTTATTAGGAAATAAAATATAGCAAACACCAGGCAAACATCATAAAAAATAGCCTTTCTATTATAAAATCTTACTAACTAGTTGGAACGGTCCGTCGCTCCGCGGTTAACAGCTTAACGATATCGTTCTTGTTGGCAGGATTTTAACGTTGCTCCGCCGCTGTGTTTAGACAACGCCAATAAATTGAAAATGCTGCTAATGGTCGCTTCGTGTTTCGGCACTGCCTGTTACTTACGTCATATTTACTTTAGGCTAGCAGTAAAGTAAGCTTTGCTGAAGGTTGTGATAAAATTAGCCCCTATTTATAAAAAAATGCATGAATGTACTTCGGAACTGATAGGTTTAACGGGTTATTTCTTTAAAATGTATCATGTTTAGTTATTTACTAAGAATAGATCAATTTATACAGCGAAGGGAAATACAAAGTGATACATATAAATGGAAATGAAATAGTATATAGTTCTGACTCATATTTATTTCATTATTATCAGTAGTCTTATTTCAATTTTCTTATATTGCTTCTAAAGCGTGCTTTGTTATTTTTTATTCGTCTTTTTTCTATTCGTTAATAAAACATCATAATAAAAAAAACTGTTGCCGTTGCAATTATAGTTTGTCAAGAGACTTTTTATGAGGCCAGGAAAAGTTGTTAAATTGGGTATCATTTAAAGAAATATAGCTATATGTATTAATTTATAAATATTTACTAAATTACATAACGTCACATTTAATCGTCTTGAATCGTCTCGCTTCCAGGCTAGATGACTTCCAGCCACCCGAACTAGCTGGATTCCGAAAATGCAGATTATACAGAAGACTGAGGACTACAACCTGTTTTTATGCTTGGCGTTTGTGGGCTATGAGAAAGCCTTTGATTCGGTTGAAATTTGGTCTGTGTTATATTGAACAGTCGGTAAATTATGGCGCTTAAGTGTTTGTACAGTAAACAACATCAATGGCGAGTGCATTACCACCATTGATTTGCCACGACATAGTCACTGGACGTCCTAATTGCTATCCTCGATGATCTCAACAGTGTCTCTCAATCACGTAGGCCTTAGGATGAACATAGACAAGTCGAAAGACATGTCTGACGCTCATGTCATGCCTACGCCGGTGGTTGTGCAGGGTGCTGTGCAGGAATCTGTGGACGAATATATTCTAGCTTTATTTAACGCTTCTAAGAGCTAATTGTTTATTATCCAAACTAATCTCACAGCGAAATCAAAAAACAAGAATCTCACATAATCAATATGTAATTACGTCATCTGTAAATTATTTCTTTTAATCAAAAAAATCATAAGCAATTTTGCAGTTATTACAATTTTTGGTTCATTTAATTTCAACATTTCAGGAGGAAGAAAAATTTATTATTGTAAAGTAAACGTTATTTGTGTCATTTAAAGATTGAACAAAAGCATTTTACATATTTTAATACTACAACACGAGAAACAAAAAAATTTAGCTATAATACGTTTGCAAATACTTTACATATTTTTACGTAAGTGTGCCAAACTGACGACTACAACTCACTGTTGTGATAAAAGTTGGAATAACCTTTTATATACACACGAAGCGGACTTTCACTATCATATTCATTGTGTAAAGTAGCAGTGCGCAGGTTATAGAAGCTCTGCATGACGATGTTAGCGAGTGTCACCCGCTGAATTCGGCGAGAATCATCATATGATGACATTATATCACATCATTAGCCACGGCTTTTTGTACTCCTGTTTGACACAAGAAAATTATTTCTTTACGAAGTACTAATAAATTTGCAAGAGTTATACGTTACTTTTGTTGCTAGAAGGTTGTTTTATTAAATGAAATTAATCTTTCAGTCGTGTAACTTCAACTAGATGACATTATAACTAGTTTATAGTGAACTATTAGCATATCGAATATATATGCTACAAAATGGATGAACTCACATGAAATCAGTATTGGTGCCGACTTGTTTTGGACCTATTGGAAGTCCTTCATTAGGGCGCGTTGGATAACTTCAAGGTCGCTTCCTGTCTCGCACTGCAGGCCAGAGCGCGCAATGCAAGACGATGCGTGGGACGAAACTCTTTGGCGTGCTAATACTAATACCTTTACCTTATCGAAACGAACGCAATGAGGTGTTCGAGTTAAGGGTGTGCTCTGCCACCGCGGAGGCGTAAATGTCCACTTGACGTATGCTCCGTATGTGCTCCGTGAGTCTGGTGTTAATGTTGCGTCCCGTTTCTCCAATATAACTTTTGCCGCAATCACATGGTACTTAAAATGTAGTGACCGGTGGTAGGTCCCCTGTTTAGGAGACCGTCTGGGTGAGGTCACCACGCGGTGCCTATTTCTGCCGCGAAGCAGTAGTGTGAAAACACTGCTGTGTTCCGGTTGAAGGGCACCTAGCCAGCGTATTTACTGGGTAAACGAGACTTAACATCCTATGTCTCACGGTAGGCAGCGCGTTGGCGATACCACTGGATTGCTACGTCTATGGGCGTCGGTGATCACTTTCCAGCAGGTGGCCGAATGCTTCGTCTGTCCGATGCTATAAAAAAAAAAAAAAGACCACTACTGGTGCTAATAATAAACCCATTGCCACTCTCCGACCTGCAAAAATTAATTTTCTCGCCAACGGAGTAGCCGCTTGTGAGACCAAACTCTGTTAAACCT
The DNA here is from genome assembly GCA_029286875.1 of Lamproptera curius. Taxonomy (NCBI): domain Eukaryota; kingdom Metazoa; phylum Arthropoda; class Insecta; order Lepidoptera; family Papilionidae; genus Lamproptera; species Lamproptera curius. The sequence goes on along the minus strand of JAGSMT010000128.1, from coordinate 491,305 downwards.
AAACACTCAGTGGGTACGTTGTTCATGTTTAAACGTCGTTTTATTATATGAATAGTTTTGCCACCGGTACATTGGTATACTCGCTATGGGACGTAAGGGCCAGTTAGGTTTATGTATTTTGGGCGAATCATATATTTTAGGAGTTGCTAGATTCAAGGGACGCAGGCGTTATTTTTTCTCTCCATCTGACAACGTGCGTAAGAGTTTGTTTAATGTAGCAGTTATACGGGCTGTCGGAACATAATTAACCTTTTTATAAATACGGGTATCACTAACCAGTTGTGTAACTTTCTGTTCATGTTCCGCCGTATCTATTAAAATGGTTGCGTTGCCCTAATCTACCGGAAACACGAGGATATCTTGGTTTTTGCGTAATGAAATAAGTGCCAGAAGCTCTTGTTCTTGGGTGTTCGATTTCGGACTGTCTACGTATAATAGAAGAAATATTTTGCCTTAGACATTAGCTTCCGGTCCGGGCACTTTGTTGCGCATAAGGCAGTTTTTGACACTTGCTATTATTGACTCAACCGGTGTTTTGCTAGGAGTAATCGCAAAGTTTACTTCGCGTGTGTTTATTCGAGCATTCTAAGTTTCAACCGAAATTTCGTGAGCAGACTAGTTTACCACACATTTTCCGAAGTATCAGAACAGAGTTTAATTTCAGAACTTTAAAATTTGCCTTTATGTTTTAGTAGCCGTTTTATGTTTTGTGCACGAGTTCTGTTTGTCCCAAACTTTATTGTATCTGCTCTAATAAAAATTATTGGGTCCAATCGTTGCCATAAATCCAAATTAAGAACTCGAGATAATTCTGAATGTCGCTCAAAAAGATCTTGGTTAACAAAAGCGATATTGTGGCGATAGTCTTGAATCGCCCGCCTCAGTATTTTGGTGCATGTCTTTTTAAAGAATTTATCGTAACCCCGAAAGCACTTTACTTCTTTGACACGCTCGGATTTCGGTATAACACCATTATCACGAAACTGTTTCACAAACTGTAATCCATATTCGAGATTGTTGTGCTTTATTCTTAATGCCGCGAACCGTTTCACTCGCGTTTGCGTACCTTGCCGTATCGAACCGAAACCGCTTCTATTCTATACACCTATTCTAGATAGGTATGTCCCGAAATGTTATTTCTATATTTCTGATATAGTAAATGACTGAAAGGTTTTTATTACACTAACCGATAAGACGAGCAGGTTGTTTACCTCACAGAAAGTGATGGGCGTAGTTATGGACAGAAGTTGTCCGGGTTTATTTTAACATATCAGAATACTTAATAATCGTATTACGTATATAATTAAGCGAGCGCAAGTGAAATTCTCAGCGTAAAGGCCTAATTCCATTTAACATTAAGTATCTGTCGTGAAAATAGCATGCAATGTAATAAACTTTCAAACACCTCTTAATAAAACATTGCACAATATTCTTTTCCTTTCAAACAGCCGTTATTAAATCTTGACTCTTTGCAGTTAACAACTTAACGAGATTTTTTGCTCACGGCGTTTTATGGCTGCACTGCTGAAAGATTAGAGGACGCTTTATAATAGGAAACTTTAAAACCGTTTATGGTAAAAAACTTATTCAACATCTAATAAACGTTTAAATCTCTCTTTTTACAGAAAGTTTACGATTAATTCAGTGCAAGAATTAACGATATTTCATGCAATTAGATCTACCGAAGCATATTTGTGACAAACTTCGAAAAGAAGGAGGTACACAATTCGGGACGTTATTTTTTTACATATGTTATCGTTTCTCCGCTCCTATTGTTCCAATTTTGTATTTTTTAATTTTGAAATAATTTTATGATAAATAGTATGATAAGTAGAATAGTTAGCACATATTAAACAAATTAAGAAAATATCGGCGTCAGAAATCACAGCCTAGTGTGGTTAAATTGATAACGCTGGCGAAACCGTAAAACATAGACTTAAACTGTGTTTAACATAATTGTACTTCTTAAAATGTTCAATAATAAGGTCCGCTAGAGCTTACATCTTTGTTTTTAGAATAAACCAAAAAGCTATTTTGATGTAAAACATTTCTGTTAATTGCAATGAGGACTATAGTGGTTATTTCTGATATTTTTCCATTAAATCGATAACAGTTTCTTCAAACGTAATGTTCCTGAGATTCAATAGTTTTTCATGCACGTATGCTTACAAACTTTTCCAAAACGTTGGCTCGAAATTGATTGCTCTAGAAAAAACGACCAGTGATTAAAGCTTTAGAGTAAAAGGGCACACGTGAAGAAGCGACGCACTCAAGAAAATAAAAAGCGTATAACAGCGGGAACCCTCGACGCAATTTCCTTGAACCCGTCTCTCTTCTTCTTTTGCCCTTTGTAATGCTTTCCTGTTGTTGTTTTCGTGTTTACCGAAAGCACTTTGTCCCTTATGAGGAGTATTTAAAGTAGTCTTGTCAAAAAACCTCCAAATCCTAAAAAATATATAAACGTATGTATATACATAGTCTGTAATATATTTAAAAAATGTTCAGGTCATGCAATACATACAATGCAAAAAGATACTTCACATCACATCACATCATCAGCCTTTGTTAGTCCACTGCTGGACATAGGCCTCCCTAATACACCCTATCCATCAGGGGTTTGGACCGTATCCACCACGCTGGTCCAATGCGGGTTGGTGGGTGGACCGACTCTTTACATGCCCATCCGACGCATGGATCATCTTACTTTTCAGACAATTGGGTGATCGGCCCAATTGCCCTAACCAACTAGGAAACAACAATGAAAATTTGTTGCGTCCCGCAGGATTCGAACCCACGACCTCCGGTTTCTAAAGCACACGCCCATACCACTAGGCTACGGAGGCAGCTTATTTTCTCAAAACACCAATGAGTTTAACCTTAAATCAATCAAAACGTTTAATGATAAATTGTAATTCGAAAGTATTGTTCAGGGCACTTTGTTTCCTATTTTACATCGTAGAGAAAAATATGCATGCATGCTGCTGTAATAGGATGTTATCTGAATCGTTAAAATATTATGCTAATGTATTAAAGTTTTTACTAGAAATTATTAAGAACCAATGAGTGCGGACGCTGGTTAAAGGTTTCTTATCAACCGTAGTAAACCAAATGAGTTAAAACAAACATTCATATTCAGTAAGTCCAAATTTGAATGTTTGTTGACACTAACTATGCAACCTCATATTCTTAAACCTTCTTTTTTAAATCCCCCATGCAGAGTAGTTGTTTGTTGTTATAAAATGATTAGAAGCTCACACTAACGTGCGTATTTGCGAGGCCGTCATGATTACATTCACGGTAAACGAGGAGGCAAGTCATCAAGTACCGTATAAAAATATTTAAATTTGCACAGTGAATATGCAAAGGTAAATGGATAATTTTGACGTTCATAAGTGCTCAGTAGAGCCTAAATTGAATAAATGATTTTGACTTTGGCTTTGAAAAAGCAGCTGCAGCGATGTGATATTTAACATGAAAGTAATGATGTATATTCTCATTGACTTAGAGAAATTAAACATTCCATTGTTTTGTATTGCTATGCTTTATGTTTACCGCACCCGTAGCCTAGCGGTAAGGGCGTGTGCTTTAGAAATGCAGAGGTGATGGGTTCAAATCCTGCGGGGACTCAGCAAATTTTCTTTGTTGTTTCCTAGTTGGTGGTGGCAATTTTGGCCGATCACCCAATTATCTGAAAAGTAAGATGATCCATTCGTCGGACGGGCATGTCATAAGTCTACCACCCACGAACCCACATTCGACCAACGTGATACGGTTGTCCAGCAGTGGTTAGTCTGTAGGCTGATAATGTGAATGCTATATATTTAGCGAAATATCTTTTTTGGTGAATGGGAATTCATTACGGCGCCTAAAATGATAGTCCTGATATAACTACTTTTATTATTAGTGTGTTTACAATCGCAATAAGTGAGATTGGAGGTAACTGTAAACAGAGTATTCTTCGATATTGACGAGCATCAAAAATAAATCCACAGTCATGTAAAGAAAGTTATAAAGATACTTTATGATAACACTTTTTTAAAAGACAACAAGGATTAAAAGAATGTTTACGAATACATGAACAACTGTTTTCGTTAAAATTTGTTTTTTTTTCTTTGAACAGCCGTAAAAGGTTCTTTTCAGAAGTATGTTACTATATGGTGAATTATATTGTTATTTTTCGCTTTCAATGTCAGACGTGAGGAGAAGGATATTTACATATTTAGATGCAGCACCTTCTGCAAAAATGCCAAAATCTGTATTCCATACAGTATTTTGAATGTTTTTACGGAAGTAGTTATGTGTTTTTTATATAATAACCAAGAATAGAAATTATAAAAAATGTATAATTTTTATATAGTTTCTGCAACAATAATTAACAGGTTTTTCCTTTCCTAAGGATCTTAGAAATTCCGTGCAGGCTGCTCCAAGCTGTGTATTATACAAGTCGAAACTTTTACCAAACAAAACTGTAATACTTATTAATCATCCTTAATTCACGAAATCTTAAAATCAGTATAATTACTTTGACGTAATTTTTCCTGTACGACTCCGTCTAAAGGAACTCATTCAGATGAATATAAAGGTGAAGCGAGTGGCTAATGAATGCAATGTTAGGCCTCTTGACACATTTACGTTGCAACAAAGCGGAGTCAAATTGCGAAATTGCTTTGATGCTTTTAAAGTTACCTGTGACTGCTTTGCGTCATGTTCATTAACATTTCTCCTTATACAAGCAAGATTTTTTATTAAAGTAAATGATAGTGACTTTTCTTGACTAATTGTTCTTAAAAACCAATTATTCTTTATAACTTAGGTAACCTTCAACTTATAACACATAAATATCGTCCGTACCATATTTACCTTATTACATGGTAATAACGGTTGAATTGATGTCAGTTTGTTAAAATTTTTAACAGTATTTTAGTTTTAAAATATTTTCAGTGATCACTACTTACTTTTATAACTTCGTTTCGCCATTTCAAAACAGTATAGTGCAGACACAAGAAAGCACTTATCGCAGAACACATTCAATTCTTTCATTCGCGTCAAAACTTCCATTGTTTAATATTTTTCATTTATTAATTAATTATCATTATATTAAAATTGTTTGTTCTTCATAATTATTGCATTATCATCATCATCAACAGCCTTTAATAGTCCACTGATGTTTTTCGATAATCGCCAATATGGCCGTTTCACTTCTACTCCACTCCAATCTAAACCGGCTACTGCAGGGAGATCTGCATCCCACTCTATCATGAGGAGAGAGTGGGGTTTAGTCGGCCAACACTAAACATTTCGTCCACCCCAAAAGCTTTTTGGGCCATCGGTCATCTACTCATCAGGGACTATCACAAGCCCAGTGCGACTTTAACGAGCATAATCCAAAAAAATTATAAAAATATAAATTATCTTGAAATTATTAAATAACATTTGTATAGCCATGAAATTATCTATCTTTGCAGACTCCACTTCATGGTTTAATATTAATGCTGGGTTTAATATTGACTTGATTTTTTGTTATGATTTATCGGCAAATTTTCCTAGTATCGCACAGTCTTGGTAACGACGACGACGAGACGAGCAGAAGGTTCACCTGATGAACGCCACAAATCCATACGCTGCCCCACACCGATTGTGACGTGTCATAATCGTGTCTACGGTATCCTATAAACCGGAAAACGGTAGTGCTTATGTACAATAAGCGGCAGAAATAGGCACCGCAGTGATACAATTCCAAACACCTATATTTGGCACTTTACAGACTTAATATTTTAAACAAAACGTAATTATAACCATAACATTAACTTTTTAACATACCATAATAAAACATAATTATAATTATTTAACAGTAGACACTTTTTCCTTTTATTAGTAGTTAGTGAAGGAAAACTCATTACAAACTATATCTCCGGTGACCAGATCAAATCGAATCTGGCAATATTACAAATGCATAGTTGGGACAGCCTAGTTTCGCGAATTATATATTACCTGAATTTATAGTGCTGTATTACGCACTGTACAAGTAGTTGAAACATGAGGCGAGACTATAATGGACGTTTTTAAATAATGCTTACACAAGGACAGTCCCTTATCACTACTAAATATTGAAGGATTAAAGTGTTTAACATCATAAATTTTAAATTTCTTCTTAAATCAATAAATTTATTTATTCTCATAGATAATTGTCATACGAAAATTGTTAAAATCATTTAACCCATTCAAACTTGTAGTTTCCATATTTGTACAGTGTTTTTGGGAGTTTCTATGGACTTTAAGCCATTTTGATGGACAATGAAGAATATTAGGTTTTAATATCTTCACCATACGCAAGATCAGGCAGCTTACTGTCGATGCAACTACTTAATTGGGTTATTTTGCCTTTTTTTAAAGCATCATTTTATATTTCAGTTGGTTTGCACACTGCGTATTTATTTATTTACACTCTTTGTACCATGTTCCCTACAATGGCGGACTTAATGCCAAAGGCATTGTCTTCCATATTGCCTGATATTTGATCTATAACTTAATTGCCTTTTTTAATATTCTTGTGTTTTGACTTTCTACACTTTCATTTTTCTAAAATATATGTTGCATTATTTGCAATGGACCAATTTCTGTTATTCTTTTTTTTTTCAGTAAGTAGTAAAGAGATATTGTAAAAAAATTGAAATGTGTTGTTAAGAACAATATTGATGCAATCTATTTTGTTCTTATATATCTTGAAAGATATAGTTTAATAGATATTATACTCATCTAAAGCAAAATAGCATTATTTTTGTAGCGTATTTAGATTGATGGATAACAATATTGATTTCGACCTGCATTTATGTAAAAATTGTTTTGTGTAAGAAGTATCACAAACTTGAAACACAAAGACAAGACAGTGCGCAGCTAGCCTTCGGATCGACCGGACAAGCCCGCTCGATCCTCCCTGCTACCTTCGCCGTCCGTTCCGTTCCGTTTGGTCCACCCGTGGCCACGCTCTACCCCCGACGCCGTCAAATGGCAAGAAGAAGGAAGACGCCGAGTTGCACAAGTGCAGTAGTGTTGTGCAAGTGTAGTGTCAGTGTGTGCCGGAGCGACAGTGTCGTCGCGTTCGGCGTACGCGCCTGAGCGTAGATAGCTGTGTAGCCGTCCGGTGAGTCGGTTTCGTTTTTCCCCCGTTCACAGGTTTCTGTTGAGATGTAGGGACCCATAAACTGTTAGTCTCTTTTTTGCCACGTTTCACCGCGAACAGTTAAAATCAACACGCACACCACCCTCGTGGTATTTATTTTTATCCGTTTAACGCTATTTTGCTGTATTAGGCAGCAACTTAGGTATACACCTAGCGCTCCTAAAGAGTACGTACCTGGCCGATTCCCACCAGCCAGATGGGGCGGTTATTAACTTCTCCCTAAAAAGTCCTAAAGCAACCTATCAAGCCGAGGTTCGGCCCACCGGGGCACCCTCGATAAGTTTTGCTAACGGGTATAGGCATGGACCTGACCAGCGGCTGATCGAGCCGAGGCTCGGCCCTCTTCGGCACCCTCGATCAAGCCCGCTCACGGGATAAAGAAATGGCAGCCCGAGCCGAGGTCCCCCTTCAGGGGTCCGTCGGAGCTAAGCCACAGAATAGAGGTGAAGTCAGTGCACATTAAAGGTGGAAAACCCCCTCGAACCCGCCGGGTTGTAGCGGTTAACTCCACCAACGTGAGTAATCCGTAAAAAAAAATGATACACTTAGGCCGTAATCAATGAAATAGTGTATAAAACAAAGTCATTTTCTCTGTGAAATATATGCATCCTATGTATGCATACATTTTAAAACCTTTGCAACGGATTTCAATGCCTTTTTTTAATAGATAGACTGGTTGAAGATAAAGATTTGTATGTATAGGTTAAGCATAATATTGTAGAGAAATGCTGATAAATTTATTTAATTCAATAGATTTTACAAAAATCGGTATTGCACCCGTGCGGTGCCGGGGCGCGTCGAAAGCTGTTGGCCGCGACTTTATACGCAATATGTTCTTCAAAAATGGAGCCTAATTTATTCCTAGTCATATGGGCTATCACTTATAGAAAGTCCAGTCATGTTACAAACAGACACTGCGTTTTTATTTATTTGTGTAGATTAGATACACATGTTTAACAATCTTATTTTTTAAGGTTTTAATCGTAATAGTTATTGTATAATTAGATATGTTTTACGCACTTGGTACTTTAAAAGCTTTTAGGCGTAATACGATATAAGCGAATTGTAATGAATGACAGCTTAAGCGGTTACAAATCCCGGTAATCGGGAAGTGAGGGCGACTGCCTATTTGACGAACGATCTCATCACTCAACACCGGTCCGTCAATTAGTCGAACGTGCTTTTGAGGACCACTCTACCTTTTCATAAGGAGCAGTGCTATAATTTATTAATCATCATCATCATCATATCAGCCTATGAAAGTCCACTGCTGGACATAGGCCTCCCCATGAGCCGCCAAGAGTGATCCTGCTACCTGCATCCACCGACTTCCCGCACCTTGCGCAGGTCGTCGATCCATCTCGTGGGGTCGTCCCACTCTGCGATGGCCAGTGAGGGCTGCCACTCGAGAACCTTTTTCCCCATCGGTTATCGGCTCTACGAGGCTAAATGGCCGGCCCATTGCCACTTTAGCTTGCTCACTTTGCGAGCTATGTCGGTCACCATCGTTCTGCTGCGGATGTCTGTATTCGCACTCTATCACGCAGAGAATTCCGAGCATAGCCCGCTCCATAGCTCGCTAGGTGACTTGGAGCTTCCTCATACGGCCAGCAGTGAAGGACCACGTCTCAGTTCATAGGTCATCACTAGCACACGCACTGGTTGAAGACCTTGGTTTTCAGGCATTGAGGGATATCCGACAGAGGATACGTCTAAGCTTCCCAGCTGCCTTCATCCGAGTTAGGATTCGTCGATTGACCTCTAGCGTCGAAGTTGGACTTACCCTAGCCGGACTACTTGTCCCAGGTAAAATATGTTGGTCAACAACTTCGAGTACGCGTCCCCAATAACCACCGGCGTAGGCTGACGCAGGCGTTAGACATGACTTTCGTCTTCTCCATGTTCATCCTAAGGCCACGTGTTGGGAAACACTGTTAGGGTCATTGAGCATAGCGTTAGGTCCTCAACGACTCCGCCATTATGACTATGTCGTCAGCAAATCTAAGGTGGGTGATGTACTCGCCATCGATGTTTATCCTCGTCCTTTCCAATCCAAAAGTTTGAATACGTCTTCCAATGCAGCGGTAAAGAGTTTCAGGGATATACATCACCCTGTCTTACACCCTTCTGCAATTGAATAGGCTTCTACTACTGGATTGTGAGTCGGACGGACATCGTTGCTTTACTGTACAACACCTCAGCACCTCGATACCGACTGTCAATTTGGCACGCTGAAGGGCCTGCAGCACAGCCAAATTTCGACAGAATCAAAAGGCTTTCTCAGTCCACAAACGCCAAGCATAAAGGCAAATTATCTCCTCAGTCTTCTGTATAATCTGCCGCAGCGTAAATGTGGTCTGGTACTAAACCTTTTCGGAATCCAACTTGTTCGGGTGGCTGAAGTCGTCTAGTCTGGAAGCGAGGCGATTCAAGATGACTCTCGAGAACAGGGAACGTAAACACGGCTCAGAGGAAATCGGTCTATAGTTTTCAAGGCTCTTATCGCCTTTCTTGAAAAACAATACCCATAAGCTTCTGCTCACGCTTCTGGCGTAATACCAGCCTGTGGGACCGAAATTAAAGCACTCTGAAGGACCACAAGTACCGGTTCTCCACCCCTTTCAGAAGCTCTACTGTAATTCCGTCCTCACCAGGCGCTTTGCCGATTCTTAAGTTGGTCGAGCCATTCATGTTCGCTCAGACTGACGTCCGGGATATCTTCAGAGTTGTGCCGGGTGAGCTTTGCTCTTCGTCGTCACTCGCTTCAAAGCGGCTCCGACGACGATGTGTCAACTGTCCATAGAACCTCTCAATCTCCTCAAAACCTCCGGCCTACCTGGAATGCGGCCCATTATCGGTCTTCAACAGTCAGCTGAGCTTTGCCCGATAGACAGATCTCTGGCGAGGACTTTAGAACCTTGGTTTCCGTTCTGTGCTTCTTTATAGGATGTATTAAAGTTACTAAATCCGCCGCATGTGCTTGAGATCTGTCTGATTAAGCTGCCTATAATCTGACTTATCAGAAAGAGCTGTACGCATCTTCCGTCTTGTATCAGAAGGTTAAGGTGGCATCAGAGGTTTTGGGTTCCAGTTTTGCGGTGTGTTTTATAAAACCTAGATCCACACCTGCAGACAGTTTCCACGAGCTTAGTGTTAATATCGTCCACAGTGTTGCACTTGTCTAGGGTTTGGAAGCGATTGCTAAGTTCGAGCTGAAAGTCATGGGCATTTGAATATGGGCTGAGACGGACGAAGCGTGGACTTTATCAGACGAGATCTTTCAAGCCTAATATTAAGATTTAATGTGCCTCTTACCAGTCGGTGATCGCTGCCGGTTTTAAACCGTGCAATCACAGAACATCATTGAATATTTGGCGTTTGAGTTTGTCATGATGAAGTCAATCTCGTTTTTACGGAACCATCGGGCTTATCAGGTCCACTTTCTTTGGGGCTGCTTCTTGAAGAAGAGTTCATCATATATGTCCTTCCCTCTCCATAAAGTCAGCCAGCTGTTTGCCCTCTTGGTTCCGTTGTCCTATTCCAAATTGCCTACTCTCATCATCGTCTTTCCTTTTCCCTAGTTTTGCATTAAAGTCTCCCATCAACATTCATGTATTGAGTTTTGAAGGAATGTATGGCGCGACAGTTGCCTCGACCTCCTCATCAGAATGTGTCGATGTCGGTGCATATACCTGTATGACCTTCAACGAATATCGTTTGGATATTCTGAGTATAAGGTATGCGACCCTTGACGACACCTTTCGATTTTAACAATGTTGTTAATGAGGAGACTTGCGGACGATAAACCCGACACCTCCTTGGGATAGTTGGTCACCCTCACGGTGGAAAACGGTTGCCGGATTCAAGGTTATCGTGTCCTCCCCTCTCTTCGGACTTCAGATAATCCTATGATATCCCAACGCAGCCTATTCCTCTTCTTCAGCTCTGTCATGCTCTCGTCGGTCCTCAATGTCCGTGCGTTGAAAGTTGCCAGGTCAGTCGTCGTTGGTGGTAGCCGAATTCCACCGAGGATTCTTAGCACCCCTGCCCACCGTTACCTAGCCGCTACCGTAGCCAGGGAATAGTGGGGCTGCCGAGACTGGGGCCGCACGTCATTGTCATTCTTCATGAGGGGTTTTGCCATAGTTGCCACGCTTGGCGTGCGGGTTGGAACCGCAGTCCCTTCAGATCCTTTACCACCTCGAACGCTGCTGCCCGTTGAGGGTTTCGTATTTAAGGGATCTGAAGGTGGAGATGTATACCGCCATCTGTCGGCCGTCATAGTATGGTATTATAGTGACTTTTCTCTTAGTCGCCTCTTAAGGACCTGCCGGAGGAAATGGGAAGCTGAATTCTATGCCGCAGCCACACGGCACTAATTTATTAATATTATAAGTAATTCGATTGGTGGTCAAGTTAACTATATACAGAAAAAAAGTGTAGAAGACTATAACCTTTTATGTCTTATTTCAAACACGTAAATTTACGTAACGTTCATTTGCTAATTAGCTTTCTTCAGAGTCTAGGAATCTGCATTATGTCTCTTAGTTTTTTTAATCTTTAGTTTTAGTTCCATGCTCATCTATTCAAATTTAAAATTCTTTGCAGATAACATGTAAGAGTACAATGTCATAAAATATAATTAATCGGGTACATCACCTTTTTTGACTCTGCTTTTTGATTTCTGTTTGGGTATTTTAAATCTCAGTGTAAAGTATAATATACTTTGACTAGGAAGTACAAGAAATCATGCTGTATTATTTAAAAATGCATCTTTGCTATGTAAACTAAGTTTTAATTAAAATGGTTAAAGCAGGTTATTTTAAGGTATATACGTTGTAACATTGAATTTATTCAAGACGCTCTGTAAATTGTTATTTTAAAAGTTTTTGCACAACTTCTAAATTTATTAACAAAAAAATATATATATAAAATTTCAAATTAATTAATTCTTTTTTAATCATGTAATAGAAAATGATAGTTAATGTTGCCTCACATTCAACGTAAGTTTTCTTTACCATTTCTTGTTTAAATTTACGATGAAAATCTATTATAAAGCGTTGACAATTTTTACCCTTCCGTTTTATAAGTAATAACAGATAACTTTTAATCCATCCTTCATTGCCTAAATTTATTTAAAGTGTTAATTGCTATTAGTCTCCTAGGTACCTTTCCTGCGGGATTTTGTCTCGTAAATTACGACTATATTTATTAGAAATAATCATTAAAAAAATAGATCTCGTACTTTATATTCATTTCTAATTATGAAATACAATGTATTAAAAATAATGAGACAAAGTACAAACTGTGAAACGACTTAGGTAAGAAAAGATAAAAAACTTCTTTTTGAAATCTGATATTCCGGACTAGCACCAGCAGTAAGACGATTATTCCAAAGATGAAATAGCTATGAAAACTTTTATATTAGACGTTTTATTCCAAACGTCTAGATTTGTATGCTCCGAGTTCTTTTGTAAGTTAAGCGTAAAATTGAATCGTTCAAGCGTTTCAACACCACGGCCTGCAATGCAGATCTTGGGACTTTCAATGTCTCTGACATTTTAGTAAATTTATCGATAAATTTATTTACAGAGAATTTTAGAATACTTACCTGCATTACTATACTTTAAGCTAAATTGCTTTTGTTTACGGGACAAATTAATGAAAACATGCGTTGATAGAGTTCAAATAAATAGTAAAACCCATGAAGTGGTAGTATGAATCTATGAAGTAATAATATAACCTAGTAGTATCAATGTATATTATTATTCCATAGATACCATATCTTTTCAGTGGTATTTTGATAATAGCGCAGAAAAGGTCCTAATTTAAAAAAATAAATAACATGTCGAGTAACTTGCAAGAATTAAATCTTATACCCTTTAGCTTTAAAGAAAATTTATGGCAACTCTTGTTTTTGCACTGTACTGCAATTAGCATACCATGATTACAAATGTTTGTTCTACTACTCTTGTTAGTAATAAACTTTTCTGCTTTTGTAATAAGCCTGAAGATGTCTTTAAATATAAAGCTATGTGTATTTAAAGCATACAACAATGTGTAATAGAATAACATCAATGATAAAAGAGTTTATTGAAAATAATTTTGTACCAGTCTAAAATTTAGAACCTTTCTTTGGCCCGTTACTACTTTTCACAATAAAAACAGATAGTATATCATAATTAAAAAAAAATGTATTTATAAAATTGATATTACTTTTCTAATGCCGTCAGTCATGATACCCTTTAAGCAATCCTTTTAAAATAAATGAAATAAAGAATAAATTAAACGACGGCCTCGATACAATTAAAATTAAACTATTAAAGTGTCAAGCAATGATTGTTGGAAGTTTTTTAAACATGTTGGATTTACACAGCCTTCCATCAATCAAATTTAATATTCACACCATACCTGATTATAAAAGTATAAAAAACCTAGGGATGATTATTAACTCCACACTTAGTTGAAGACAACATTTAGCTTGCGTTTCGCACAGAGTTACTGGTGTACTTAGATCCCCGTGTCGTCCCTGCGTCATGTTTCCTATAAAAACCAAAATAACCCTCGTGCAGGCCTTTATTTTTCCTTTTATCGACAATGGTGTCGTGTGCTACTTAGACCAGAATGGAGATCAACCTGAAGGCTCTTTTCTTACCTCAATTCTCCTTCTTCTCCGACTTATATGTCGTCCTTTTTCTAATGTCTCAGTAAAACTAGTGTTAAAGATTTTTGCTCGCTCATCGTACTGATTTCGAGTGTTCGCATATACAATTTATTCTTCTGTGGAATGGGCCACCTCTTGAGATCAGAATGGCTAGAAATTACTCTCAGTCAAAAGGCAATGTGCGCAAACGTCTTTTATTTTGTGTGTATTAAATATTAAATTAATTCGTGGTGGTTTTACTTTGTACTACTAATGATATAAGATTAAGTTTAATTATAGGAAATATATACTGCCTCCGTAGCCTAGTGATATAGGCGTGTGGCTTAGAAACCGGAGGTCGTGGGTTCGAATCCTGCGGGAACTCAACAAATTTTCATTGTTGTTTCCTAGTTGGTTAGGGCAATTTGGGCCGTTCACCCAATTGTCTAAAAAGTAAAATGATCCATGCGTCGGATGGGCATGTAAAAGTCCACCCACCAACCCGCATTGGACTAGCGTGGTGGTATACAGTCTAAAAACCCTCTAATAGAACGGGGTGTATTAGGGGAGGCCAATGTCCAGCAGTGGACTATCACAGGCTGATGATGATGATGATGATATAGGAGATAACGATGTTATTTCAATCTTACTTCACAATGTGTAAATCATTATGTCTGTTTATTGTGTACTAGTGAACGCAATTTCTGTAACCTCCCTAAGGTTGGCTGTTAGAAAATTCCTAAGGCATGAAACCCGTCTGTGTTCATTTCATTATGCAAGAAGTTTCAATTAATAAATAAATGTAAGGCTTCAATAAAAAATAAATGGTAGCATTAAAATTGTATATTTATACTGTTTATTATAAGGATAAACGATTTATTTTATACAAGGAACAAGCTTATACCGGTTATAATCAGGAACGTCGAGTTATACTGTGGTACGATGTTAAGCTATCATCAACATTTACACATCCCTTAAACGGCTTCAACGCTAAGCCTCGCATTGGGCGTGTTAATTATCGCCGACATGACCGCGATATCAGCATCGCAGCCGCAGGACGAGAGAGCTGCAATTAAATAATATTCAGTATATTAATTAATATCCTTACGTTACATGATTTATTTTAAATGCATTGATATGGACCAGGACTCATCATATATAGGACATTCCGCTTTTGAACTCAATGATCACGATATCTCGGAAGCGATAAGGCCGAATGATTTAAAATTTGACATGAATATTTCTTCATTCAAGTAGAGATCAGCTAAGAACGGTTTTTCCGAAACGCGGACCAAGTCGCATGAAACAACTAGTTCTTTATTAATTTAATTTTAAAGACACCTCATTGCATTGTTTACATTTTTTACATTACAATAATTACAATAAGTTGCTCTATAATCAATAAATTACAAAGTATAGGACCACAAGGTAGTGTCTTATAGTACCTTTAGAATAAAATAAGAATAATCGAAATGATTGCTCTAAAATTAACTCTCATATTTAGGCACGTCGTTTTGAGAAGTCTATAAGTATTTTTATTCTATTACCACCAAATCTTTTGTAAAACTAAATACAGAAGCTTCAGATTTTTCTAAATACTTTTTGTTTATGCCATATATTTTTGTTTTATTGTCTACAAATTAAGTCATGTAAAGCCTCCGGTACGTTATTGTTTTATGAAGATTGTGCAGTCGGTTTATTATGTCAGATTTTTACGATAGCTGATACTAGTGTGGGTAACACTTATGCAAAGGCATGCGCCTAGCATGTTAATTAAATGCAACAAGACCGCGTGTATTAACAGTGCAACTAATATGCCTCATAGCACGAGGATAACAAATAACTTATTATGTGTTTGCTCAAAGCTATTAAGTAGGTACATACGCTATCTATAAATTATAGTATGAAATAGAGTTGGCATTTAATTATGTATTTGTAATTATTTTTTTTATAAATTGATAATTCAACAGGTGTGATCTTATCTTAGGTTTTGGATTCTTGAATATTGAAAAATGAAATGTATTAAAAAATAATTATTTAGCATTAACTGTTCAGTTGCCATATGTAATAATTGAAATTTGTATTTTATTACTTAACCCTTGCATAATTATGAGGGTGTTTGGGAGCAACGGATTTTGCAAAGGTATATTTCCATTTTCTTTGAAGGTTCTCGTGAATTAAAATATTCTATTAAGGAGGATAGCGCTTGACGTTTTCCATTAATCAGGGCATGAATAATAAAGGGGTTGGCAAAAACATACGCACAGATCATTTCCATTTTGTTTTTCAATCAACTCATAGCTATATAAACGAACTGAAGCATCTTATAAAAGTATAAATCAAAGTGTTAATCGCTAATGCACGGTACTGATCACTTTTTCACGCAGTAGAATTATAGTATTTGAAATTATAAAAGTATTTGATTTATCATTTTTGTTTGGCCTAATATTTATTATTCAATTGTTTTGTCACTAGGGAATTTAAAAAAAAAAAAAACTTTTTACAGTCTCGACAACCGTAACGTGAAAATTTAGAAGAAACTTACATGCACCAAAAAAATAACAGAAATTAACAGTAATTAAGTCGATCACATAATATTTTTAATCAAAAAAATATAACTTTATTTTTAATGTAACCTGTTAACGACTTATGATAAAGAACTATTTTTTGATAGCAATTATATTTAATGTCATTTTATTAGATATATATTTAATTTGATAGATTGACAAATAAGCTAAGGTCTTATTTCATTTATTGATTTTAATGAAATGGATGTCATCATCATCATCATCATCATTAGCCTGTGACAAAAAAAAACTAAAACGACCGGAGAGAGTAAGGCGCAGGACCGACTTTTTTACATGCCCATCCGACGCATGGATCATCTTACTTTTCAGAAAATTAGGTGATTGGCTCAAATTGCCTTAACCAACTTAATCGCAGGATTCGAACCCACGACCACCAGTTTCTACAACAAACGCCCATACTACTAGGCTATGAAGGCAGTTAGCAGAAATTGATGTCATGTTTACCCATTTGTAACTTTTTTTACGTGAGAAAATTAATTAAAAAAAATCTTCATAGCCTCTCTACTGGACCTCATGCTTATAAATCTTCACTTTTAATCATTCATGCACAAAACATGAATCTAACAGAAACACAAACGGTAAGTTTGTTTGCTGTGCTATTGTTAATTAAAACGCGATTAAGCACTGAATTTACTCTTCACCCCTAAGCCGAGTAATCTGCCTTTCTCCGCGCTCGTCAACCGCTCGCATATTCATAACGCATAATGACGCTGCCAAGGGAAAACGCTTTCAAAATTTTAACATCATCGCGCATTTACAGCACAGCATCGCTAGCCATGTTCTAAGAGGGTCGGATCCACGTATTATTTAATAACAGTTATCTTACAGTAGGCAAAGTAAAGGACGGTTTGAGACATGAATTACACAGAATAGACTTATTCACCTCTGGTATGGTTGGAAATTGTGGCTTTAGTTATTTCATTGAACCATTTACAAATAAAGCTTTATCACTAATTAAATATGTATGTATCTTTATAAGCCGAAAATTGCAAAACATTGCTAGCCTTATAGTAATAATACTAGGTAAGAAGTTTTTCCGTTGACGTTTATGACGTCATAATTTTAGGGCTTCATTTTAATATAATACTCGTTTAGAATACCACTTTGCAAATTTCAAATTTACCTTCCACTTGTTGACTTCGTTACAACGTTGAAACGATGACTTACTACCAGTTTAGATTTTAGCCGTTTCATTGTCGCCAGTAACATCGAGTTCATGCTCATGCATTTTGAATAGATATTATTGTCATACAAAGTGATTTTGTTAAAAATGTAATAATGTTTATGTAAAAAATTCTAGAATTGAACTTGTTAAAACGGAAAACAAAAAACAACTAGATATTTTAGTTTTCAGAATCATTTGTAATTTTGTATGTAGCGAATAAACTTAAAAACCGATTTCAAAAAACATTTTAATATTATAAAGCTTCGTAGTTGATTCATATAACCTATATTAATTTCTAGAAACGACTAAGACTCCTTGGAAGTCTGTGCTAAAATCAACTCAAGATTTAATAATAGCAACAAAACATTTGCATCTCAAATAAAGGCCGGTCAAATCACTATTATTCTACACAAGAGTAAATAAAATATAATAATACTTTTGTGAGTATGTAATTTACTGTAGTCTGATTAGCTGTTATAATTAGTTGAGACAGATGTTAATATAGGAATAACATGCCTGTGTATAAAATGAGCAGTAACAATCGAATTGTTAGTATAGGCGATTGAAACATTTGTATGGCTAGGTTTTATAGGCTTTGTGTTATCCAGTAGCTTAATGTCCAGTAAATATCCTGTTTTTTTTTTATAAAGAAACTAGCTGAAAATACACAAAGTCATATTTTAACATGAATGAGAATTGCTATATATCGAAATGAAAACCATTTGTACAAGTAATGTGACCGGTTAAAACAACTGCCTGGGGCCAATAAATAAGTAATTTATTGACGAAATCATAATAAATGTCAATTTGTTATTATGCATTGCCGTTATCAGTATCTCAACGTACAGCGAAAAGAGAAATTATTACTTTTGCAATGATAGAGCCGTCAGAAAATCAATTTGGAACGTTATTTACAAAATGAGCGGAAAGATAAACGTAGTCACTAAAATAATTGCAATTAAAATTTTAATTAAGAGCACTCGATGATTGATCGTCGAAAAGCTATCCTTTAAATATTTTGTGAAAAATAAATTGGTTTTGAATGTTTAAAATTATAATTTAGGGCAGGCTTTTTGCGCATTTTAAATTAATTTGGGGCTTGGTCCTAACCTAACTAATAAATAACATTATTCGATTATTTTTCCGACAAATATAAATGACAGGTGAACAAAGTAACATTTGAGTTGAATTTATTTAAAAGCTCCTGATAAGATTATCTGAATTGATTTAATTTCAACTAGATTTTCAATAACTGCAGTATTTATCAAGAAACTGGCGCCTGTTACCATAATTATTTTGCTACTTATTAGTCTATTGAAATGATAAATGAGTGTCGAAGAATGATTTTTCTAGGACACATTTTGTTTTTGGGACAAATGTTGGGGGCCCAGGGAATCTTAACAGGAAATTTGTGGGGTTACCACCCTTGTCTCTCAGGCACCATCTTGGAAGTAGACAAGCATCTTTTTCGCAATATTTCGAAAACTATGCGTCCTGCAAAAAAATGTTCATTTAAAATTTGTAGAAAGTAGCTTTGCCTGCAAATATGTTTTTATTACTTATTGCTCAAAAATTAAAATTAAAGAAGTTATACACAGAAAAAGTAATAAAATTAAAAAAAAAACTACTCAAAAAATATCCAAGAAATAATATAAAAATACCCACATTGATAAAAGGGTATTTCGAGAAAAATTTTCGACTTGAATATTTTTAATAAATTTCATTTACAAAGTTGTTATAACTCCCCAGATTCGACTGCGTTAGTGTCATGATAATCCGGTAAAAATTAAATATTTAAAGCCAAGCACATACATACATGTTGGTTTTTAAAATGTATAGTAATATTAAATTAACTTCCTATAATGCTAAAATAACACGAGATAAAAAGTTATGTAACATCTTGGCTGCAGGATCTTAATAAAACGATACATAACTAAAGCCATTGAAGTATATAAAGCATATCAATTGAGTTTTTGCCGCAATATTCTACATAGGGATAATATAAGCAGATTGGCTTTTATTGGGAAATAAAATACAGCAAAGAATACTCAAAAATCGTACAAATAGCCTTTCTATCATAAAGTCTTAATAACTCTTTGAACGGTCTGTTGCTCCGCAGTTAACAGCTTAACAATATTCTTCTTGTTGGCAGGATTTTAACGTTGCTCCGCCGCTGTGTTTCGACAACGGCAATAAATTGAAAATGCAGCTAATGGTCGCTTCGTGTTTCGGCACTGCCTGTTACTTACGTCATATTTACTTTAGGCTAGCGATAAAGTAACCTTTGCTGTAGTTTGTGAAATGGGCTTATTTTTATTTTAAAATAAACTGTATGGTTTTTTTGTTTAAATAACCATTTTCATTTATTTATGTATTTCGTTATTTAATGTTAAATATATTGTAATAATGTATCATGTTTAGTTATTTACTTATAATAGATAGAGTAACACTGCGGATGGAAATGAAAAGTAATACTAGTTATGACGCATATTTATTCCACTATTATCATTATCATCATTATCATCATCATCACCCTGTGTTAGTCCACTGCTTATGTAAGGCGACGAGCATGTATTGGATAGCCACGTTAAAGTTGGTCATCAAACTTTTAGATTGGAAAGGACGAGCCATAAACTTAAAGCTATGCTAAATGACCTAAACAGTCTTTTCACACGTGGGCCTTAGAGTGAACATGGACAAGACGAAAGTAGTGTCTAACACTCATGACTCTCTCATTTTTGATGGCGTTGCGCTGGAAGTTGTCGATGAATATATTTACTCGGCTATACTCGGTATTTCTCTGAGTGATAGTGTGTAATGCAATCCGCAGTAGAACATGGCTCGTGGAATCGATAACCGATTAGGAAAAATGGTTCTCGAGTGCAAGCCTCGTACTGGCCATCGCATTGTGGGACGACCCCCAACGAGATTGAGTGACGACCTTTGCAAATTTTCAGGAAGTTGGTGGATACAGGTGGCGTAGGATAGTACTACTTGGCGGCTCATGGAGGAGGTCTATGTCCAGCAGTGGACTTTTGTAGGCTGATTTGATAAAATTCAAACAAAATTTTACACTTTCAAGTATTTTCTCTTGCCTTAAGGACTTTTAAAAATCTTCATTTTATGTGTTTTAGTTTATTTAACGCTTCTAAGAGGTAATTGTTTATTATCTTAACTAACCTCGCAGCGAAATCGTGTAAGAATCTTACATAATTGATATGTCATTACATCATCTGTAAATTATTATTTTAAAAAATAAAAATAGAATCATAATAAGTCTTGCTTCATAATAAGTCTTGCTTATTATGATTTATTATGAAGAAGAAGAAATTGTGCAGTGATTACAATTTTTGGTTTTTTTAATTTTAAGTGGGGACGAAAAATTTACTATTGTAAAGTTAACGATGTTTGTGTTATTTAAAGTTTTTTTACCATATTGAACAAAAGCAATATTTTAATCCTTCTACACGAGAAACAAAAAACTTCAAGCTGTCATACGCTTGCAGATAGTTTACACATTTTGACGTTAATGTGCTGAACTAACGACTACAACTCATTGTTGCGATAAAAATACTCGGAATAACGTTTTATGTACACACGAAGCGGACTTCCACTCGCATATTCATGGTGTAAAGTAGCAGTGCGCAGGTTTTAGAAGCTCTGCATAACAATGTTAGCGAGTGTCATCCGCTGAATTAGTGCGAGAATCATCATATGATGATATTATATCAAATCATTAGCCACAGCTTCTTGTACTGGTAAAATAAAGACAATGTAATAGTAAGAGTAGGATAGCTAGTATAGTAGTATAGTGTCTTGTTGCTTGCTATCTCTCTCTCCCTTTTTTCTGTGAAGTGTGTCATGGCGGATCCTTCTTGTAATTGAACGACCGTGTACTTATCAAATAAATCTTTCTTATTAATTACGCCTATATTTCATTTATATTTCATCAGGTTATGGGCCCAGGTCACTAACTAGCATGTATTAATAAATGTAGGCTTAAGGATTGAAAATATTGTAGTGAAAATTGATAGTAGGAAATACCGGCGGCGTGGGTTGACGCCATTTTGTGGTTAAGTAACACCGGGAAGGAAAATACTTGTTCTAATATCGTTGGGCAAGGCAGGAAAGCCTACAGGAGAGAAAAATGGATTCCACACAGAGTGGAAGTGGACAACAGAACGTCATGAAGCTGGAGGGTTAGGGCCAGGAATTAGAATATTTGGAAGTTTCAAACGTCCGTGTTACTGCGAGGTCAAGGTCTTTACAAAATCGTGGACGGGACAACAGAAAAACCTGAAGATGATACTCAGCGTAGTACTTTGGAAACCCAGGATGCGCGAGCTCAAACGCTGATAGTTATGAGGGTGACGGAAAAAGTCATGTTGCATATCATCTCGTGCGATACTGCGGCGGCTATGTGGAGGAAATTGTTAAGCGTAAATGAACAAAAATCTGAAACAAGTATTCACATTGTGCAACAAAGTTTTTTCAGTTTAAGTTTGAAGAAGGTACAGAGATGTCTGTGTTTTTATCAAAAGTACATGAGATGCAGAATCAGTTTAACAGCTGTGAGAAAATATGTCTGATAAATTTTTTACCACCAAGGTTCTTATGTTATTACCAGAAGATTACAAGCATTTTATCTCGGCATGGGAGTCTGCTCCTGATGACAAGCAGTACTATGATAATCTGGTAGCCAGATTATTGATATAAGAAGAAAGACTTGGACATTATCAAAGGGAGTGCCGATATAATAATAATAATATTATTATTTATTTTATTTACATAATCCGAAACGTCGGGAATAAATATATTTAAGTAACGCGAAAAATCCGAAAATAAGTGGATTTGAAATGTGTATAATAATTTTCGTAACTCTAAAGACAGTCGTCCAGATTTCAAGAGTTATTTCTGGAATAAACCGGGACATATAAAGAGCCAGTGCCGTTAAGGACAAAGAAAAAGATAGTAATGTTTTTATAGTTAACAGTGTTTTTGATGAACAGTTATAAAAACCTCAGTTGTCAGTCGATTCGGGTGCAAGCGAGCATGTGTGTTGTGATTACGAACTATTCAGTTCATATTCGACCGTAAAAAATAAATCGGTAATAGTAGGGAACGGAATGAAAATTAATGTCAAAGGTTGCGGTCAGGTGGCGCTGCAAGTTTGGAATGGGAGCGAAAGGATTGACACTACAATGGACAATGTACTCCATGTTCCTGAGCAATTGTGCGACAAGCAGAGGTTATGTAATCGTCACGGAACAGAATAAATGAAACAAAACAAGATGATGGCTATTGCTGAGCGATCGCGGAAAAAAACATGAACCTTTGACGTGTGTTGTGTATTTGCATGAATGGCATGAAAAGTTGGCACACCAAAACATGGTTTAGTGAAAGATGTTCTGAAGAAAAAATATTAACATTAAAAATGCCAATAATCAAATATGATGAAAGTTGTCTTGTGAAAATTCACGCTTGCCGTATCTTGTAGTAAAATGTGACAAACGAGACATTGTTTTTGTGAACAACAATCCAGTGAAGCCAATTACAACATTGTAGAGACAACCAATTATATTGAGGATAGTGTTGAGGTTCCAGCTCACAGTTGAGGTAGGTGCTTATTAGAAGATACCAGTGCCCAATCAATACCTATGGATGGTGATGATTTCAGTGCACAGTGCAGAGTGATTCTGAGGTAGCCTATTTCGAACCAGTGATAGTGATAGACTGTTGAAGGTTGTTAGATTGCAATTAAGGTTGTTATCTTTGCTTTTTTCAAAGTTCTTGCCTTGGAATATTCAATTCAGACTTTTATGTCTACGTACAATAGGTGAAGTATCTTGCCTTAGACATTCAGTTTCCGGTCCGGGAACTATGATGCGCATAAGGGTGTTTTCGACACTTGCTGTTATTGACTCAACTGGGATTTTGCTAGGAGTAATTGCAAAGTTTAGTCCGCATGCTAACGCACCCTGACTTTCCACCGAAATTTCGCGTGTAGACAAATTTACCAAACTACAGACTACTCAAGTATCTGGAGAGATTTTCAGAATTTAAAAATTTGCTTTCATGTTTTAGTAGGCGTTTTATTTTTTGTGCATGAGTTCTGTTTCTGCTGTGCGTTAAAATCATCGTGTCGAATCGTTGCCATAAATCCAAACTAAGAACTCAAGATTTTAAATGTATCTCAAAGAGATCTTGGTTAACAAAAGCGATATTGCGACGATAGTGTTGAATCACCCGCCTCAGTATTTTGGTGTTTGTCTTATTAAAGAATTCATCGTACCACAAAAACAACTTTAATTCTTTGACACCCGCAAATTACGGTATAACTCCATTATCACGACACTGAAACACAAACTGTAATTCAGATTCGAGTTTGTCACGCTTGTTTCTTAGTGCCGCGAACCATTTCGCCCGCTTTTGCCGTATCTTGCCGTATAGGGTCTAAAATATTTTTATTTTCTTAATCCAATCGAAATTTTTGAGTAAGAGAATAAAAATTTTGAAAATCAATGGTTCTATTCTGTACATCTATTCCAGATAGTTTAGTCGTACAATGTTATTTCGATATTTTTGATTTAAAAAATGATTGAAAGGTTTTTATCAAACTAACCAACAAGAAGAGAAAGATGTTTGCCTTAAAGAAAGTGATGGGCCGTGCCTACGAGCGTAGTTATGGACAGAAGTTGTCCGAGTTTACTTTATCATTTCAGAATACTTTATAATCGTATTACGATATAATTAAGCGAGTGCAGTAAAATTCCGCAAAAGACCTAATTCCATTTAACATTAAATATCTGTCGAAAATAGCATGCAATGTAATAAACTTTCAAACACCTCTTAATCAAAAATTGCATAATATTCTTTCTTTTCAAACAGCCGTTGTTAAATCTTGACTCTATGAGTTAGCAACCTTACAAGATTTTTTGCTCACGGCTTTTTTGAGCTGCACTACTAAGAGATTAGAGGACGCTTTATAATAGGAAACTTTAAAACCGTTTAGGGTAAAAACTTATTCAACATCTAATAAACGTTTAAATCTCACTTTTACAGAAAGTTTACAATTAATTCAGTGCAAGAATTAACGATGTTTCGTGCAATTAGATGTACCGAAGCATATTTGTGACAAACTGTGAACAGAAGGACGTACACAATTTGGGGCGTTATTTTATTACATATGTTATCGTTGCTCGCTCCTAGTGTTCCAATTTTGTATTTTTTTAAATAGTATAATAAGTAGAATAGTTAGCACATATTAATTAATTAAGAAAATATCGGCGTCAGAAATCACAGCCTATTGTGGTTAAATTGATAACGCTAGCGAAACCGTAAAAGATAGACCTAAAATGTGTTTAACTTAATTGTTTTTCTTAAAATGTTTAAAAATAAGGTCCGCTAGAGCTTACATCTTTGTTTTTAGAATAAACCACAAAAGCTTATTTAATGTAAAACATTTCTGTAAATTGCAATGAGGCAAATAGTGGTTATTTCTAATTTTTTTCCATTAAATCGATAACAGTTTCTTAAAACTTAATGTTCCTGAGATTCGATAGTTTTTTATGCACGTATGCTTACAAACTTTTCCAAAACGTTGGCTAGAAATTGATTGGTCTAGGAAAAACGACCAGTGATTAAAGCTTTAGAGTAAAAGGGCACACGTGAAGAAGCGACGCACTCAAGAAAATAAAAAGCGTATAACAGCGGGAACACTCGCCGCAATTTCCTTGAACCCGTCTCTCGGTAAATCACTGCATTTTCCTTTTTTTCCCTTTGTAATGCTCTCGTCTTGTTGTTTTCGTGTTTACTTTGTCTCTTATGAGGAGTATTTGAAAGTAGTCTTGCCAAAAAACCTATATACATAGTCTGTAATATATTAAAAAAATGTTCAGGTCATGCAATACATACAATACAAAAAAGATGTTTATTTTCTCAAAACACCAATGAGTTTAACCTTAAATCAATCAAAACGTTCAATAATAAATTGGCACGTTGTTACCTATTTGTTTTTTATTTTACATCGTAGTGAAAAATATGCATGCATGCTGCTGTAATAGGATGTTGTCTGTATCGTTAAAATATTAACTAGCTAATGTATTAAAGTTTTTACTAGAAATTATTAAGAACCAGTGAGTGTTGACGCTGGTTAAAGGTTTCTTAGTAAAACCAAATGAGTTAAAACAAACATTCATATTCAGTAAGTCCCAATTTGAATGTTTGTTGACACTAACTATGCAACCTCTTATTCTTAAACCATCTTTTTTTAAATCTCCTATGCAGAGTAGATGTTTGCTGATATAAAATGATTAGAAAATCAGACGTAGAGGCCGTCATGATTGAATCTTATAATAATATTTAAACATTCACGGTAAACGAGGAAGCAACTCATCAAGTATCGTATAAAAATATTTAAATTTGGTTACCTATTATTCATCTATAACGAAACTTTTTTATTTTAATTGCAGCGTAATGATTAGCTGGCTACTACTATATATCTACGGGTTACAAGCTATAAACAAAATGGATAAATCGCATACATTGTATTTTATATTTTTAATCTTCTATATATGTAACTTATGTAAATAATTTCTTAATATTTAATATTTTTTTCTATTGTTTTCTATAACATGAACAATGTTATGCGCTATATTTTTATTATTATTGCAAATTTTCTTAAAAGTTTTGACTAAAGCTTTAAAATAAGTTCAAATGCACATTGCCAGGTAGGCCCCAACCGCATTATAAAACAGAGCTTTGAAATTTTCGCAGCTGTTTTATGCACAATGAATATGCAAAGAAGCGTCTGCAGCGAAGTGATATTTAACATGAAAGTAATGATGTATATTCTCATTGACTTAGAGAGAGTAGACATTCCATTGTTTTGTATTGCTATGCTAAATGTTAACCGCACCCGTAGCCTAGCGGTAAGTGCGTGTGCTTTAGAAATGCGGAGATGATGGGTTCAAATCCCGTGGGGACTCAACAAATTATTATTGTTGTTTCCTAGTTGGTGCTGCCAATTTTGGCCGATCACCCAATTATCTGAAAAGTAAGATGATCCATTCGTCGGATGGGCATGTAAAAAGTCTACCACCCACCAACCCACATTCAACCAAAGTGATACGGTATAGAAACCCCCTAATGGAGGCAGCAGGGAAGGCCTATGTCCAGCAGTGGTGAGTCTTCAGGCTGATAATGTGCATGCTATTAATTTAGCGAAATATCTTCTTTGGTGGATGGGAATTCATTACGGCGCCTAAAATGATAGTCCTGATATAACTACTTTTATTATCAGTGTGTTTACAATCGCATTAAGTGAGATTGGAGGTATCTGTAAACATAGTATTCTTCGACATTGACGAGCTTCAAAAATAAATCCCAGCACAGTCATATAAAGAAAGTCATAAAAATACTTTATGATAACACTTGTTTTAAAAGAAAACAAGGATTTTAAAAAATTATTACGAATACATGAACAGCTTTTTTCGTTAAAATTTTATTCTTTTCTTTTAACAGCCGTGAAAGCTTCTTTTCAGAAGTATGTTAAATTACATTGTCATTTTTCGCTCTCAACGTCAAACGTAACGAGAAGGACCTTCACATTTTTAGATGCAGCACCCTTTGCAAAAATGCCAAAATCTGTATTCCATATAGTATTTTGAATGTTTTTACGGACGTAGTTACTGTGTTTTTTATATAATATTCCAAGAATAGAAATTATAAAAAATATATAATTTTTATATAGTTTCTGCAACAATCAATATCAGGTTTTGCCTTTCTTACGGATCTAAGAAATTCCATGCTGGCTGCTTCAAGCGCATAAATTACATGTTGATAACAACTTTTTTATACAAATGGAAACTTTAACCAAACAAAACTGTAATACTTATAAATAATCCTTATTTACTTCTCTTTAACAAAATTCACGAAATCTTACAATTACTATAATTATTTTGACGTAATTTTTGATGTACGAATCCGTCTAAAGGAACTCATTCAGATGAACGTAAAGGTGAAGTGAGTGGCTAAAGTATGCAATGTGCAAAACATTGTATACTCTTGACACATTATCGTTGCAACAAAGCGGAGTTAAATTTTGAAATGGCTGTTATCTTTTTAAAGATACCTGTGACTACTTTGTGTTGTGTTCAATTAAATTTACTCCTTATACAAGTTAGCAGGAATTTATAAATCGCGGAAGCATTTAGATTTTTTATTGAAGTTAATCATTGTGACTTGTCTTGACTAATTCTTCTTAAAAACCTACTACACTTTATAATTTAGGTAACCTTCAATTTATAATACATAAATATAGTTCATACCATAATTATCTAATTACATGGTAATTATGGTTGATTTAATGTTATTTTGTAAAAATTTCAAGCTTTATTTTAGTTTTAAAATGTTTTAGTGAATACCGTCATTACTTTCATTTACTATTTTATTACTTTGTTTCGCCATTTCGAAACAGTATAGTGCAGACACAAGAAAGCACTTATCGTAACACAATTTCGACTCTTTCATTCGCGTCGAAACTTCCATCGTTTAATAACGTTCATTTATTAATTAAACAATATTATATGAAAATAGTTTGTTCCTCATTGCGGAGGGAAAACCCTAGGGAGAAAAGAGTCAGTCAGGGTCCTAGCCGAGATTTTTTATCCAAAATATAGGGTTTATAGTGACGGTGCCTACCACAAGCTGGAGAGATAGGGAGTCGAAAAGCTAAACAAGGAGACACGTGGTGAAACATGTGACCCACCCTTTACGACGGAGGAGCTGAAGTGGTCGGCATTTAGCTTCAACCCTAAGAAGGCCCCTGATTCACCGCAGACATATGCCTGGCCGCAATCATCCTATCCACCGATCTCTTCCTGGCGATCATGAACGCTTGCCTTCGCCTCTCGCACTTCCCTCAGAAGTGGAAGCTGGCGACGGTGGTGTTCTTGCCGGGGAGGGCAGACTACACGCATCCTAAGTCCTACAGACCCATTGTTCTTCTGCCAGTCCTGGGAAAGATCTTGGAGAAGATCCTCATGCGAAGTATCAAGTGGTACGTCGTACCGGCAACCAGTATAAAGCAATACGGCTTTATGGCGCAAAGATCAACCGAGGACGCCGTCCATGATCTAGTGAAGTATGTCGAGAGACAGTTAGTCGAAAAACGGCTAACTTTCGTGATATCACTGGACATAGAGGGTGCCTTCGATAATGCCTGGTGGCCGGCCATTCGATACAGGCTGGCAGAGACCAAATGCCCGGTAAACCTGGGGCGACTTGTAGATAGCTATCTCAAGATTGAAAAGTGCGCGTCAGGTTTGCCGGAGAGGAATGGGAAAGGACCACCACGAAAGGATACGTGCAAGGGTCAATCGGTGACCCAACTTTTTGGAACCTGCTCCTACATCCCATTCTGGTAGAGTTTGATGGAAGAGGCATTTTCGTACAGGCTTTCGCGGACGACATTGTTCTGATGATTTCCGGGGATCGGGCGGTAGAGGTCCAGGAAGAGGCAAACGCGGTCCTCGCACGTGTGCAGAATTGGGGTAAGCGAAATAAACTAAAATTTGCGCCCACGAAGACCAAGGCTACGCGCCTTACAAGGAAGCTAAAGTACGACACCCCGGTTTTGCGCATGGGCGGGGAGTACATCGACATGGTCTAAGAGCTGAAGGTTCTGGGCTTTACAATAGACAACAAGCTAACTTTTAATAGCCACATTAAGAATGTCTGTTGTAAGGTCCAGAACATTTACAAGCAAGTCAAAGGAGCTGCCAAGATTCACTGGAGCCTGAACCCAGAGATCACCAGGGCAATCTGCAACGCTGTCGTGGAGCCAGTCGTCTTCTGTGCAGCTAGCGTCTGGGCCCCAGTGACTAATAAGGTCCAGGTACGACGGCACTTAAATATGGTGCAACGTGGCTTCGTGCAGAAGATTATTAGAGCATACCGGATGGTCTCGCTGAACTCGGCCCTTTTGCTCGCTGGGATACTTCCTTTGGACCTCAGGATCCGGGAAGCGGGTACCCTTTACGAGGTAAAGAGGGGCCGTTCTCAGCGAGTGATTGGAGACCGGGAGCTCAAGCGTCCGGTGCCCTACTCCAAGTTGCCACACCCGAGGGAACTGGTAGGGCTGGAGTTCGTCTGCCTGGAGTGGAGTGAAGAAGTCTCCCAAGAAAGCCCCACCACTAAAATCTTAATGGATGGAAGCAAGATTAGCGGAAAAGTTGAAACGGCATTGTCCACTTGGGAGGGTGCCGCCGAAACAAAGAACAAATAATTAAAATTGGGGGACTTCTGCACCGTCTACCAGGCTGAACTGCTGGCCCTTCGTAGAGCCATAGGGGTGGCACTCAAAGATCCTGCACGGAGCTACAATCTATATTGTGACTCGAGGTCTGCCCTAGAGACACTACGTAGTAATGACTCTCTGCGCCCGCTGGCCGTAAAGGCTAGGAAGGATGCCGCTAAACGAGAAATCGGGGCGGCTCCCTTGACCTCTACTGGATTAAGGCACATGCGGGTGTAGAGGGTAACGAAGGGGTGGACCTCTTAGCGAAAGAAGCCGCCTCGCGCATTAAGAGACGACCGGACTACGACAAATGCCCGGTTTCATTCGTCAAGAGGATTCTTCGGCAAGAGTCCATTGGCGAATGGAACCGGCGCTACACAACGGAGCCAACAGGCTCGACCACCAAACTCTTCTTCTCGAATGCGACCGATGCGCACCGCACGATTAGAAGATTGGAACTCAGTCCACAGCTGGTGCAGGCTCTGACAGGGCACGGGGCTCCGCAGAGTGCCCGGCACCTTCCCGACTGCTCGATGTTCGGGCGGAAAAGAAGCCTGGCACTGGAGAAAGGGCAATGAATAACGGCAGAAAACCTTGCACTAATTATTAGTTAACACAGCACAGCCTTCACAAAATTTTGTAACAAGATTGTGAGTAGCATAATAGAATAAAATAAAAATAGCACATAAGATAATATTGATATATGATCAATATGTTATTAATATATGTTATAATCGTGAGCATATATGTTATTAATATTAATGATTTAAATAGCAGTCGGTTAATGTGTAGAATAAGAAAATGTAACTGTAAATAAAATTGTGTAACTAGCAGCAAAACAAAGTACAAAAGAACACGTACAATAAACCAAAAAAGAGCAAAACAGGTCCCTGAACCACCACGCCAGGGGAAAATAAAAAAAAAAAATACGGCCGATTCCTTCTACTCGACTCCAATCTGAACCAGCTACTGCACGGAGATCTCTGTCCTACGCTGTCCTGAGTGGGATTTAGTCGACCAACATTAAACGTATCCTCCAACCCAGAATCTTTTTGGGTTATCGGATTATTAAATAATTAAATAACATTTTATATAAACATGAAATTAACTTTCTTTGCACTCGACTTCAATGTTGTAAATTATTTAATTAAGTATTTAGTTTGATGGATTACTTTATTGATTTCGACCTGCAATTAAATGCATTTATTTGAAACACAAAAAGTCGATATCAATAAAATAATGTTATGGTCTCACATATATGGCGTCTGTGTAATTATCATCTAGTATAAAATAAAGTCGCTTTCTCATTCCATTTGTCCCTATTTACGCATAAATTTCAAAAACTATTCAACGGATTTTGATGCCGTTTTTTTAATAAATCGTGGTTGAAAAGGAAGGTTTTATATGTATAATTCATGCATAATATTGTAGAGAAACGCTGATAAATTTATTTCATTTTCAACGTATTGCACCGTGCGGAGCCGGGCGGGTCAAGCTGTTGTGACTGGGACTTTATACGCAATATGTTCTTCAACTGCCTCCGTAGCCTAGTGTTAGGTGTTTAGTTTAGAAACCGGAGGTCGGGTTTGAATACTGCGGGACTCCACAAATTTTCATTGTTGTTTCCTAGTTGGTTAGGTAATTTGCGCCGATCACCCAATTGTCTAAAAGTAAGATGATCCATGCGTCGGATGGGCATGTAAAAAGTCGGTCTACCCACCAACACGCATTAGACCAGCGTAGTGGGATACGGCCCAAAAACTCTTAATGGATAGGGGTGTATTAGGGGAGGCCTTTGTCCAGCAGTGGATTATCAAAGGCTGATCATGATGATGATGATGTTCTTCAAAAATGGAGCCTAATTTACTCCTAGTTATATCGGCTATCACTTAGAGAAAATCAAGTCAAAATCGGACCAGCCGTTCCAGAGATTAACCAAAACAAACAAACAGACAGTCAGACAGTCAAATATTTTTTAAAATGTAGTTTTGTTTTAAATATATATCACAATTTTATCATTAAAAACGGTTATTTTTATGTTCCAAACAGACACTGCGTTTTTATTTATTTGTGTAGATTACACATGTTTAACAATTTTACTTTTTAAGGTTTTAACCGCAATAATTATTATATAATTGGACATGTTTAACGCAATTACTTTTAAAGCTTTTACACGTAATACGATATAAGCGAATTGTAATGAATGACAGCTTTAGCGGTTACAAATCCCGGTAATCGGGAAGTGAGGGCGACTGCCTATTTGACGAACGATCTCATCACTCAACACCGGTCCGTCCATTAGTCGAACGTGCTTTTGAGGACCACTTTACCTTTTACATGAGGAGCAGTGCTATAATATATTAATATTATTAGCCGTTCAGTTGGTGGTGAAAAAAAAATCTAGAGAACTATAACCTTTTATGTCTTATTTCAAACACGTAAATTTGTCGTTTAGCTTTCGTAGGAGTCTAGGAATCTGCTTTATGTCTCTTAGTTTTGTTAATCTTTAGTTTTAGTTCCATGCTCGTCTATTCAAATTTAAAATTTGTTTGCAGATAAGATAGCTACAATGTCATAAAATATAAGTAATATCTACCTTAAATATTTAGGGCCCTATTTGCATTATAAATCGGGTACCTTTTTTGTTTCTGCTTTTCGAATTCTGTTGGCGTATTTTAAATCTCAATGTAAATTAATAAATTCTTGAACTAGAATGTACAAGGAATTACGATGTATTATTTTGAAAATGCTTCTTTGCGATATAACTAAGTTCTCAATTGTTACATTACTAGATTTTGCGAAAGTTTAAAATTTATAAGCAAAAAAGAATTGGGTGCATTCAAAATTAACTCATTTTTTTTTAACTCATGTAATAGAACATGATTGTTTATGGTATCTTATATTAAAATTAAGTTATTTTTTACCATTTCTTGTTTTATTTCATGATTAAAAGTCTTTATAAAACGTCGACAAATTTTGCCCTTCTGTTATATAAGTAACAAAATATATATTGCTATAAATATTAATTGCTATAAGTCTCCTAGGTACCTTTCCTGCAGGATTTCGTCTCGTAATTTCATCATCATCATCATCAGCTTTTGATAGTCCACTGCTAGACATAGGCCTCCCCTAATACACCCCTATCCATAAGTGGGTTTTGGACCGTATCCTACCATGCTGGTCCAATGCGGGTTGGTGGGTGGACCGACTTTTTTACATGCCCAGCCGACGCATGGATCATCTTACTTTTCAGACAATTGGGCGATCGGCCCAAATTGTCTTAACCAACTAAGAAACAACAATGAAAATTTTTTGAGTCCCCGCAGGATTCGAACGCACGACCTCCGGATTCTAAATCACTCCGCCAAACCACTACGCTACGGAGGCAGTTGATTGGCAGATTATAATATATATAACGTCTTATTTATTAGCTATTTTGACTAGCTAAAAGCTTTTAAACCGAAAGTAGTGTTTAAGTGTAGAAAGCAGAGCTGAAAATCACCGCGATATTTCCTTAATTCAGGTTTTAAACTGGCTTATATAGACTATATTTTGGTTTATATATTTATAACTCAAATTTTATTCTTATTCTTTTCCACTAAGCTAGGGAGGCAGTTCTCGTTCGTAATTTACGAGACGAAATCCCGCAGCATCCCGAATATTTTTTAGAAATAATCAATAAAAAAAATAGATCTAGTACTTAATATTCAATTCTAATTATGAATTGAACTATATCAAGAGTAATGAGACAAAGTACAAACTATGAAACCTCTTCGATAAAAATGATTAAAAAGTACTTTTTTGAAATCTGAAATTCCGAACTAGCACCAGCAGTAAGACGATTATTCCAAAGTGAATGATGAAAACTTTTATATTAGACGTTTTTATTCCAAACGTCTAGATTTGTATGCTTCGAGTTCTTTTGTAAGTTAAGCGTGAAATTGAATCGTTCGTAGCGTTTCAACACCACGGCGCTGCAATGCAGATCTTGGGACTTTCGAATGTCTCTGACATTTGTGTAAATGTTATCGATAAATTCTTTTACAAGAAATTTTAGATTACTTTACCTTCATTACCATACTTGAGCTAAAATTGCTTTTACTTTGACGGGACAAAGTAATTCAATTATGCCGAATGATAGAATTTAAATAAATATAAAAATTAAATAGTAGTATCGTAACCTATGAAGTAATAATATAACCTAGTAGTATCAACGTATATTGTTATTCTATAGATACCATATCTTTTCAGTGGTATTTGTGATAATATCGCTGAAAAGGGCTTAATTTAAAAGTAAATAACATGTCGTGTAACTTGCAAGAATTAAATCTCACACCCTTTAGCTTCAAAGAAAATTTATGACAATTCTTGTTTTTTTTATCTATGTAAAGAGATCTTCTTTACCTATACAACAATATAAAATAGAATAACACCATTGTTAAAAGAATTTAGTGATACTTATTTTGTACTAGTCTAAAATTTAGAACCTTTCTTTTGTCCGTTACTACTTTTTACAATAAGGACAGATAGTGTATCATACTTAAAAAAAGTATTAATAAAATTGATATGACTTTTCTAATCGTCAGTCATGATATCCTCTTAGCAATCCTTTTAAAATAAATGAAATAGTAAATAAATTAAACGACGACCTTGATACAATAAAAATTTGGTCTCCAAAGTTTGGTATAACAGTCAAACCATTAAAGTGTCAAGCAATGATTGTTGGAAGTTTATTAAATATGTTGTATTTACACAGCCTTTCATCAATCAAATTTAATAGTCATACCATACTTTTCTGTTAGTTAGAGACAACAGTAAGCTTGCGTTTCCCACAGAGTTACAGGTTTACTTAGATCCCTGTATTGTTTCAAAAACATGTTTCTTGTAAAACCAAACTAACCCTCGTGCAGTCCTTAATTTTTCTTTTTATCGACTATGGTCACATGTGCTACTTAGACCTGAATGGAGATCAACCCCATAAACTTGACCATTAGATTTGAATTTAATCTTCGAAAATATGACCACGTATCATCGTATCGAACACAAATTAAAATATTCCACAACGACGAAAGCTGAGTAGAGCACTCAGCGTATCACTACTCTATTTTCTTTCCTCAATTCTCCTTCTTCTTCGACTTATATGTCATCCTTTTTCTAATATCTCAGTGAAACTAGTGTATAAGATCTTCGCTCACTCATTGTACTGATTTTTTTTTTTGGACTGATGGTCCAGTTGGCCTACGGGGCCTTTACTGTTCCGCCGGGTTTGGAGGTGGCGTGCACGAACGCTATGCACGCCTGAACCTCATTTGTGACTTAACACAAGGGCCCCTCGAGAGAGGAACCTCGGCTTGGGCCGTCACTATTTCGCGTTTGCAGTCTGCAACGAGGGCGCCCAGTTGGGCCGAACCTCGGCTCGTTCAGCTGCAGCATTGGTCCTATGTTCCCCTAACCGTAATTAGCTACTATCTACTACCACTTCGGAAAGCGTTATCGGGTGGGAGAAGAAGTGGCGGAAGAAACTCCCACCGCGCTTCTATCATTGATAGGAGAGAATCGGCCTGGTACGTCCGATATCACTGTACGTATTGCGGTCCCGCTCTGACCGTCGTCGGAGCGGGCTGTGTCAGAGTTGTGTGAGCGAGTGAGCAGAAGACGACGCTTCTCTTGCGCGACGGTGATAACGTCGTCTGGTTCGTTAAAGCATGGCGCGGCCTACGCATGGAGTTTTTGTTTCTGTAAAATTCGAGTGGTTTGTAGTCCACTGTTTGAACTATAAGCGGGTTGGGATGTTCGGAAGCCGTGTCAAAGTACCTTTGGGTGAACTTTTTACAAAATTGGGCTATTGAAGGTAGCTGAAGATCGAGGTGGAGGTCTATATTTCTGATGAACCAGGAGCTCCCGTGGCTCTGCGCATGAACGAGTTCTGGATCGCCTGCAGGCGTTTGATTTTACTATTGTCTGCCTGTAGGAAGACAGGGCAGGCATAGGTTAAGATGGGGCGTATGAAAGTTTTGTAGATTGTCACTTTGTTACGAAGTGACATCTTGCTTTTAGAGTTAATTAAGTGGGTCAGGCGTGAGAGAACAAAGGCTGCTTTATTTCTCACTCGGCTAATGTGGGGACTAAAAGAGGTTTTGAATCTAACGTTACACCAAGGTACTTCGTTTGGGTGACCCAGGTACTGGTTCACCTAGAAATTGACTTTAGCAGGGAGGACAGGCAAGCCTTTTTGAGAAAAGGATGGCTGCACTTTTGAGGGATTAATGTCTCTCTCCAGATTTTGAACCAGACACTGAGGGCGTCTGCAGCTGTCTGGAGGGTACTGGTGGATTTTGTGGGGGCAGAGGTGAGAGGCGAAGAGGCATGTGTCATCCGCAAATGAGCGAGACGCGCATCCTCATTAAGGACGGGTAGGTCGCACGTGTACAGAGTGTACAGTACTGCACGTACAGGTCTGGGAGTGGAGAGCAGGCCTTCCACTCTGTAACGGAATGTTCGACTCCTGAGAAAGTCTCGTATTATGAGTACGAGGCGAGTTGGCATGCCGAACTTACACAGCTTGTATATAAGTCCTTCATGCCAGACTTTGTCAAACGCTTTCGCCACATCGAGGAACAGGGCACCCATGTGATAAGCCTTTTTTGACTGACTTTAATGTGCCTCTACGATTCTATGTACCTGGTGGGTGCAGGAATGCTTAGCTCTAAAGCCAAACTGTTCCGGACTAGGGAGGCCTTTGGCTGTCATAGCGATCAGCAGGCGGGCAAGAACGATTCTTTCATAAATCTTCCCCAGGATTTTGAGGAGACTTATAGGTCTATAAGAGGTGGGACTGGATGCAGGCGAGCCAGGTTTCCTAATGCCAATAACTATGGCGTCCTTCCAAGTGTTTGGAAACACACCATGAGTCAGGGCTGCGTTATATATTAAAACAAGAATGGTAATAAGGTTAGCGGGCAAAAGTTTAATGACTTTATTCGAGGCCGTCGGCTCCTGGGGCTTTACGCGGTTTGAGTTTTTGATAATTGACACGACTTCCTCATTGGTGACCGGAGTAAGCTATCGCGAGGATTCTCTGATCAATCTGTCTGTCTCGTTATCCAGATGTTTCTGGAATTCGGCACAGACAGGTTGAGTGCTTGAGAGCATTGAGATTCTAGGCTGTCGGCTAGGCATTCCGCCTTTCGTCGTCGTCGAATGCTGGAGGAGCATGGGATCTCGTTAGGGGAGGCATGGGAGCAAAGTTACTTGAGCCTTTCATACTCTTCGGAATGGACCAGAAGGCAGTATGAGAGGGTTTGATGGAGCTCAGAGTTTCATTCCACCGTTCGTTCCTGAACTGCGCAATGCGATACTTTGACCTCGCGGCAAAGTGCTCGCATCCGAGTCCTGTTACCAACGGTGGGATGGGTGTCATGAGCACGAATCGACGCTCTTACGCCTCAAGAGATCCAGGATATCGTCTGGCAACTTCCATTGTTGGTTATCCTCCAATGGAACTCGCTTTGAGGAGACCTCGACAATTTCCTGAACATGTCTTGTGAACGCATGAGCCCAAGTTCGTGTCCCCGACAGAGTTGAGCTGTGGTGGGATGGCACTGAGGTGCGAAGTGGTGGCAGATTCCAGTTGGTCTTTAATTTCTGCCACCCTATTACGGTCTTAAGGACGGTAGAAGATTGGGCGGAGAGCCCATAACAAAGAACTGGGCGGTGATCAGACGAAGGTCATGGATCACCTCGATTCTAGTCATGGGGAGTGCAACATTTTTGACAACTGCAACATCAACACATCAGGCAAAGCTCAGATTGACTCGGATGGAAGGTTGACTCTGAAGACCAATACGTCAAGTGGAGCTTGTTCATAAGAGATGCCATCTCGCGTCCCCTGGTGTTGGGGAACGCGAGAGTTCCAGTGCGGGTGCTTGCTGTTGAAGTCGCCAGCCAGTATGACGCTCCGTCCATTGCGAGAAGGGATTTAAGATCCTCTTCCAAAGGTTGATGGGGGATCTGCACGGGCAGTAGACCGACGCATGGTGATAGGCGCATGACCGGTCATGGCCAGCCGACAGACTGAAACTCCATGAGCGAGAGCGACGGTGGGTCTAACGGAACGCAGTGCAAAAGATTTCCTGTAGTAAATGGCGGTGCCGCCGCCTCGAGCGCCGGCTCTGTCATTCCTTCAAGATTAAAATTTGGAATTTTTGGGCCGAACTGGAAGGTTTTAAAACGTTTCCTGCACTAACATGACGTCAACGTCGTGATCTCGTAAAGTTCGTAACCTCTTCTCTGATCCCTCAAATCCGTTCAGCGTTAAAAAGACTATTCTAATCCAGCGCGGTTTTAATCGGCCCGGCCGTCGTTAGCGTTCCGATTGAATCTAGCCTGAAGGGCGTCTACTAGGTCGCTGTATTTTCAAACAGCTGCACCCTGAGCATGAGGTTACCGGCGGCGGCAACATACTCATCCGCGAAACGAGTGAGCCTCACCCTTGATATGGTGCTCATTGCGGCCGATAATATTTGCAAGTTACTACCAGAGCTAGCCGGCTGGTAGTTTGGTGCCTGAGGGGCTGACATAGGTGGGGGGGCAGTCGCGAATCGCGGGGCCTGAGGGGCACGGGGGGAGGAAGTTGCCCACGGTGGGCTTTGAGTCCACGCGTTGGTGGGAGGAAGAGGAGGGAACGCCGACTTTGAGGGCGGTCCCCGCCGCCACGGCGAGCTGGCTGGTGCTTTCTGCACCGACTTCCTTTGTGGTGCTTTAGGGCACCCTAAGTAGTTGGCCGTATGACCAGTTGACTGGCACAGCACGCATGCTGGCGGATCAAGCCGCCAGGAGCGGTCTTGTCTTTTGGGCGCGGCAGTCCACGGTCGTGGTCGCCCAGGCACTTTACGCACCTGGGGCGAGCATGGCAGTTTCGTGCCGAATGCCCATAAGTTGGCAATTCGGCACTGCCCGGCAGGCATTTGAGCGGGTGCTTCAAGTGAAGCTTTCCATTCCACAGATATGGGTTATATCGTAAATCTTCTTACCCTCTGGCGTACGGGCCAGAGTGGCAAGAATCATATTATAGGGCCTTTTGGTCCCAGGGTTTGCATCCGGTGCACGGCTAACAGGGTATCCTTCCTCTTGAGGAAGTCGGAGATCTCCGAGGGGATCTCCTTGGGGACGCCTTTACGACGACGGAGGACACGCTCCTCGGGAGCGCGTAGGTATGATAGTACAAACCCGCTTTTAGAAGATAAGCGGTTACTTTTCGGTGGGATTCTGAATCTTCTACTTGAAGCTTAATACCTGAGCGGTATCAGCTGTTCGAACTTAATGTTGTTAGAGGTGCTGAGCGCACTTTCGCCCATCTCTTGGAGCGGAGAAAAATGGGGGTGGCTTTTGCCATGTAGTGAGGGGAGGATACGTTTCACTCGCGGTGGCGGCGGAGGCCCTCCTCGGGTCTGCAGGGTGAGCAGTCGAGGGACCCTAGGTTGGGGGTGCTGCGCGCGACGGGCGCCTGGGTGGTTTTCGCGGCGGGCGCGGGGGTCGCGTTTCGGTCGCGGGGGTGGCTGAATGGCGTTAGAGCCGGACCTGGAGGTCTTCGGCGGCGGGTCTTGAGTCGGGGAGGACAGGGTGAAGCCCTGTTTGCGCTTCTTGCGCTGGCATACGGTCTTGAAACCGTCATTAGTCGACGCGGTCTTGCCCTGTCGACTCCATATCGGACTCCGAAGATATTGGGATTCAGCCGATTCTGAGGGAATCGACTCTACGCGATTTGGGGGACGGGAGCGGCAACGCGCGCGCTGAGGACGTCTATCGTGTCTCTAAGGGTGACGACCAGCGCCCTGTAGCTCCCTAATTTCTTCATCTTTATCTTTAGGCTTGGCCAAAGCCGAGACCACCTCACTGGGAGGCCGCGTCATCCTTCAAACCAGAATCATCTAACCAATCTACTGCAAAATGCCACCCGTGGATAACTGGGGGTGAGTACTCTAACCCTCCCTACCTGGGTGTGGCAGGGAGGTAGTGTGCCACTGCGTGTAGCCCTAGTGCGTCCGAGAGCCCAATCTCAATGTGACTCCCGGTGTGTGCTTACACACCTATTAGAGCTACCCGTGGGCACTAAATGGCCACCGAATGGAACGGCGTTGGCTAGGGCCGTACCCAAGGTCTACGGTACCCAAACCCTTCCGATGTTCACGTCTCCCAGAGGGGGAGCCGCAAGGTGATCGGGGCACACCCAACACACGTCTCTTGCCTTACTAGAAGTGGCACTTGATACACCACATAGTAGTGTTCAAAATTTTGCGCAGAATCACGCAATCCAGACCGACGGAATTAATTAATAAATTAATTAATTCGGTCGGCCGAAAATCTACGAAACGCTGCCAAAAATAATCGCAACGAAAGTCGCGTTCACAAACTATGGGTGTTAAACGTAAACCTCTCTTTAACTAAACAAACGTACAATAACACGCGCAGATAAGCCACGCGTGCAAAACAATTCGAATATAACTCGAACCAAAATGCGAAACAAAACAAAACTAAAAGTTTTATTATTATTACGCAACTCGAGCCACGAGTCGTAAACGAATACGCGATCGCGTATACGCGCGACGCCGCACACTGCTGTACTCGCGCACAACGGCAGCGACGCACACTACGACACACGCGGGGATCGCGGGGGGTCGGGCGGAAGCGCGTATTGGGCACTCGGGCGGACAGCGTAAGCACGTGCGGGCGCTCTCGCTGCCGAGCGCTCAATGATGACATTGTACTGATTTCGTGTACAAGTATTTAATCTATTCTTCTGTGGTAGAGGTAGCTCATTACCTCTTGAGATCAGGATGGGTAGAAATTACTCTCAGTTTAAAGGCAAAGTGCTCAAACGTCTTTTGGTAGAAGCGTCGGTAGAGTAATTTTCACATTTTGTATTGTGTACATGTGTATTTATGTATTTTATTTTGAGTGTACTTATTTGTATTAAATTTATTCTTGGTAGATTTACTTTATACTATAAATAATATTAGATTAAGTTTAATTATGGGAAATATCGATGCAATTTGAATCTTACTTCACAATGTGTAAATCATTAAGTCTGTTTAGTGTGTACTAGTGCACGCAATTTCTATAACCTCCCTAAGGTTGGCTGTTAGAAATTTCTTAAGGTATAAAGCCCGTCTGTGTTCATTTCATTGTGCAAGAAGTTTAAGTACAAAAATAAATGTAAGGCTCAAATTAAAAATAAATGGTAGCATTAAAATAGTAAATTAATACTGTTTATTATAAGGATAAACGATTTATTTTATACAAGGAACAAGCTTATACCATTAATAATTAGGAACGTCGATATATATTGTGGTACGATGTGGAGCTATTATCAACATTTACACATCTCCTACACGGCTTCAACGCTTAGCCTCGCATTGGGCATGTTAATTAGCGCCGACATGACCGCGATATCGGCATCGCAGCCACTCAGCCGCAGGACGAGAGAGCTGCATTTAAATAATATTCAGTATATTAATTAATTTCCTTACGTTAAATGATTTATTTCGAATGCATTTATATGGACCATGGAATTCCGCCCCAAAATTTTTATATTATCCCGGAGACAAAGTTGCACTCAACAGCTTGTTATAATTTAAGTTTCGGAAATACCCCATTGTTTTATTTACAATGTTTCCATAAAAATAATAACAGTAAATTTTCTATAACAATTAAGTGATGTCTTATACACAACCTTCGGAATGAAAAACGATTTGTTGAAATGATTCCTCTAAAACTAACTCTCATCATTAGGTACGTCCTTTTCAAGTCTGTAAATATGTTTATTCTATTACCACCAAATATTTTGTAAAACTAAATACAGAAGCTTCAGATTTTTCTTGATACATTTTTAATCATATATCGTAGAAAATATTTTATTTTTAAATCAAGTAAAGCCTCCGATAGGTAATTGTTTTACATAAAACTGTGCGGTCGGTTTATTATTACAACTTTTACGATAACTGTTATTAGTGTGGGTAACACTTATGCCAAGGCATGCGCCGAGCATGTTAATTAAATGCAACAAGACCGCGTGTGTTAACAGTGCAACTAATATGCCTCATAGCAGGAGGATAGCAAATAACTTATTATGTGTTTGCTCTAAGCTATTATGTAGGTGCATATGCTACGTAAAAGACTAGATAAGGAGTTAGCGTTTAATTTTGTATTTTTATATCAATTTTTTTATAAATTGATGATTCTACAGGACAAATGGTATCTCCCCGTCCGGTGCATCAATAATATTAATAAATTCAATTTCTACATCAAGAAACATTGAAATTAAAATAGTTTTTTGGATTCTTTAATACTAAATAATGTAATGTGAACGGCGGGAATTTAAAACGTAAAATAAACGCGATAATATCCGTAAAGTCATTTTATTTAATAATGAAATGTATTAAAAAATAATGATTTAGCATTTATTATTCAAATTTCAAATATTTACGTATGTAATAATTGAAGTTTGTATTCCATTCCTTAACCCTTGTATAATTACGAGGATGTTTGGGAGCAACGGGTTTTGGAAAGGTATGTTTCCATTTTCTTTGAAGGTGAATTAAAATATTCCATTAAGGTGGATACCGCTTGTCGTTTTCCATTAATCGAGGCATGAATAATGAAGAGGATGGCAAAAACATACGCACAGATCATTTCCATTTTGTTTTTCCATCAACTCATAGCGATTGATAAACGAACTGAAGCATCTTATAGAAGCATAAATCAAATTGTTAAACGCTAATGCACGGTGCTGATAATTTTTTCATGCAGTAGAATTATAGCATTTGAAATAATAAAAGTATTTGATTTATCATTTTAGTTTGGCCTGATATTTAATATTCAATTGTATTGTCACTAAGGAATTTAAATAAATATTTTATAGTCCGACCACCGTAACGTGAAAATTTAGAAGAAACTTAAATACGCACAAAATATTTTTAATTAAAATAAATATAATGTTATTTTCAAAGTAACCTGTCAACATCTGGTAAAGTACAATTTATTGGTGGCAATTATATTTCTTCTTCTTTTTTTGGTGTAATGGCTCCACCAAGTTTATCTTTGTTCTGCCAGTGTCAAGGTTGGGAAAAACATGAAGTATATATTATTAATTGACCAGTAGCATTGTCAGTTGTACGGTGTATAGACTATAGTACTTAATTGGTTGAGATACCTGGACAAACACAAAACAAAAATTAGTATGATATTTATAAATGAGAGTCAAATAATTTATATAATTAGGGGCATCACAAATAATCACTACTACATACAGGATTGGGGAAAAGGGGTTGTAAAATTGAATGAGTAAAATTTAAAGCTTTATGTTATTTGTCTGTATAAATTTGATTAGAATTTTTAAGAAATAAGGTTTACTAAGGGTTAAAAGGAAGGGGATATTGATAGGTCTAGGAATGTTAGAGGAAAGATATCATAAAGGGGGATAATCAGGTTTCTACATGTAAAGAACAGATGCTCTATTGTGCCCTCCTCTAAACCACATTGGCATAGTGAACTGTCTAGTATGCGCAGTTTAGCCAAAAACACCGGGGAGCAAAAGTGTCCTAAGCGAAGGCGAATTATAATAGAAGTTATTAATTTGGAAAATTGTTTGTGTTTGAAGAACCAAGGCCTAGTGGGTATATTCGGTTGGATACTAGCATAAAATTTGCCTTTAACAGCTTTGGTCTTCTGCCACAAGTTATCCCAAGATTTCATCAGGTGAGGTTTGGCCAAAGCAGATAGATCACGAGCAGGAACGTAGGAGTGACATGGATCACCAATCACAGTAGCCTGTTTAGCATAGAAGTCGGCATCTTCGTTTCCTTGGATCCCGGCATGGCCTGGAATCCAAGCTAGTACTACTTCAATACCAGCACTTTCAAGGCGAAACAAAATTTCCTTAGTATTAAGGATAATAGGAGACAATTATATTTCATATTTTTTTATTAGATATATATTTAATGTGACAGATTGACAAATAAGCTAAGACCTCAATTAATTTATTAATTTTCTTGAAATGGATGTCATCATCATCATAATCAGCCTGTGGCAAAAAAAAAACTGAAACGACCGGAGAGAGTAAGGCGCAAGACCGACTTTTTTCACGCTTATCCGACGCTCCATGCGTCATCTTACTTTTCAGAAAATTGGGTGATCGGCCAAATTGTCCTAACCAACTAAACCACAGGATTCGAATCCACGATCTCTGGTTTCTAAACCACACGCCCTTACTACTAGGCTACGAAGGCAGTTAGTAGAAATTGATGTCATGTTTACCCATTTGTAACTTTTTACGTGAGAAATTTACTTAAAAAAAAAGTCTTCATAGCCTCTCTACTTGAACTCATGCTTATAAATTTTCACTTTTAATCATTCATGCACAAAGCATGAATCTAACAGAAACACGAACGTGAAGTTTGTTTGCTGCGCTATAGTTAATTAAAACGCGATTAAGCACTGAACGCACTCTTCACCCCTAAGCCGAGTAATCTGCCTTTCTCCGCGCTAGTCAACTGCTCGCATATTCATAACGCATAATGACGCCGCCACGGGCAAAGCGCTTTCGAAATTTCAACAAAATCGCGCATTTACAACACCGCATCTCTAAACATGTTCTGAGAGGGTAGAAACCATGTATTATTTGGATATTAGTGCATAGTTTATGTTCGATCTTTGAAATATTTATGGATAAGATTTCAAGTAATAACAGTTATGTTAAAATAGACAAAGTAAAGGTGGGTTTGAGACATGAATGACACAGAATAGACTTATTCAAAGTTACCGTGTATAATATTCTGATTGTTGCTACGTTATTTTAATAATCTCGTATTAGAACCAAAACCGACTAGGCAGCTTTATTTTATAGCAGAAATATTTTTTCATATAGACCATTGATTTCTAAAGCATTACAATGTCATTGATTCTATGACAAGAGGCGTTCTTCGTTCTTCGTTGGTTCTTCGTAACGGTG
The DNA here is from genome assembly GCA_029286875.1 of Lamproptera curius. Lineage (NCBI taxonomy): Eukaryota > Metazoa > Arthropoda > Insecta > Lepidoptera > Papilionidae > Lamproptera > Lamproptera curius. The sequence continues at coordinate 446,424 of JAGSMT010000128.1, read as the reverse complement.
TGCACATTGTAAAAATCTGCTCTTACGATCTTTTCTTAGCGACCCAAAAGTAGAACTTCAATAAGGTTCTACTCTTCTTTTAAAACGTCTCAAGTCCTTTTAGAAATACTGCATTTCAAAAACTATAGAATAATAAAACATAACAAATAAGTCACAATAATTATGACTTTTTGTGGTTTTGATTTAACAAATATGAACTATTTACTTTAAGCCGTTGAAAACTATGGTGGCGCTAAATTAATTACAACATTAGCATCATCATCATGCACGCCAAGTTTTTCTCGCTTGTGTAATTGAAATGGTTCCGCTTCCGATCTTCGGCTACACTCATCCAGCCCACTTTATATCAAATCACAACAATTTTTTTTCGCTTCAAATTCTCTTGTAGGTTAAATTATAAAACTTGAAATTATTGAAATTAAATCTTTTCTGGGGCGTGTTTTAATATCACAATGACCGAGAGCCGTTTCTGCAACGTTGCTCACTCCCTGCAAATTGTATTAAATAATTTCTTGCAAGAGAAAGTTTGCTCCCATTTTTGTATGAAATTTCATGAGCTAGATTCCAGTATGCATTGCATTGATATGAAAATAAAAATACGGATTTTTGACACCAAAGTCGTAAGTAATATTTCTTTGAAGAATTTTTTGTGCACATACGATTGAATACGATACGAATACGACGTTAGGTATGTTTAAGCAACATAATCATACAGCTCATTTATAATGGTATTAAGAATATATTATTGATTTGCTAATTATTTCAAATGGTTTAGAAATTGTGACTTTAGTTATTTTATTAAACCTTTTACAAACAAAGCTATAACACAAATTAAATATGTAAGTATGTTTATAAGCCGAAAATTTTCAAGCCATTGCTAGCTCTATAGTAATAATATAATGTTTTCCCGTTTCTATTTTTATGAATTTGTAAAGGAACAAAGTAATAAGTTTTGACGTTGACGTAAATGACGGCATTATTTTAAAGGTTTATTTTAATATCATACTCGTTTCCAATACCACTTTGCAAATTGCAAATTTACCTTCCACTTGTTGACTTCGTTGGTATTAAAACGATGACTTACTACCAGTTTACATTGTACCCGTTTGATTGTTGCCAGTAACATCGAGTTCGTGCTCATGAATATTGAATAGTTATTATTGTCGTACAAAGTGATTATGTTAAGTAATGAATATGTAACAAATTCTAGAATTGAAATTGTTAAAATGTAAAACAAAAAACAATTAGATATTTTCCGTTTAATATTCAGGATGTTTTGTATTATTGTATGTAGCGAATAAACTTAAAAATCGATTTCAAAAAACATTTTAATAATAAAAGATTCGTAATAAACAACAAAAAATCTTTTAAAGTCTGTGCTAAAATAAACTAAAGATTTAATAAAAGCAACAAAAAACCTATACCTCAAATAAAGTCGGTCAGATCGCTACTTATAGATGAATAAAGAAAAATGTTACCTTTATCAAAAGTGTAATTTACTGTAGTCTGATTAGCAGCTATAATTAGTTGAGAAAGATGTTAGTCTAGGAATAACATGCCTATTTTTGTAATGAGGTAGAATTAGCGAAATGTTATTGATTTCTCGTTGAAAGTCCACCGCGTCTAGATGAAATGAGCAGTAACAATCAAAATGCTGGTATAATTAAGTTTTTAAAGGGTTTGTGTTGTGCTTAATGTCCGGTAAATATCCTGTTTAATTTTTCCACCTACCTAAGAATACACAAAGTTGTATTTTAACGTAAATAAAAGTTGCTATATATCGAAACGTAAATTACATATTTTCGTATTGTGACCGATTATTACAACTGCCTCGGGTTAATAAATAAGTAATTTATTACCGAAATCATAATAAATGTCAAATAGTTATTATGCATTGCCGTTATCAGCATCCCAACGTACAGCAAAAAGAGAAATTATTACTTTACAATGATAGAGCCGTCAGAAAATCAATTGGGAGCGTTATTTACAGAACAAGCGGAAACATAAAATGATTCCAGTAAAATAATTGCAATTAAAATTTTAATTAAGATCAGTCGATGATTGATCGTCGAAAAGCTATCCTTAAGTATTTTATGAAAAATAAATTGGTTTTCAACGGCATAAAAATGTATATGAAGATAATTTAGGGCAGGTTTATTGCGCATTTTAAATTAATATTGTACTTGTTTGTTATTTTTCCAACAAATATTATTGATAGATGCATTTTGTGATATTTTTGGGTTTGAATTACTTTCAAAGTTCTTCGCATGACAATATACGTGCTTAAAATACTACTGTGTTCTCGTTTTTGCAATTGACATGGTTCTTTGAGTTGATTGAACTTTAATTTGATTTTAATAACTGCAGTTTTCAACGTAAGAAACGCCGCTCCTTCCCCTTTATCTTACGTCTCTTAATTGCCGATTGAAATGATACATGAGCTGTATACTTTTTCGAGGAGACAATTTGATTTATGAGTCATGTGTTTGAGTCAATAAAGGCGTATTCGCAAGTTTGTGGGGTTACAGCCCTCGTCTCTCAGGCGCTATCGTGGAAAGGCGTAACGTTTTTTTTTTCAGACGATATCTCAAAAACTATGAATCGTACCAAAATTTTACATATAATTTGCAGCAATTTGCTCTACCTACTGATAAAATGCACTATTAACACCATAGTCATGTACCGTCTCGCCTGAATCTTTTAATACAACGATAAATAAATTAAGGCAATAAAATATAAAAAACAAATCAACTGCTTTTTTTTTGCGAAATCCTGCATATGTATAATAAAATGAGATTGACTTTATAGGTAAAAAAAAAGTCAGCCAAGAACATTTAAAATTCCTGTAATGAAGGCTTAATAACTTTTTCAACGTTCCGGCACTCTGCAAACAGTTTATCTTGTTAGCAGGATTTTAACGTTGCTTCGCCGCTATGTTTCGACAACGCCAATAAATGGATATCGCAGGTCGCTTCGTGTTTCGGCATTGCTACTTACTTGTGTCATATTTACTTTAAGCTAGCAGTAAACTGTCTTATACAGGAATTTGTATAAAAAAGTAAATATTAATTAAAAAAGACATAATAAAAAAAGTATTAAGGCGGAAGTATAGTTTTATCTTTTTTAATGTCATTGAGAAATAAAGAAAGAAATAAAGAAAAATGTTTATTTGGTACATAAACGCAAATGTATATAATAATAGTTGATTCCGACTACGGGGGCCGATCTATATTAGAGATCAGCCGACTGCGTAGGAGATATTACAGTGCGCATATGCAGGAGGCAAACACAGGTGCACTACGATGGATAATCACCGGAGAGATATCAGGCACAGGACCGACTTTTTACATCCATCCGATGCATGAATCATCTTACTGTACACACAATCAGGTGATCAGCCTGAATTGCCCTAACCACCAAAAAGAAGAATAATGAAATTTGTACAGACCCGGCAGGATTCGAACCCACGACCTCTGGTTTCTAAAGCGCCCGCCCGTACTACTAGGCTACGAAGGCAGTAGGCAAATATACATAACAAGATAATAAACCTTTGATGCATTAAAAGGTTTTCAGTCAACATCAATTTATACGAAAAATCAATAATAAGCTTAAAATAACAATAGAGTATAATAACAGTGAAACAAAGAAATATACTGTATGATAAAAAGACATAAGTAATAAAATCGTTGAGTACAATGTATACGTCCTTAATGTAATTCGAATTACTCGATTAAGAAAACCATATCATTTTTTTTAAACGTCGTATTCTAACCAAAATATGCAACAGGAAATAAATAAACAGTTCAAAATTATATATTTATACAGTGCAAATGTATAAGTAGTTTGACGAAGGTTTGAGAGATTAATTGCCATTAGATCAAGTGTCAGATTCTTGTGAAGGAAGCAGAAACTGTTTGAATTTATGTTTAAATAATAACTAATAATAATTTAATTAAGGAATTTACGGCTTTAATCGCGTTAAATTTGGTTTACAAATTTCCCGATGGTCACGGGCAGACTGCGGTGTTGTTGGTCTGTCATAGTTTTTTTAAAATTCTAAACCAAATTAAACGTGATAAAATCCGTAAAGCCTTTTATTAAATCAAGTGTAGTAATAGCGTTAACACAATGAAGTATTAAAAACTAATATAATAAAAGAAATGTATAAATTTATTGATTGCTTAGCGTACTTTAGTTTTTAGCATAGTTTAATTTTAGTCATAGTTATAGCAAGAAAAAAGGCGCGTCGTGTTTGAGTTGTAATCAGAGATTAGTGTATGCATAATAAATATCAAGTTGGTGAAGATGGTATGTTTAAAAATCATTTATTACAAAATAAAGTTCAATATTAATATTCAATAGATAATTTAAAAGTTAAAATTATACGAAAAAAAAGCTGCAGTGGTACCAGTATTGATGTTACATACATTTCACATGTTTGATTGAAATTAATTTTTAAATACTGGTTTAGGTAAGAATTTTTTAATGTCAATTAAAAATGTTTCTTACAGATAAAAAATCGAATTTTCAGTAAATACGTTGGTAGTTAGAAAAGTCATTATAAAATAGAAATATTTTTGTTTATAATAAAATACATGTAACATCGTAAAGGAAATGCAAATTCTAAATATGTGTAAATAGGTGTAATGGTATGGGCGTGTGCTTTAGAAACCGGAGGTCGTGGGTTCGAATCCTGCGGGGACTCAACAAATTTTCATTGTTGTTTCCTAGTTGGTTAGAGCAATTTGGGACGATCACCCAATTGTCTGAAAAGTAAGATGATGATGCGTCGGATGGGCATGTAAAAAGTCGGTCCACCCACCAATCCGCATTGGACCAGCATGGTGGGATACGGTCCAATCCCCCTAATGGATAGGGGTGTATTAGGGGAGGCCTATGTCTAGCATTGACTATCACAGGCTGATGATGTATGTATGTTCTATCCGAACTGACGATTACACCTCACTGCTTGTGACCAAAAGTATTCTGGAAAACGCTTATATAATCGCACAAAGCAGACCTCCACCCCATATTCATGGAGCAAAGTAGCAGGGCGCAGTTTTTAGAAGCTCTGCATAGCAATGTTGACGAGTGACACCTGCTGAATAACGCGATCATTTATATCAAGTGTATGGTAATCATAGGATGCAGCTTTTTTGAAGGCAGAAATTTATCTCTTTACGGATTACAAATATTTTTTTGGCTTACATAGCTCGCAGAGTTAGCAAACTGAAGTAGCAATGGGCTGACTATATAGCTCGTAGAGCTGATAACCGATGGGGAAGAAATTTTCTCGAGTGGCAGCCTCGTAATGCCCATTGCAGAGTAGGGACACACGAGATAGTGGACGTCCTGCAGATGTGCAGAAGTGCACAGGGTTAGGTACATAGATCCTTGTAAAGAGACGATTATGAAAGTCATTGTCTAGCGTCGACTCGGATTGATTCATTATTTGCAAATAATAAAAATTAGCTATCATTTGATCCGCATTTTGAAAAGTTTTTACACTAAGGTAATGTTTACATCGGTTATGCCTTATACAGAAACATCAATGGGCACCACCAGGATCCTATTTCTGCAGCGAAACTAGTAAATTTATAGCGAAAACACTGTGTGTTCCGGTTTGTAAGCACCGAAGGCCAGTTATTTACTAGGCAACGGACTTAACCCTATGTTCTCACAGTAAGGGCGACTCTGCGACTACCTATTTACTAGTGTAACTTATATGTCCTACTAGTGGCGCATATGATCAGTAACCACGTTAACCATCAGGCAGGCCCGACTGCTCTGCCTGCAAAAGTTGCTCAGCGTAAAAAATAATTAAGAAAATACATAATAAATTAAATAAATTTCGGCGTCAAAAATCACAACCTTGTGTGGTTAAATGGCAATCGCTGACTCAACCTTAAGACATAAACTTAAATTACATAGTTTTACTTCTTGAATTGAACTACAATAAGTCATTCAAGCATTTTAATGTAAACATTTTTAAAATTGCAACCAGGCATAATTAAAGCTCATTTAAGATTCACATAAAAGTTATTACATTAAAAAATCTTCATTCTGTGTGCATAAAACGTGTTCTAGACGACATTTTGATTATATAAATACCTTAAATCTGAAGAACTTAAGAATCAGTCATGAATAAACGTTATTTTTTATTATTATTATAAATATTTTTATTTGTGTATATATATATGTATAAATTTATATATGATTGTACATATATTTATATACTTTTACATATATAAGTATGCGTATTTATGTTTAAGCATATATTTTTGTTTATGTTATGTATGTAGAAATAAACTGAGTTTGAAATGTTTGTTAGTTACCAAATATTTTATTTTGTATGTTTTTTCATAATAAGCTTTTCTTTGCATCTCCCGATTTTTAATCTCTGCACCACCCCAAGGTTGACTGGTAGAGGATGCCTATGGCATTAAGTCCGCCTTTGTACTTTTTTGTGCAAAAAGAATAAATAAATAAATAATAAACATGCAATGTATTTTTATTTATATATCTATTTCAAAATCATATACTACCACTGCAGGTTACTCCATTGCGATAGTATAAACAAAAACTTATTACATTTCAAAACATACTTTTAAACGTATACGAAACTATTAATAATATATAGCGCAATTTTCTTTTCCTTTCAAGCAGCCGTTATTAAATCTTGATTCTTTGCAGTTAACATCTTAACGAGATTTTTTGCTTACAGCGTTTTATGGCTGCACTGTTGAAAGCTTAGAAGACGCTTTTTAATAGGAAAATGACTTTGAATCCGATTAAAGGCTTACTGAAATCTATTTCGCGATAACTTATTTCTTATTTAAAATTGTAGTCAGTTGAAATTTGTAAGTTAAACATGATATTAGTATATGTTTTGTAATCATGCTATTAAAACATTTTAGTATTTTGCACTTAATTATCTCTATTAGTTGACATAGGACATAAGAACCTTCTGATTTACTGACAACTAATTCATCTAACAAATGCAGTCTAACAATTGCCCTTCGGGTGGTAGAGTACGCATATGCCAGTCACCAAACACCGTACTGTACCGTACCGTATCATTCTAACCGGCAGACAGAAGTGTCTTAATTTTGATCTATCTTAAGCTGTTGCATATTTCTTTGAATATCAAAGAAAGTTAAATCCTTTCTAACAGAAAAAAAAGATTAATTTTTATTTTTTATTATTTATCATAACTACAAATGATGTAGCATCGTGCTGTAAAAATATTTATTATTTTGTACATTGTGATTTTTCTCGTTAATTGTTACAAATTTACAAATGTTTTAATAGAAAAATATTACATCTTATGTTTGCTATACACATTAATTGCAAGCTAGAATTAATTCCTGAAAAATCTAAAAAGTTTATGCGGTAAAGCATGTCGGATTTTCACTAGCTGTGTTATAAACAATTTAATTACCTGCTTTGTATATTACTACCACCTGAAAAACTAAAAACCAATGTAGTGAATTCTTAAAAGCTTCTGTCTCTTAATACGATTCTATAAGTACCACTACCCAGAACTAAGTTAAATAAACTAAAATCGAGTATGCTACAGGCAGCATTTAGCTAAAGGGACAAGACGTGTTTTGATGGAAAAAAAATTAGCTAAAACCAACAGCATAGTCATATGGACAGAAATTCTATACATTAGTTATATTATAGTAAAAATCATGTAAAAGTTATACGCTGTTAGAAGTCGGTCATATTTTTTCTTAATTTCGTCTTTATAAAGAATAGAATTTTTACGAACTGAGAATGTAGAAGGTATCAAATTCTAAGCTTATTTTTCTATTTCCAAATTTCAACAAAAAAAAATATGGATTACAACAGAGAATTTATTGTTAAATGTAAACTATATAATGATTTATACCCAAAAAGTAAATTATGTATATCATTGTTTTAATTTTTCTTTGTAAGTTATTAAAATTGTTTATTACCAAATCCCGGCATAATACCTCTAATTTATTAAATTAAAATAAATTGGTTACTTATATCTTACTTTACTTTTTCATTCTTTTATTAAAATTATTTATTAGTAAATATTACCATTTACTTATACTTAAAACATCAAACTAAGTTTATATAAAGAAAGCAAAAGTCTAATTTGTATGCGATAATGTTATTAGGACTTCAAATTTTCGCTAAGAGTTTCGGCCAAAGCTTTAAAATATGTTTAAATGCACACTACTATTTAGGACCCAACCGCATTATGAAGCAGGGCTTTGAAATTTTCGCAGCTCTTTCATGCACAATGAATATGCAAAGAGGCGTCTGCAACGAAGTGATATATAATACGAAAATGATATATATATACATATATATATATATGCGACCCTCACTGTCTGTAATGAATGCAGCGTAAGAAATTAAAAAATCTGTTTGACTCGCACGGTTTTTTGTAGTAAAAATATATAATAAACTGTAATATAATATAACATCCTTATGTACGGTCTTTAACAAATTTCTAAAACCAGTATAATTATTTTCAGGTATTTTTTCATGAACGAAGCCGTCTAAAAGAACTCATTCATATGAACGTAAAGGTGAAGCGAGTGGCTAATGAATGCAATGTTAGGCCTCTTGACACATTAACGTTGCAACAAAGGGGAGCCAAATTGAAATTGCTTTGATGCTTTTAAAGTTACCTGTGACTGCTTTGTGTCGTGTTCATTAACTTTTCTCCTTATACAAGTATGCAGGAATTTGTGAAGCTCGAAAGCATTTAGATTTCTTATTGAAGTAAATCCTAGTAATGTTTGTTAATTATTTTTTCTCAAAAACTGTAAATATATATGTATATGTACATTATTAAATAAAATTACTTACGGATTTTATCGTTTATTTTACATTTAAATTCGACGTTTCGAACACTTTCCAGCGGCCGTGGTCACGGGGTAGACTGAGATGTCATACGTCTTGTTCCAGTGCTGAAGCGGGGTTTCCAGATCTATTTTTGAATTATTTTAATCTGAATTCGACCTATGCAAATGAACTGATTTTATCTGTAGCCGGCGTGGTATTATGCTTGGGTTTGAATTTTAAATTAATTATGGATCCCAAGCAGGTGGTAGAACCCAACCATCTTTCTATTGAAATTTGGATGTTTTTTAATCTCAATAGCCTCACGGATCATCCTTGGTAGGAATCGGTGTTCTAGGAGGATTTGTGGTCGATCAAATCTGATGTAATGGTTTGTTATTTAAGGTATGGTCACACCGCCGACTTGTTGGTCTCTATGTTAATGTCAGCTATATTTCCTTCACGCGGGTTCTTATTGCTCGCCGTTGTCCAATATAAGAGGCCACAGTCACAATCTAGCTTGTACACTCCTGGGTCTGTAGAGGAATATTGCACTTGACAGGTGGTAGGAATTATTCAATCTTCTTCAGCGGCTTGAAATAAGTTTTGATTGAGCCCGCCTCAAAACAGCCAATCTTGTCAGTTACGCCTCTCACAAAAGGTAGAACAGCAGGTACTCGCTCCACTGTGGCCGCCTTCACCGATCACGTGACGCTGCCGTGGCGCAACGGAGCTTTGTTGTCTCCGCAGTACTTGTTTAACATGGGTGTAGCTCAGGCCAGGTGTTCATCATCACAGATCCCCGTGCCTCTAAACAAAAGATTTGCCCACGGTAGCTAACTGGGATGGATGATGGGTGAATTGCCATTTAAATATTTATTGTTGGGTTGGTTCTACACAGTGGCTCAAAGGGTTATCCGGATTGGTAATTAAAACATCAAGAAAAGTGATTATTATTTTCAACTCCATAGTAAACTGTATTTTTGAATTTATGGAGTTAATGGTTTAAAATGCATTTATTTTATCATATGGTAAGATGGTAAATGTCAACAAGATGCATGACTCTAAATCTACCCGTGACCACGGCCGCTGGAAAGTGTTCGAAATGTCGGGAATTTAAAATGTAAATAAACGCGATAAAAACTAAAGTAATTTTTTAATAATGTAGAATATTCGAAGTTAATAGAAACTAATTATATGCATATGTACTTAAAATTTCAAGATTGCATTAGATAGTAGAAGAAATTAAAAACACTAGAGGAAATAATGTAGTTAAGTAATACATTAATATCCAATTTATACTATACATATATAGCCTACACCATAACTTCCATGTAATTACGTCGAATATTTTTGTAACGGTATTTTAGTATTTAATATTTTTAAGTGGACCCTGATTATTACTTTCACTTAAATACCTTAGTTGTTTTAACCCTATGGTGCAAACTTAAGATCACGTTGACTTCTGACATATAGATAACATAATCATAATTATCTAACAAGAGATACTGCTTTCTTTTTCATTATTACATACTGTACTTAAGTGATATATTGAAATATTATGTTACTCAATGTTTGAATAAATTAATTTAGAAAAAATCATCCTGTATTAAAGTATCCAAAAAATTAAAATTTAGTGGCTGCAATCTATGAAATTGTGTTGTACACATATTGCGAAGATTTGTATCACTGTACACGTTCAATTATTTTTTTAGGATATTAGCAAAAGGTAATATATTGCAGCTTTAGCCGTTACAAATCCTAGTAATCGGGAAGTGAGGGCGACTGCCTATTTGACGAACGATCTCATCACTCAACACCGGTCCGTCCATTAGTCGAACGTGCTTTTGAGGACCACTCTACCTTTTACATGAGGAGCAGGGCTGTTAATATATTATTAGCCGCGCGATCGGTGGGTAAATTTACCGTTTGCTAAAAAAGTTTAGAGGGCCTAGTACCATTAAAAAGGTGGGGAAATGCCTACGCATACACGTCCTCGCGGGGGCAAAGACGAGTTATGTCGGACTCACACCGACTAAAACCACCACGTTGTTCCTTTCTGACGCCTTTAGGGTGGGGTCACAGGAACGTGCTTGCACTCATCTGCAACCCCACCAGTGCTGGCCGCCGAAGCAGCCCCATCTCGGCCCTACGGCCACCTGCCTCCCTCTGGGCGCGTCGGAACTAGCGCGCCCTTCGTCTCGGCTCCTGTAGTTAGATAACAGACTCCCCATGCCATGGGAACCAGGAGTTCCCCGACTACGCAAGGACCAAACTCCCAGCCCCCAGCGGTGGCTCCGATGTTACGCTCTGCCGCTAGCTCCATTTCGGCCGCAGAAGGAGGAGAGATCGACGACACCATGCCAAATGTCCCCTCCTCCTACGGCCCCTCCACACCGCATCAGCGATGCGGCCCCGCCGAGTCGCAGAGGATAGAGAGAGCGGCCTACGGAATACCGACACTCCTCTTCCCCCGCGACTCCACTCTGGTTTCGAGGGACAGGAAGAGTGGTGCTATGGTTGTGCTAAGCGGTGTTTTCCATAGAGCACGAGAAAAATAAACTCGTTGATAACACCACTTTGCAAATTCACAAAAGGGATGACTTACTACCAGTTTACATTCCATCCGTTTAAATGCCACCAGTAACGGTGAGTTCGTGCTTACGAATATTGAATAGATATTATTGTTGTACAAAATGATTACATTAAAAAAGTAATTACGTTAAATTCAAAAATTTTTCAATTTGCATCTTTTGAACTGGAAAACCAAAAAAAAACAAGAAATCCTATTCAAGTTTGGAATGACTATTAAGTATTATGTAAATTAAAACTAATGATGAGGAAAGTTTTGTGTTTGAATGTAGTTATAAGCTTAAAAATCGGTTTAAAATAATATTTCAACATTACCAAGTTATATAATTGAGTAACATAACGTACACTTATTACTGGCACTGTATTGTGGTTAATGTACGGTAAATATCGTGGTTAATGGTTCATTAACAAACTTGCTAAGATTGCATAAAGACATATTTTTATGTTAATATAAGTTTTTATATATCAAAATGAAAACCATCTGTATAAGTAATGTGATCGATTATCACAACTGCCTGGGGCCAATAAATAAGAAATTTATTACTGAAATATTAATGAATGTCATGTGGTTACAATCCGTTTCCGTTGTCAGTAACTCAACGTACAGCGAATTGATAAATTATTACTTTACAATGCTAGACCCGTCAGAAAATCAATTTGGAGCATTTTTTACAAAATGAGCGGAAAGATGAACAGAGTCCAGTAAAATAATCGCAATTAAAATTTTAATTAAGAGCAGTCGATGATTGATCGTCGAAAAGCTATCCTTTAAGTAATTTATGAAAAATAAATTAATTTTCAGCGGTAAAGCAATTCAAATCTATGTTAAGTTAATTTAGGGCAGGCTTTTTACGTATTTAAAATTATAATTTAACGGCCTATATAAAAAATTATTCGGTTATTGTCTTCAACGATCTAGGTGATAGATGCTCACTGTGACATTTTTGGGTGTAACTTATTTCAAAACCTTCGTTAAATGCAATCTACGTTCCAAAAATAGATGTGTTCTCGCTTTTATTTTGTTTTGATGGTTTTCAATAACATTTTCTAAAACTGCAGTTTTTATCGAAATAAACTTTGCGTTGCTTGCTACAAACATCTTGCTTTTTATTAATCCATTTAATTTCTGGTGACCTTTACGCTTTGTACAAGATGCAATTTTATTCTTGGGACATATATATGGGTCAAAAGAAGCTTAACTCTAAGTTTTTATTACTATTACCCTTTTCTAGCAGCCGCCATCTTTTAAAAATGGTTACAAATACTTTTTTGCGAATCCTCGAAAACTTTGCTTCCTACCAAAACTTTTTTGAGAGATAATTTGTAAGTAATTGCTTTGCCTTCATTCATATATCCTTACAACTTAATAATTATCTAATATTATTTTTAGCGTGGTTTTCTGGTTGGTTAGGACCAAATGGGCTGACCACGACCATGATTCAAGCGTCGGATAGGCATGTAAAAATTCGGTTCCGGTCAGTCGTTATAAGAAGTCAGTGCCTTAAAATTTACGGACAACTAATTCATCCTTAGAATGAAATTTGCCCGTTTGGTTGTGTACATCAGATGTCAGTTGAAAACTCGAGAAATCAGGATAAATTAGAACCCACCTATGATAAAATGACAAAAGAAGCTTGATAAGATTTTTATACACGTTACATAATTTCATTTATGCGGTCACAATGCTCCAAAATTCACCTGGTGTATCTATGCTCATGAAAATCTGGTCAAAACGAAATTTTAACATAGTATTATGATTTTATTCTTAAAAACGGTTTTAAATATACTATGATGTGATATAAAAAAGTATAAATAACTGAAGGTATAACGTAATAAATTAATACACTTTATTAATATTCTAATTCTGAATTATTTAATAAAATAAAAAAGTAAATGTTTTTACGGTAGCCACTATAAAAGCTGTAAAATGCTTTTTGTTTAAATTTGATAGTTTTTGGATCCATTATTGAGGGGCCATATTTATTCTTGAGTATTGGCTTGAAGTTTGACACGCTCAACCTTTTGGCTGCATACATGAACAAAAGAAAAAAGTAGTTTTTAACTTTTCTATACATTTTTTGCAGCTACTCATTCAGTTTAAAAATATTTATGACAACCATTGGTTGCGCGGGCGCGTGGTCACTCTAGTTTCGTCAGCCTGGACTTTTGATTGGACCAACTAGGTTAAGTGACGGTAATGTGGAGATCCTATTTAGGACCAAAAGCGAGGAACCATGGCGTAATCCGGCTCGGACAGCGTGGTTGAAAGACGGATTGTAAATGCGATAAAAGGAAGGAGAAATACCTCGTCTAAGGGCGGCACTGCTGCAGGCGTCGTCGTTGATGCGGTTGGGGTCCGCGGTAAACGTAAAACTATTAGAACGGAGCCTTAGCCATTCACGTCGCGTGACTTTAAAATATGATGCGCTGCGTAGGAACTCCCGAAGGCAATTGTTCGACTGCAGTGGCCCGGCCGTCGATCGCGTCACGAAGTTTTCACCTTTTACCCAATTTCTTCTTGAGGTGAGGAAAAATTAAAGGAAAAAAGAGGGTAGGCGAAAAGGAGCGGTATAGTAAGAAAGGGAAGGAAGATTATTGCGTAACCAATTTGCGGTTGTGTTAGGCGACATAGAAATGCGCGCGAACAACTATCTACCGAGAAAGATATCGATACATTTAAGTGGATCACTCTTTAAAAAATGTTTCAAATATTGTACTTCACACTGAATAGAATAAACATATTTTTTAAACTGTTAATAATAATGACTCAAAACTGTTATAACATAATTTCGGACTGATTCATAAAAACCCTAATATGACTATGTCATTCGAAGCAGGAAAGAATAAATTTAAAAATTACCATCAATCACCGCTCGCCAAAAAATGAATGAAGCAAGCAAAAACGGTACAAGCTTTAATATAAATGCAAATTTGATAAAAGTTACAAATGATGAGACAGGTAAAATAAAATATTTTCGATGGAGAGCCGCAAACAAAAAACATCGTTCGCTGTTTGATAAATATTTATAAGAACTACAATTTTTTTTCTATTAAAACATTTTGTTTTATTTAATATAGAATAAACATAATCTGTAAATCTAAAAGCCAATTAAAATCATAATTTTAAATCAATAGCCAGCACACAGCATTCAGAGGCAATTCATTTGCTAAAAAGTTCGTTTGCTAATCGGCTGGCAGGCTAATCGCCCACATGACGGTGGATCTGTCTTACAGTGTAAGCAAGACAGATCCGCAGTAAAAGTGTAATTAGTCAATTGCCAATCCACCTGCTCAGCGTGGCAACTTTGAGCAATTCTTTTTATTGGACGCCACCAAGATCGGCCGTCCTGGCGTTCATTGAAAAAAGCCCGATATTCAGAGGTAGTAAAGACTGTTTATGATGATAATGAATCGGTTGGATTGGTTCTACTTAATAAATTTTACGACAATTATTATCGTTGTATATAAAAAATAATAACAGGTATCGATGAAAGAATAATCTAAAATCCTTATTATTTACAAAAATCAATAGATCTCGCTTATTAAATATTTTATAGGTTACTAAAGTAAACTTAAGCATGGATATGATTTGACGGCAATGATAATT
Source organism: Lamproptera curius (assembly GCA_029286875.1). Classification (NCBI taxonomy): domain Eukaryota; kingdom Metazoa; phylum Arthropoda; class Insecta; order Lepidoptera; family Papilionidae; genus Lamproptera; species Lamproptera curius. The sequence goes on along the minus strand of JAGSMT010000128.1, from coordinate 431,402 downwards.
TATTGCTGCTAGGTTTTTAGATTACAAGGAATGGATAAAAGAAGCTTGCTATCACTTCCATAGTACCTGATAATATAATATCCTTGTGAAAGACAGCATGGCTGCTTTCCATTTGATATTATTTTTTACTCCGTACCTCACAAACCAACATTTGAAACCTTTCTGTACATTAATTAGATTTTTAATATGAAATTTTCCGTTACTTTATAGGTAACTAATACGTTAAGACACAATATACTTAATGTCATTTAGTTTCGTTTATTAACATATATTTCGTAATTAATACTACAGTCTAGCGATAACGTTTATTCCTTGATTTGAATAATAAAAGTGCATTGTTTACTTAAATATGACCTAAGCGGTAACCGTCAAAGTCACAATTGAATTTAGCTATGTGCTTTTCCTGTTTAAATTCATACTACTTTGGCCAGAGCACCAAATATTTACCAAAAACATAACGGCTGAATACTGATGACAAACCAATAAACGATTGCTATAAACCTGTACTTATATTGTGACTGACGTATTACCAGTTAGGAGAAGGCACGCTAAGCAGTGTAAATGGCATTAAGTGTGCAGTCAAGACTCCGTAGATGAGCGCAATGCCGAAACCTTAATGGGCAAAGTTCATCAATCAATCTTATTCAGCGAATGTTGAATGATTTGCAGTCAACGATTATATTATAAGTTTATTTTCAATTAGTCAATATTACATTTTTAAATATTAACATGTTTAAATATATATTGAATAGTAATATAATACATTTATTCTACTTTTGACATAGATCTGAACACTAACATGTAATATACTTTACATTACTAATTACTGACTAGAGACGGCTTAATGTCATATTAAAATTTAATAAAGTATTCCATTTGTACTTCCGCCTTTATGAGCATCCGCCTTTACGAACTCTATGAAATATCACTTAAATAGGATTACGCGGACTAAATCTGGATGTTTCATAAATGTTTATATATTATGCATTTTTATTGCCTATATAAATAAATAGGAAAGCACAAAATTGGTATATAATATTATAAATCATATTATACACCAAATACAAATCAAAGCAACTCAAATAATTTGTGTGAATTAAATGTTCAATAAGCTAAAGGTCACTTTCGTTTTAAGTTGTTTGAATATTCATCTAAAGCTACGTAAAATATGAATTAAAAAATGTCATAACAGATCTAAAAGAAAAACATGTATCACAGGACTTAATTCCAATCAAATAATGTTCTTCCCAAGATATATCACATAGCAAAATTTACTATTACTTATCCTAGCGTGTCACTCAGTTTTCTAACTTATTATTATGACTTCAGTTAAAATTTTACTGCATTTTTATAGAAATTTTAAATTCTATTTTATTTAAAACAATCAAAGGTAAAAGTAAGTCTTATACACACTGGATGTAAATCAAATTCCAATATATTCGGTATATATGAGCCGTGAGGAAATATCCCAAACATATGGGTGTAATGTTCGCACTATTTTAATTTAATTTTAACATTGATTCGTCTTTGCTACAACGAGTTCCTCTCGTATAAAAGGTTTTATAATAAAAAAAAAAACAGAGATTATTTTAAATATATAAGGATGAATTCCTATAAATTTCCATTTACTCATTTCATTGTTTCGTGCGTGTACAGACCATTTGCAAATTGATAACGCTCGAGCATCGGGGCCACTGGCGCTAAACAAAGGGTTTTATGCCTTTGTTTTATATCCCAATCAATGGCGCATGTTAAAGCCTATATGCGTAATCAACCACGGTACAAAGCCAATGTGCGGGAAAAACGTTAATAGAGTTGCGTGTTACTACTGTAAATAGACACACCAATGGATGGTAGGCTACAATAGATCCTCTGATGGATGTATCACAAAATATAAAATAGTAAAAAAAAAAGTTTAATATTTAGTATATGTAGTAAAAATAGTTTTACAAATTCATTTTTATTAAAAGAACTTTCATAATAGCCTGTTGCATTTTTTTACAAATGTATAAATGTATCATACTATATTGAACTTGTAATTGCTATATTACAAATTCAATATTACTTTTTTGTTTTATATTGTCAAGAGTGAGACAAGTCTCGTTTACCCAGTAAATAAGGTGGCTTCTATGACCCTTAAACCGGAACAGAGTATTGTTTTTTGAATACTGCTTTGCAGCAGAAGTAGAGACAGCGCCGTGGTACGGCCCCAGATGGTCCCCTGTAAAAGGGGCCTGCCACCTACAACCCGTTTGGTTTCTTACAAGATATAATGTTGTATTTTACTTGTCGACACTTAGTATCCGGGAACCTGTCAAGTAAATTTGTTGCCATTTTTTAATACTGTTACCATGTACAATAACGAACATTTGAATGGAGAACATGAGGGCAATTTAGTAGTCATTATAAAAACTATTTGTAAAGCCGCCTTTTTGATGTTAATGTGTTACTGGTTTTTTAATAAAAAATTTTCAAACATTCAGGTAAAAAAATAAGAAATTTATACATTTAACATTGCTTCAGTAGAAAAAGTTACAGTCCTGCCATACTAAAAATTTTAATGTTATTCTATACGCATAAAGGTTGCAGACAATTTACAAATGGCTAAATAATCTTAAACTGTCAGCACAGCTGATGCTACACAATTCGTTCACCCAGTTTTAGTCACTAATAAGGAAACTGTTGAAGAAGTCTTTGATATAATTCTCATAGGCTTGCTTGGTTTACTGAGCTAAAATAAACCTTGCACTTAATTTCTGCTATGACAAAGATGTATGCACGATAGGTATCTCATTTGTTGCCAATCGAAAAAATGTAAATTTTAAAGCTAAGTTTGGTAACGATAAACCGTAATTGTCATTATGATTCTTGGATTTTTAGTCAGTTTGTCACTCATGTCAAAACTTAGGTGCACCATTATACACTAGAAACAGAAATACGAACAATGGATGGTTGCCGGTAAACTGCCCCAAAGAAGCTAGTTAAAGATGAAAATAATCAATAGCCATTATGAGAGTTATTTGACCGATTGTCTAATCAAAGTCAAAGTCAAATATCTTTATTCAATAAGGAAACATTACACTTACTTATTGGTTGTCAAATAATCTACTACTGGTTCGGAAATGAAAGCCTCTGACCTGAAAAGAACCGGCGTAAGAAACTCAGTGGGACTATTTTTTCCTTTTTTCAATAAGTTTTACAAAATGTTAAAAAAAAAATCACATTTTAATAGTTCGAAATAGCCTGGAGCCAACAGTTCATTACCAGGGTGTGTTGTCTATCAAGTAGTTATGACAACAATAATATATTTTAACACACAAACGTTCCTTTAAAACTTTTTAAAATTTATTTACTGATAATAGCTGAACGTTTTCTGGAATTTTGTTGAAGAAGAGTATACATTGTCTCATAAAAGATTTCATTGTTCCTCGGAGCCTAGTTTTTGGAATAACAAACTTATACTTATTCTTAGTATTTATATTATGTGTGTCACAATGTTTAACAAATTCATTTTTATTTAAAAATTACTTTCTACGGATTTTATCGCGTTTATTTTACATATTTAAATTCCCGACGTTTTGAACACTTTCCAGCGGCCGTGGTCACGGGGTAGACACGGGGTAGACCACGGCCTAAGTATCATGCTGTACACAGTCAAATGCTTTGGTTAAGTCACAGAAGACACCTAAAGCATCGTGTGACCCTTCCCATGCCACAAATATAGTTTTAACAAGATGAGTACCTGCTTCGGTTGTAAAGTGACCCCGTTTAAAACCGAATTGCTTGTGAATTAAAATTTAGCTGCCTTCGTAGTATAGTGGTATAGGCGTGTGCTTTAGAAACCGGAGGTCGTGGGTTCGAATCCTGCGGAGAGTCAACAAATTTTCGTTGTTGTTGCCTAGTTGGTTAGGGCAATTTGGGCTGATCAACCAATTGTTTGAAAAGTAAGATGATCTATGCGTCTGATGGGCATGTAAGAAGTCGGTCCACCTACCAACCCGCATTGGACGAGCGTGGTGGGGTACGGTCCAAAACCCTTCTAATGGATAGGCGTGTATTAGGGGAGGCCTTTTGTCCAGCAGTGGACTATCACAGGCTGATGATGATGATAAAAATTTTGAAGTTATTGGTTAAGAATTAATTTCTCAAAAATTTTGTTGGGCGCAGGCAGTATAGAAATAGGTCTAAAGTTATTGGGATCCGTAGTACTGCCTGATTAAAAACCGGAATAACTTTACTGTGTTTTATAAGGTCAGAAAATTTTCCACATGTAACACAATCATTAAAAATAGCTGCCAGGCAAGGTGAGATAACATCAATAATAGAATTAATCACCTGAACTGAGATTCCCCATAGATCTACAGTTTTTTTAATGTCCAAAAATTTAAAAGCGAACACAATATCTTTATCGCTTATATTACAAAAATAGAAAATTATCTTTTTATTTTTTGATATTTTCTTTTATAAGCACTTTTGGAAAAGAAACAAGTGACTTGGTAGTAGAGACAGCAAAGTCTGAAAAATAATTTTCAAAATAGGATGCAACGTCTTGATCAGAATTTATTTTTCTAGCCTCTATAGCCGAATTTCAAAGTTCTTGTTTACAGCCTTTCCTGTTCCACCAGTAATTATTTTCCAGATCCAAAGTCAAAGTCAAAGACAAAGTCAAAATCATTTATTCAATTTAGGCTCTACTGAGTACTTATGAACGTCAAAAATTATCCATTTACCACCGGTTTACAAACTCAGACCCGTCCAGAGAAGAACCGGCAAGAAACTCGGCCTTTTTTTTTTTAAACAGTATTTACAAAATTTGACCAATACATTTTTCTTTAAGTTACCAGGGGATTTGCAAGCGCAGAGTATAAACTATTTCCACACATCTTGTTCCTCAATATAATTTATAACAGAATAGTAGGCTTTTTCATAGTTAGGGCAAATTGGGCTGATCACCCAATTGTTTGAATAGTAGGCTTTTCCAGATCATCGTTATTTTGTCCGATGCACCTTTAATTATGTTTTGTTATGAAAAGTGACTTCGCTATCCAGCACACTTTTTCGAATGTTTTGGAGCATACATTAACATATGTATAAAAAAACATGCGCTCCGAATTGAGTACTTATTTTGAGAAGTTGGTCAAAAACGGCTCTAATGGCTTTTTTCTTTTGATACATCAAGAAATAATTAAAAAAAAACCTTCAAAAGTAGTCCTGACAAAAATAAGAGATGAAGTACTCTAGATTTTCTACTTTTCTAGTTACTCTAGAAATATTCATGCTAAAATTTGAATAGCTGGGGAACCCTAACAGTCAGTTGTGCATACAAGCCTCACTTGCGTGCGACCTCATGCCACCCTGTGCATAGCACTTGACAACTTAAAACGCACGTTTGAACTCAACAAACGGAGCATTCACAAAAGGGAGCTTTTCGGGTTTTCAGCTTTTTGGGAGTCACTTAGAGGCAGTGAGGAAAACAACGCACGAGTACTTGTAACATTCAATCATACACTCTAGCATTTTGTAGCTTTTTGATACAATACGCGTGTGTTTACTTATACTTTATGTGTATGCCTTTACTTATACTTTACATTTTACTTTATTATACTTTTTAGAACTGTTGTCATTTTTAATTAAGTTTATTACGCCAAAATTTTTTAACTAAAATATTGTATAACTTATTACCCGCGCAAGATATGATCAGACGGATTTGAGCTGGCGTTGAAATATTTTTTGTCTTTAAATATGTAAAAATCTTGTAAAATTAATGTTGCTATTTTATAAATTTTTAATTTTATTTTTGTTGTTATTTTCTTCTCATAAATTCTGTATGCTGTGTTTATGTTTAAGTATCTTTTTACACTTGCACTCGATGATATTTAAATTTGCATTGTTTTTATTTGCATAATATAGTGTGATTAACTGTTGATAAGCCTCTAAATAAATAAAATAGTAATCTGAGATTAATTTCAAAAGAATTAAAAAAAATATAAATAAAGAATTTTTTATATTTTTATATCTTTATATTTCCAGATTACGGACATCATATTGATGTGTACCGAAGCTGTAATATAAAAAAGAAATCGAAGAAGACACAAATGAACGTGATGCAAGGACAGAAGACTTTTATCTGTCATTAAAAACAAAGTAAAAACATTTTAGACATAACATTGTTTGGTTTAATTAAATATTTAAAAAAAAACACACCTAATTAGGTTGTTGTTAAACTCATCATCTTCATCAGCCAGTGTTTGTCCACTGCTACATAGGACATTGCGGATTTTTCGGACCGTATCCCACACTGTATCCCACACTGGTTCAATGCGGGTTGATGGGTAGACAGCTTTTTTACATGCCAAGCCGACTCGTTTAAAACTACCAATATACAAAACACCAAACTGATGCAAGACATCTGCTTATAAATAGAACACCCAAGATACCCGAAAAAGCTTTCTTATCGACCTAAATACATTAAAACAACTCAACTTGAGGGGTTAACATAATGGATAGTAATTAACAACAAAGGTACGAACGTCCTAAACAAACACCCAAAAATATAAAGAATCCTTCAGCGGTCATTCTGTTCTCCGTCATCTTAAAATAATCGTTTTAAGTGCAATGTTAGAAGAAGCGTTATAATTGTATTAAATCTCTACTTTTATAAAAAGTTACTTTTTTACTGTACAAATAGATTTGATAAATTAAAATTATACTGTAGCTTTATACCAAAAAAGTAACTTTTAATTATATAGTTTTAATAATCATGTCTAGTGGACAATATTGAATTTTAATAAGTCTAGTCTAGTTTAAATTTTGGTCCCTCTTAAACAGATCGTTGTTAAAGAGTACCTTGTTCATACATACAACAGGAAAAACGTTGAACATCTCTCTCAAGTCAGTTTTGAGTACGCAAATGGACACAGACAAGGCTGCTTTTGTACAGCTGTAAGTTCTAAAAGAAAAGTTTGTACTCTATTCGGATTTTACGTCTCACAACAGAAAAGCTTGGTCGACTGTTTCCTATTTATAAGACGGAATATGTATCTATCAATTCCTTTATAATCAAACACAAGTTTATTTAAGATCCGTTTTATTTCATATTTTCCATTTCGTTAACCATAAGTACATACAGCAGACTAGGGTGAACAGTTAAGGTACAGTTAAATGTTCACAAGACAAAAAGTAGAATAGTAGTGTTCAGTGTAAAAGGCCGACGTGCTATGTTAAAAGATTATTCAGGGAAAGAAAGAGTAATAATATTTTTATTAATATTAATCCCCTTTTGATAAATATACATTTGAACATCATATGTATATGAAATTAATTAAAGTAATTGCTTGTATTAAAAAGGGTAGTATAAATAATTATTAAGATAGTTAAAAGACATCATTACTACTTAAAACGACTTTTCTTTTAATTAAAGCAGATAAATATCTCAGGGGCGCAATCAGGCTGATTCGCAAATATTTCCAGTGCGGCGTTTTTATTCTAATTACACATCTAGAAAATTTTCTGTGCCTAGGCGAGGCCGCCCGTCATTTTAAACAACTGGTAACCTCGTGCGGGATGTCTCAATGATTATAATGACAATGTCCTCCAAGTCCGACTACGACGGTCGATCTATATTAGAGACAAGCCAACTGCGCAGGAATTATTATAGTACAAGTATATGCGCAAACACAGGTGCTCCCATAGTTCCTTTGTATTGAAAGTACAAAGCCTGATGGGACGGATAGCTGACATGGAGAGAGATAGGTGAAGGACTTTTAACATGCCTTTCCAACGCATGGGTCATCTTACAGTCTATTTTTTTACTAATTACAACAACCAGACGTGCAGAACGTTCACCTGATTGTACGTTATGCGCCCTGGTCGCAGGAACGGATTATAAGACGACGTATATTCAGTGCCTCCGTAGCCTAGTTATAAGGGCGTAATAAGAAACAGACATATATTTTTTGGGTTGCACATAAATTTTAAGCCACACAACGTCCAAGAAATAACTATGAAGATATCTCTCATATACAGAATAAAACGAAAATATATGGTAAACGTTTTTATTATTACGTGTGAGTTTTTCTTGTATTACTTAGTTTTTTCTTGTATACTAAATATATTTTTGATGTATTGCAGAAATAATTGGGTTCCATCAGTGTCGTATATAATCAAGTACATTATATTCTAATTGATTTTACTAAACGGCTTCTAAAATGTTTAGTTATTGTAAGAAATATGTATTTTTAAACATTACATGTAAAATGTATTGATATCGCATTCTAAGATTATGGTAGCCCGAGCTGATTTTGACTATGGCATCTGATTTTTATTAGATACTGGTGTCCGCGACTTGTCGGAGCGGTAATAAAAAAAAGAGATAAACGTTGGTGGATGGCCATTCAATGCGCGGAAGGTGTTAAATTTGCACGTATAGATTTGACGTTTGTTCTTAAAAAATAGAAAAACTTAAGTTTAAAAAATAAAAAAATAACATAAAAAATATATAAGATGTATTTATGACTTCCTTATTTTAATTAAATATATGAAAATTCTTATTTTTTTATTCAGTGAGATATATCATGCATACAAATAAATAAATTTGGAGTATCTGTTTGTAACATTAAAATAATCGTTTAATTGAATACATAGTGATGTGAACAAACAAAAATAAAAAAAAAGTTTTTATATGTATCGGTTATACATATAAAAACTTTTTTTTTATTTTTGTTTGTCTATATATTTATTTGCTATGGCTAATCTGTGTAACGGGTCGTCTATTATTGACGGGACTTTCACCCGAAGATAGCTGATGTGACTGAGAACAATTTAAGTTACTTTTCCTATATAAAAATAATAAACTAAATTATTATTTTTGTTCATTTTTTGATTATTTGCTTTAAAATTTTCATGTATACAAAATTCCATGGTAAAGATCATACCATAAAATAACAATCCTCAAGAGCTGAAATTGCAGAAAATCAAAGATGCAGCTGCAATTATTTTAGAAGACATCCGATCACGGCGCTATGAAACGAATCAGTATCCACCTTCAGACTATTGCATTAAAGTTAAGTTTAACTCAAAAAATTGTTATGGCCGTTCTATGCATTGACGAACCAAACTTAACTTTTGACAGCGTCGTAAATGAATTAAATTAAAAAAATAGTTAAAAATTCTCCTCAAAAGATCATATAGGTATTTTTTTTTATTTTTGTACAGTGTATTAAGAAAAAGTAACGGAGAAATGCTTAGTAAATTTTTTCACTTTTTCGCTTATTTCTTTTAGTTTTAGGCAAGAAGTTAAACCACCACACATGTACCAAAAATATAATTGCGTACTCTAAAAAATGCATTTGCAACATTTTAATGGACGTTTCATTGGGTGATCTGAAAGGTACATTAAAGCTTGTGTTTGATATGTTTTTTATATTGTGAGTTTTCGATAAATATTAAGGAAGGCGTAAAATTAAACTATTTTGAATAAACCCAGTGATTTATTTCGAATTATTCTCTACTTTGTAAGTCAAACGGCGTTCAAAATAATTTTCACGCTCGATAATCACGGTTAAGCTACATCGACAGCTGCGACTGATCGATGGGAAATTTACTTGCACACATTTTATTTCTATTTTGGGTGTTACTAGCAAGTTATAACTAGCGACCGCTTTTCCCTATTCTCGTAACATACTGTTTTGTACTTGATCTATATAGAAACATTTGTTAACTAGCAGTTATTGATATCATAACAATGTCATATTCGTAATTTAAGAAATGAGTTGTATAATATTATTTTTATTGTTTGTGAATTTTGTTAAAGCAACATATATACTTTAAATACAATATATGTTGGATACATACCTGTGTCCACGTAAGAACCAAATGTGGTTTTTAGTTGTAGAGAAATTACAAATATTTTCAAAATATAATACGATTTGTCATTATAGTCCTTACAAGGATTGCTAATAAATTAACTATTTCAGCACATGCAATTTTCTAAGTATAAATTTGATAACCCCGCTTAATTGTTATAAGGATTAATCTTAGAAAAATCGTATCTAAAGAGATGTGATAATTCTGTTGAGCAATTGAGATATGAAAGTATGAACTCCTCTTAATTTTTTTTAAATTAATAATAGTTCTTATCATAATATACTTTAGAAAAAGAATATCATTTTTTAAATTTTTGTTGGTCGGATATAATAAGCTAATATTCGTGACTTAGCCTAAGTTTTATATCTGCAATATATCTATCTACAGAAACTCTTTTTGAAAAGAGTTTTTTTTTTGTCGGAATATTTCACGGTAATCTTGCTAAATATAATGAGACTGAGAATGAAATTTTCAAAACATTGTGCGAAATCTAGAAAAAGCAGCCTAATGATTCGTTTCCTTTTCGAGCAAAAATGCTTTTATAATTTTAGCCTGTGCCAAAAGTTGAAATGCCTTGTCCAATTAAGGGTTTTTCGTGCAGACAGGTGGCCAACTTTTATGTGTTAAAGTGGCAGAAAATGTTGACATCCGTAACTTTCTCCTCTTTTTTTGTTTTCATAATTTATTTTTCGTATACCTATATGTATAAAGTTTATTATTAATATAGCAAATTAATATTTCAATAAGTTAATAATCATATCTAATACTATAATGAGCAAACTTATTATTTTTTATCGATATCAAGTTAAAATAATATGTTTCATATTGGAATATATAAAAATGTCCTCACTTTTTTCGATTTTCGTAACACTCTAGTGCAACTTTTATAAATTGCTGCTGTCTTTCCGTTGCATTCATAAATCAACCGATACTACTGCAACACTTTAGATTAGATACTGTCATTCAACATTATTTTGAAATAGAAAGCTTCCTTAGCGTTTAGTATCACACTTTACGTAATCTTTGAATGTTGAAATACGAATATATGCTTTAAGTTTTAACTTATTAAAAGTCAAAGCAATGCCACTTATTAAAGAAGGTAGCAATGCATCGCAGAAAGTATACGCCCTTATTAAACATGAAACATTACACCAGTATCAGCTGGACTTGCAAAACTATTGTATGGCAGTCACTGGGAGTTGTCGTCTAGGTTGTTTGTGCTAGGTTTGCTGTTAGTTTTAGAATGCTAAAAAGATATTGGAACTCAAGAAACGAGATGAATCATGTGGGCTCTTGCAATATGTTTCCCAGTTCGTTTGGGCAATATATGCTAGTAACTCGATTGAGTGTGAGATAGGATTCATGCGTTAAACGGGTAAGTAAAAAGTCGGCTCCGTGCCTAACGCTATGGTTGTGTCGGTATTCCGTCGGGCTATAAGATTCGAGAGACGCCATCTATATTAATATCTTTAACAAATATGCAGTTTCTGGTCGCTAATATCTAGTTTTTATGTTTGATGTTGTAATACTAAAAATATTTATATATATACATCAATTTATTGTCTTTATTTGTATTATATTAGTAATTGTAGTAAAACATAAATTAAAACTAATTATTTTTACATAATTTAAGTAAAAATGAGATTATTAAATAACTTTTTATTATTAATTGTAGTATTCAAGTTAATTTAACTCGACAGGTTAATTTGTATTCAATTTACTGGAAATATTTTAAGAGATGGTAGGAAAATTGAGAAAAGAATAAATTGGTCTTTAAAACCGTTCAGGTTCATGACGAATTAAGAGTTCATAATAATTTACAATGAATGGCGAAAATAAGCTTGAGGAAAAGAGCTTTGGTATGGAGATTTGATTTTTTTTTCGTTTTATACAGGAAAACATTAATTTTTTCTTAGTACTTTGGCAATAAGAGATTTAAAACTATGTTGTAATATGAACATTTATAAAAATATCTTTCCAGAAGTAACTTTTTAAAAAATGAAGTAATCTCAAGGATTACAACTAGACTGTGGGCTAGTTCTTAAATTTTCATAAAGGTTTATTGTTTGACCAAACCCGGCCAAGGTGTCTCTTGTGTTTCTTCATATCTGTGCAGGTTTTTACGTACTTTTGTTAAATTTTATTTTCAAAGGTTATCTTTAATGACGTTTCAACGACCGGCTTGGCTTAGTGACTGTTGCGCTAAAGAGGGTGTATTTAAATCTCACCACGGGATAATATAGTATGATGAAATTAGAGTTTTTCATGTGTCTGGGTGTCTGTATCTATATAATATATATTTATGTACAAAAGAAAAGTAAGGCTATTAAAAAAAGTAATGTATTCATCAGTCATCTCGTTTCCCGTATTTATCAGTCTTCTCGTTATCAGGAACTAGATGATGCTGTGTTATTCGTCCAGAAAAATATTATTAACTGGCTTGCTTGAGGCGTAGGGTTCTTAAAACTAAAAATTACTTCTTTTTTCTAATTGTGTCACAATGTATAATAAGATAAATGACATTTAGGTGTTGCGAAATGACATCAGCTTTTAAAAGTTGTAAAGGAAATATGGATTAAAAAGGCTGTTATTCTGTTAGAGACTACATTGAGCACCAAGATGTGTTGAAATTATTTATAAATGATGATGCCTGCTCTGGAATATCCCTTGGCAACTGTTTAAATTATGTAATATAATGACTATAATGTATTGATTAAATATTTATAAAAAAATAACTACATGAAATGGTGCAGAGCCTGGCTGAGTTTTCTGCACGCATCGGTCTCCGGATGAACTAGGGTAAAACCAAGGCCATGTTCAACGAGCACGTTGATCTGGAACCGATGACAATCGTTGGTACCTCCCTCGAAGTAGTTTCGGAGTACGTTTATCTAGGGCTCGAACTAGGTAGAAACAACTTTGGATAGGCCAACAGAAGTATTCAGCTTGGCTAGGCAGCTTTTCATAAGCATCGTCGAGTTTTCTCGTCACCATTCCCCACAGTGCCTGAAATCGAAAATCTTCGATCAGTGCATTTTACCCGTTATAACTTACGATGTCGAAGCTTGGACACTTACGGTTCGACTGATCCACAAATTTAAAGCCGCTCAACAAGCTATGGAAAAGGGCTATGCTCGGAGTATCTCTGAAAGACCGCATCAAAAATGATATGATCCATCAAAGAGCCAGAATCATCGACATAGTTCAGCGGATTAGTCAGCTGAAGTGGCAGTGGGCCGGTGACATTAGCCGTAGAACTGACGAACGCTGGAGTCGTAAAGTTTTAGAGCGAAGACCGAAGTATGGCAATCGTAGTATGGGCCGCCCTGCCGCAATAAGGAGTGACGACATTCGCAAAATGGCCGGTGTGGGCCACTAGCCGAAGTTCGCAAGCGGTGGCGTGCATAAGGGGTGGCATATCCATAGTCCATCAGTGGACTATAACAGGCTGATAATGGTGATGATGAATAAAAAATACGACCACAGAAGTCTCCGGGTCAAATATCAGCCCGAGCCTAATTGAATAAAGAATATTTGAATAATAACTATAAGCATATTTGAAACATAAAATTCTTCGTTCCCTTAATGCTAATTGTTAAGATTTATTTGCAATAAAAACTCTTTATTAAAACATTAGCCAAAACTATTTTGAATTTACAACAGTAATATTTAAAATAATATAATAAGTAATATATGATAAAACTTCAAACTTTCTAAAGGGGTAACAGGGTTCTACACTAGGGGTTAAAGAGTCATCTCTTTTGAGAAGTGGGAAATCGTAATTATTATTTGTACTTACGCAAATTCTAAAATCTAATGAACTGAACTGATTTTAATTATAATTATTATGCCCTTCATTTAGACTTAGTGTTTAATAACAAAATATTAAAAACTTATTGCTCTCTTGACTATAGAAAATAAATTTTGAAAATATATTTTTATAATATACGTTATAATCTGAATCTATATATCTATATATATTGTCATACTTAATTTTCTTTGTAGGTCTGTTTACTAGTCGTCATAGGCTTTTACCAACGAATTTAACTGACACACAAGTATAAAACTTATTTTGTTAGTAGGACTTGTATATGTAAAAACATATTAGATAATACGCGTTATTAGAAATCAGGACGCAGTGTGACAAATGAAGTATGTAAAACCAATAATAAATTAAAAACAAATGTTGATAACTTTCATAACACGAAAATATGTAATAAAAAAAATATTACTAATCAAAATTTTCTAGTTAAATAAATTTATAAAAAAATTTCACACAGTTTTCGAAGTAAAAAGCACTGAGAACGAATCAATTTCACGCTCAGGTTAGGAAAGTGCTCAAGAATATATATCAAGGCATTAAGAACAAAAATATTATTATATATAAAAAGATTTTTAACTGGTATTTGATTCGACGTTATTGTGATTATAATTTTCTATAATACTTTTCATGTCCAAGTCCAAGCTCAGTAAGCTAAGAGAAAAAGTTTACTTATTTCCGGAGTTACTTTAATTTTATGTACTGGACATTGGGTCACATTGTTTTATGACGAATTTTCCTTCTTCTCTTTCTTTTTTTTCTTTCATCGAAATAATTTTAATATTGCTTTGTTCTCTAAGCTATTTTATTAAGTCATCAAGGGCTGGTTTTTACGCAGAGCGATAGGCGGTTACCTCTACAGCTGAATGTGTCACCGAAGGCTGTCTTAGTTGCAAGTATGTTTTAAGGCATTGATAACCAAACAAACATTTTTATCATATATATTATTAAATATCATATATTTATTAATAATAGAACAAGGCATTGCGGTGTTACTGCTCCATATTGCCCATGTGGAGCAGTAACACGCAATCCTTTCTGCCACAAAGTAGTAGTGTGATACTACTGTCCTTCAGTTTGAAGAACACCGTAGCCAGCATAAGTCGTAACATCCCATGTCTCAAGGTTGCGAAAAGACTTGTAGCGCTGCCATTCTTATGGGCAAAGTGTATCTGTTACCAATAAGTTGACAGTTTTGCTCGTCGCTGCAACAAATAGGCTCATAAAAGCATACATTTTTTATCTCCTTTGTTACTTTTTTATTTTTTATCCCGATTTATGCCACTTTAGAATTATTTTGGATCTAATCTTACGATAACTAAATAGCATAAACTGCTTGCTAGCAATATTTAAGATATTAATTTTAATTATTTATTTTAGTATTTAATTTACAGATATTAATTTTAGTTATTAATTTTGAAACAAATTTAATTAAAACCGTTAATTTGCAAGCAGTGCATACAAAGCAAGGCTTACAAAAATTATGTCTCTTAATGTCAATATGAATTGATATATTTTTAATTCAAAACTTTACTCTCTATTATTTTATTATATTGCCTCTACTTAACTTACTGCAAGTAATTAAGCTTTAGATTTTCTAGGTATTACGTAGTTTGCGTAGCATGGCTATCCCAACCATGCCTTCGTAATAAATTCACTAACTTGGTTTGACCCCTAATTTAGTTTGGGTCATCCGAAATATTATGAAATTAGACTTGATCTTCATAATTAAAATGACGAATATTTAATATTACATGTAGTTATGAATTTAAAAGTCAGTACTTCCAAGTACTGACTTTAGTGTACCGCGACTCATATATTTTTATTAAATATGGAAACATAACTTTTCCTTATTAACTTTCAATTATTCTTCTATTGATTTTGGAAATGTAAGTCTACCCTAAGGAGGTACTAGGAACAGAGCGGAACCCTTTTTTTCCTTTTTCTATAAGGAACGTAATAAACGCTTAACATACCTTATAAAGGTCATTCCCGAATGCATGGACGTGTAGAAATATTTGTAAATAATTGTAATCCATGAAGTAAAGTTTTTAATATCAACAAAAAATACTGGAATATTTTTTTTATATTGTTCTATGTATATGACTTCACCTTGAATATTACATCTTGTTTGATATGAGTGACATTGAAAATTCTTACAGTTTTATCATTAAAATATCTAAGCTATCAGGAAAAGAGCGTGACTGAGTATTTGATGACTGATGTCATGACTTCCCAACCATCACGAATCAGTCATGCGTCCCTTTCTTTAGTTAGATAGTTAAATTATCAAAATAATTAATTTTATTTATGTTTTACTCAAAAGGAATTTTTACAGATTTTATCACGTTTATTTTATAGTTTACCCCGTGACCACGGCCGCAGGAAAGTGTTCGAAACGTCGGGAATTTAATTATGTAAAATAAACGCGATAAAATCCGTAAAATGTCTTTTTGTCCAGTAATGTACTACACATTCTCGTAAACAAAAGAAATATTTATTCGTATAATTAGCAAAAGAGTATGCATTACTTATTCTGTTGTAGACAACATAATAATCTACCAGTAATATATCGCCAACAATTTTCGTTCCATGCACCAACTTGTATTGGACCAGCGTTGTGAGATAAGGTCAAAAAACCCCCTGATAGAGAAGGAGGGTATTAGGGGAGGCCTTTGTCCAGCAGTGGACTAACAGTCTGATGATGATTTTCGTTCTGTCTATAAATTTATATTTTGGTTTTAGTTATAATGATAAATTTTAAAATATCTTAAGTTAATATAATACAAACTAAACAACAGCAAATAATTAAAACGAACAAAGCAATTAAAATACCGTGGTTTATGGGTCATTGAACAATGGAGTTGTAATGCCTGTAAATATATATACCTATAAATTGCGCTTTACTAAGTGCTTTCTTACGTAGTCGTCACGAATTTTCAGTAAATATTTAAAATACAGTATTACAGTATAATAATGCAGCACAACTTATTGCAAGAAAGTTATGTTCACTTTGAAAGCATCAAAACAATTTCATTATTTGACTCGGCTTTGTCTGAACTAAATGTGTCAAGAGGTATAACAATGCATTAATTAGCTATTCGTTTTCTTTTACTTTATTTAATTGACATATTAAAGGCTATATTATAAAGTACTAGCTATTACGCGTGAAATATGAGATGTGTCTACGAGGTGTATTGCAATATACTGTTTAGTATTTATATTGTATGCTCCTATTAACATATATGACATAAAGTTTTATAGCTTTTATTTCGACGTTGACTAATTTCATATTGATTCTCAATCCCATTACAATTTTTTTGCCGTTAGAAAAATCCGTCTTACCGATTCCCCGCTGCAAGTGTGAGGGGCAGCAGGGATTTGCGGGGCTCCCCTAGCCAAGATGGAGCGGCCGTTATACTCATTAAATAACCAACGGTTGCTTTTTTCTCATGTCGCTGTAGCCAGGGCTGCAGGTACTATTGACAGTCTTCGGCGACCCTGGCGCTATATGGCCCTCGAGGTCTATTTTCTCCGGTCGCGTTAGGACCGTTGCTTCAGATGTCTTTGCTCCTGCTGGAACCCTTATTTTCATCTTTGCCCAAAACTTTCATGCCCTATTTCAACCCTTTCAACCACTTGTATCGCGATATTTAATAGCCATATACTTTACTGAAATCTATTCTTATTATGTTTCAAATTTAATCAAAACCAGTTTAATGGTTTATACAATAACGACAAACAAATTAAAAACATCGTAGCTTACATATTAAATATCACTTTGCGTTGCAGACGCCTAATAGCATATTCATTGTGCATAATAGAGCCTTACAATTTCTAACGCTTTGCGCTACAATGTGGTACCACGTTAAATTACACCACGGTGCACCAGCACCCGTGGTGTAATTAACTAAACTACTGAATCCTATCCCTAATACACTCCTGTCCATTAGGGGTTTTTGGACCGTATCCCACCACGCTGGTCTAATGCGGGTTGGTGGGTGTGGTCAAACTACTCAGTTACAGTCAATTAATAACAACGCTATACATGTACCCTTTAGTTGTGTTACTTTTCTTCCGTGGATCTTTTGTCAGATATACTGTATGCCATCGTCTTTAGGAAAGTTTAGGAAAACATTTTAAGAAATGTCTTAGGTAAATATCTGATATATGCTTCTGCTTACTCTTAGGTTTACTTTTTAGACATAGGTGGTTATAAAACCTGTAAATACGTAGAAATGAATCATGAATGATCAACGACTCAAATGCTCTCTCTAGGTCTAGATACACATTATTTGGTAATAAATCGATTATCGGAATTTAGCTAAAATGACTAGTCTAGAAATAATAGAATTCAAGATACGTCTAAAAAACAATACGTAGACGCTGCTTAAAAGGAAGTTTAAAAAAAATCTTAAACAGGCAACTTTTCCTTTAAAAATAGTCCTACTAAACTTCTTCTCTATTCTTAAGACGTTACACTATCCTGTAACACTATATTGAACAGCTTCTGAAGGACTTTAAATACAACATCTATTTTCTTTCAGAAGTTCTGGTATAATTCCTCACCACATGCTTTGGTGTTTCTAAGTTGTTCGAGAGCCATTCGTATCTCGTTCGGACTGACATGTGGGATATATTTGGAGCTGTAGTGAATTAGTTTTGATTTTGGATCATCACTCGCTTCAGTAAGCGGACGGAACCGCTACTATTCAGCTATTCCAACTATTCATATAACTAAATATTCTATTAAAAACTTTTCCATTTAATCTTTCAATTTCATTTAAAATATCAGGTTTACTGAAAATAGCAGTACCACTATCGAGTTTAACTTAGTCAACTGACTTTGCTCGATATTGCTTCGTTTTATCGCCACTCTACTACAAGTTGTAATAAAATCCCGCCCTGTACACGTGAAGATCTGTCTATTGAGCAGCCCATATCCTGATACATCAAAAGAAGACTGTAGCCGCATCTTCCTTCTTGTTTTTTTAAAGTTAGTCAAATTTATTAGGCTCTATGTTTTAAGGATTTCTAAATCCTAGAAGGCACAGAGAAATAGACCGTTTCCACAAGTTTAAAAATAATCATTTCTGTATTTAATGGCGATACATTAGATAGAAATTACTCCTAATCTATTGGCCATAATTAATAAACCTTTTGTGCGCGTTTCTTTTGTTAAACTAATGCCTAATATTACGTTCGGTCCGCAAGACTGCAATGGTCAGGTAGACAAAGGAACTTATTGGGACTATATTCTAAACAATGTTCTTATTATTAAGTAACCCGCGTAGTATAATAATTAGCTTCGTCATTTTCATGACAAAGTGGCGAAAAGGTTCTACGATTTATTTATAATGTTGTTTATTTTGTGGCAGTGGATTAAAGTAAATTTTAAGTAAAAACTTTTTTGCACAAACTGGCTTTAAAAACACAAGCTTAATTTTCTTGGTAACTAAAGCCCCGCCACTGTGAGTTTGCGCGCGTGACATGAAATGGTATAAGTGACTTCTAAGAAAATAAAATAATACAGCTTTATGGATGGTATCGAATCAAATTCTTAGCAATTATTCAGAATTATGTAACATATATTTATAATATATAGAGTTGTGTTAGTTGTTATGAATACAGTTTAATTGTTTACCATATTTTTCAGTGTTTTGCGTTATGTGGATATTTGCTACCGGTGCAAAACAAAATTTACAAAAATATTATTTATCTAGTTAATCTCATATTCGTCATATTCAAGTTACAAAAGTCAATAATCTGTAGTTGCTAAATTTAAGTTAGTTGTAATAGTTTTGTTCACCTTATTACCTTTATAATAACATGTCATATTCCCATTGAAATATAATAAATTCTTTACTGCAATAACTCTATATTAATACGAATTGCTGAAAAAATGATAAATCATATCGGCCTCTATAGTAATATCCTTTTCGCGTGACTAAACTTTGCTCCAGTTCAGATAGCTTGTACATTGATGAAAGTCACTGGTAAATATTTGAGAACAAACCTTAACAGTTCTTAGAATAAACTTTTTCAATGGACAATTATTAAATATTAAAATGTGAAATATTGGTATATGGTGCATATGGCTGCTACAAAGCAGCAGTGTAAAGACCATATTCTGTTCCGGTTCAAAGGCACACATAGGCAGCGCATTAGTAATGGACCTGGTATTAGCCAATAACCATGAATGTCGTGAAACACTTTTCCAACACGTAGCCCGACTGGTCGTCACATCGGACAAAGGCATTTTCAATGAGTGCCACGCGGCCGATGCCCAGCTCTACTTGAACCTGGCTCAGCACGGAGATATGCCATCCCACCTGTTCGGGGTCGACCATTTCTCCGTTTACCCAAACGTGGCCTCCACTCTAGAACCTTATTATCCCATCGACCATCCATTCTTAGGACTTAATTTGATTAAACTCTTGGTATCGGTGATGTGAGAATGTGGTTCAGCTCTCAAATCCTGTCCACTCATCACAAACTGAATCTGTTGGCCTCCTTTCAAAGCTGTGCCTTCCTTAACTGCAAATCATAGATTTATCGAATTGTAAATTCGATTAGAAGTGCTAAAAGGTCTTTCTAACCTCATATTTCAGGATTTTTAGGATATACATATGTGATGTTATGTATATCCAAATATGTGATCTGCAATGTATAGCATAAATAGATGCATTATCTAAATGTAGGCTTGAAAACGTATATGATTATGTTGTTTTATTAGTTTATATTATTTAGCGGTTTCTAAATACATATTTAAGCATGTCAATACCATACAACATAAAACACAAAACACAAGTATTCATAAAGTAACTATTTATTAATGGTGCAATTCAATTAAGAGAAGCACATTGAACTACATTTTACAAAGCACTTCAACTATCAGAGAAAATGACAATTTTCCGATTCAATCGGAAGTAATTCGTAGCTTAAAGCGTTCTAAATAATGATCCTTTAATACTGAACATTGAATTAATAATAGTATTCTCAATAAATTACTTCTTTATTATATTTTTGGCACTATCATCCGCATTAAAACATCGAATTAAAGAAAATTGTTGCCCCTAACACGGAAATGACATTTTTTTAACAAACAGGATGTCACGATACCAACAACAAGTGATTAATGGAATAATGTATCTTCGAAAGCTTTCAGATGTTTTTCAAATAATAATTTGAAAACACACGTAATTTTGGCTTTTGGGCTTTCAGTAGTTTTATATATATTTTATTCTTTGCAAAATATAACATAGATAAACAAAATAGTTGTCCTAAGTTATTTTTTATAGTGCACGCTTAAAAATATTACTTACTAAGACTGCATTAGAACCACTATGCATAAGCTGTTCATTCAAAGGCACATTTTCTTTAGAAGCGTCATTATGCATTATGAATATGCGATCGGGGGAAGGCTTATACTGAACACCCCCGACGAGAGGATTATTCTAGGAACAGCATACACTTCCGGCTTCTAAATAACATGATTAACAACATTTTGTTTAATACAACGTTGCTTTATACTATTTTTGCAAATTACCATAAAATTGACCATAAAATTTGTACATAATAAAAATAATTTCAGGCAATTTTTAGATATTTTTGAAAGTTCAGTTTCCTTTTTACGGGGATCGTCTATGGAATTATCGACTCAGTGTATGTTTTTGTCGCAAAGCACAGATGTAAAAGCATTGATGTTTTCCGGTTTGAAGGACATGGCACCAAGCATACTCTCTGGGTAAACGAAAAGTAATATCTCATGTATGAAGGCAGCGAGCGATCTTATAATAACAATACTTATTTTAATAAAAAGGAGAGATTTATATGTTTTTTCAATTTCTAGTATGTAGTCTAATGTATATAAGCTAATAATAACATATTATATTAGGTGTAATAAAATATTTTAAATAAAATTAAAAAGTATAACTATACTATTCTTAAGTTTATAAAACAATTAGATATGTGATGTTATGTTTGTTTCAAAAATTATGAACATAAATCAAGCTTTCATGTTAATCAATTTCGAGTATATTTTAATCTGAATACAATTTTAAAACTTTTCGTAAAACTAAATTTAGAAATAAAATAAAGTGTACTTAAAAACTACCCTGAAATTAAAGTTTTAGGAGGAGTTAGAATTATGTCATTTAATTAAACAAAACAGGTTGTTATGACAAAGCTAAGACGCTATCAAAAGTTTTCATATCATTTCGTAGTTGAAGCTCAAGGTAATAAAGCATGGCTAAAACTTTAATTAACTTTCGAACATTCAGAAACTTCAAAAGTTTTATACTACAGCCTGTGTTATGACTTTTAGGCGGTAAGAAATTATAATTTTATTTAAATTCTTCGAATATTTATTTACACGATCATCTTGATTTAAAAACATAATATTTCATGTCATTTGTAGACATATTTTTCTAAATTTTGACTTTTTAGACGAAACTATGAGAGTTCTTTTAGTTTCTTCAATTAAATGCACGTCAAATCTATTTAATCACATTAGAAACTATATCACATAGGAGTCTTCTACGAATAAATTTGGAATAGCGTAAACAAGCACATTGTTATTTGCCCCCGCAAAGTATTAGTTGCACTGTTAACCGGGCGGTTTTGATTTTAACATGCCGGCGCTGCCTTTCAAACAAAAACCCACACTAAAACAGTTTCGGGAAAAGTGGTGAGCAAACCAATCGGTTCTTTCCGTTTATAAAAGAAAAAATCAAAAAAAACCTTTGAACAAACGGGTTAAAATAGAAAAATAGATCTGATCTGCTTAGAAAAAAAAGAAGTCCGCATTAATAAAAATTAAAACTTATTTTGGTGGTGTGGAATTTCGAGTTTAATGGAATTAACTGAAAACACAATTTTTCTTTTTTTGTCATGTGCCTATTATTTGTTCCTCTATTTTGTAACTCTTATATATTAGAGTTATCTATAGTAAACAATTTTATGTAAACATAGTGTATGTTAATTTAAGAGAGTCCTTGACATATATTAAACAAAAAACTATAAGGATATTATTATAAGCTAAATATTAGTTAATGGCAGTTGCTGCGGCTGAGTGGCTTCAATCGGCATTGCCGATATCGCGGTCATATCGGCTCTTATTAACATGCCGATCGGGCTCCCAGCAAAGGAGCCTTTGGAGCTCCAACAGGTTTTGCTTTGTCGTGGGAAAATCGACCCGGGCCTGCCCGCGGGGAAGCAAGAAAGGCCCGGCCATGGAGGAGCCTGTGAACAAGCCCGCTTTCCAAGCGGGCTGAACAACCCTTTGGATCGCCTGGGAAGGTGCGAGGGACTTGCAGAGATAGGTGTGCCGCTCTTCGTCCCCCCAAGGTGACGAAAGGAAGAAAAGTGTTTTCCATGCTCCCTATCCTCCGAGAATCACCGCCTGGGGGGAGGGACATTTGGGAATTTTGCGACGGGCTTTATAGGCGCCGGGGGGGCGGGGAGTCCGGACCGCGTGGGGTTGGAACCCTGACTAGGGCCCCAGAAAGACTCGGGGACCCATTCCCAACCAAGGGGAGACGAATGGCGCGGTTCCGCCCGCCAAGAAGGCAGATGGGTAGGGCCGAGATGGGGCTCTTCGGGGCCAGCGCTGGTGGTCGAAAAATAAAGGTTCCTGGCGCCTAGAAGGAACAATGTGGTCGTTTTAGTCGAAGGATTCAAAATTTAAGTTGATGCAATTCACACGATATGTCACTTACTTTTTTTTAATTCAAGCCCTTTCCTGCGATATTTTTTAATTACCGCCACATAAGAGGTGGTATTTACGAAAAAACAGTAAAAAAACAATTGAATTAAAACAAAAGTTGTTTATTTTTTAACTGTGCCTGTATGACAGGACAAGTATATATAGTTTATATAACAAGTAAAAGTAAATGTATAAGTGTTATAATAAAACTAAACCTTAAAAATGTTCGAAAGGTCATTTTTATCGTGTTAACGTAGTACAATGTTATAAAATGGTTTTAAATATTTTCCATCCTTGAAATAAACATATTTTTCATATAATAATAGTCTCTTCCTTTTAAAGTCGAATGGTCCGTAACCAATTTAAATTACATCTCTTTGTCCCGTTAAAATGAAAGCAATTTCAGATCAAGTATGGCAACAAAGGACAAATAATTTCTTGTAAAAAGAGTCTATTGAAGTCTTTCACACAAATGGCATCCGAATGTCCCAAGATCTGCATTGCAACGCCGTGGTGTTGAAACGCTACGAACGATTCAATTTCACGCAACACAAAAGAACTCAAACATGCAAACAGATTTGAAATAAAAAACTTCTAATATAAAATTATTATAGCCATTTCATCATTCACTTTGGTATAATAGCCTTACTCCTGGTACTAGTTAAGAAATTAAGATGTCTTTGTCCCACATGTCTTTTATATATATTATTTATTATATTACTATGAAAATTATTTTATAACATTTCCTTCTTACTTTATTACCTTTGATTTTCTCAATTCATTATTACAGTTTAAAGTAACTAGTATTTTTTGCTGTTTTAATTTTAATAGATATGGATAATTTATGAGACGAAATCCCACGGGAAAGGTACCTAGGAGACTAATAGCAATTAAGATTTTAATTAAATTCAGGCGATGAAGGATGGATTGAAAGTTATCTATTATTACTTATATACCAGAAGGGCAAAATTTGTCAACCTTTTAAAGGCTTTTTATCAAAATTCAAAAAGGTAAAAAATATTAGGAATTCTTTGGATGAGATCCCCTCTTAAGAGGGTCTGGGGCGGTACCCCCCGTGCAACGCAAAGCAGATTAGGTTCCGGTTTAAAGGGCATCGTAATCAGTTTATTTACTGGGTAAATGAGGCTTAATATCCTATGTCTCACGGTAGTTTTTGTTGTTGGTGATCCCCTTGTATTGCCAATGTTTATGGGCCGTCGGGACCACTTTACCATTAGGGACCTCCCATGTTCACCCAGCCAATAAAAAATATCGTGGAATTTCTGTAACAATGGGAGCCACTATTTTAAAGTTCTTATAAATACTGTTTATAGATGGAATCCGAAAGCAATTTAATAGGGTAAATTGATTTCAGGAATTTTTGTATGACATTAAAATAGAAGAATAAACAGTATTTTTGTCGCTAAACCTTTTATGCCTGTTATATTTGACAAACAAACTTCCTTGTATAAGTTTTTAATTGAACCATCAGTAGTTCCCTTCATAATCCTTTTACAGGCGTCGCACTATAAATTCAGGTAATATATAATTCGTTAAACAAGGCTGTCCCAAATATGCATTTGTAATATTACCAGATATGATTTGACACCCAGTTTACTTTGGTCACCGGAGACATAGTTTGTAATGAGTTTTGCTCCACTTACCTGAATATAATATGTAACAATGAAAAAGAAGACAGTGCATATTGTTAGCTGATAGTCAATTTGTTGTCTTTGTTATGTTAAAAATATTATTTTATGTTAAAATTAGGTGTTTTTCGAAAAAATAGCTTCTGTAAAATACCAATTATAGATGCTGGTGAATGTACCATTGCGCTGCTTTTTCTACTACTAGTATAAGTACTACTGTTTTCCGGTATATAGGGTACAGTAGCAAGCGTAATTATTGAGTAAACAATCATAACGTCATCCTATGCTGCATTATTTTTGCAGGCAGGGCATACAACTTACCATCACTACCAGCACTAGTTGACCGCCCTGTTCGTCACTTCGTGTAATGTCATCATCATTATCAGCCTGTGTTAGTCAAATGCTGGACATAAGCCTCCCCTAATGCACGCCTTCTACATTAGGGGTAGCGTATCCCACCACCCTGATCGAAAGCAAGTTCGTGGGTAGAGCAACTTTTTGCATGCCCATGCGACGCATGAATTAGCTTACTTTTCAGAGAATTTGCTGATCGGCCCAAGTTGTCTTAACCAACCAGGAAACACCGATAACACAAAGTTGTTTACCCGCGAATTACGAGTACCTGACGCAGGAGGACTCAAAAACCGATTTACTTAAAATAAATTTATTAATTATAAATTATAAAGTTAACTTATTCTAAATACAAGTGACTACTTTCGAGGTGTAAGAGAAGTGAAGTCCATCCGTTCGCGTATGTTCTTATGTTCTCCCCGTGCTGCAGAGTCAGCGTTCTTCCCTATTGCGATATTCGTCGGTGGGAAGGAATGCGATCGCTGTCTTACAGCGGGTCAGCGGATTCCATAGTGTCGTTATATGGAAAAGGAGTCGGCGTTTGAGTGATTGCGACATTTGTTGATGATGACATGCATGCGCTTGATGCGTGATGCTATGTCAGCGGATTCCATACAGCCGTAGGATGTAACACCTCCCCTTTTAGAGCAGCGACTATTTCATCAATTTGAGAGGAAATGTCGCTGGTGGCTGCTGCTGCTTTTGAGATGCGGCCTCTATTTTCCGGGCCTCAGGTTCAGTGTAGGCGCTGCGCTCTTCATTCGACGATAGCATAGTTGACAGAGTATGGCGAAGCTGATAATTGTTGACCAGTAGCAAGCTATAAATCGGAATAGTGGTGTGGTAGAGGGTTGAAGTTCTTGTATTTGAATGGGTTGTTGTAGCTTGATCCTATCTTGAATTTCATGAAGCTTTTTCAGATCTATCGAGTTAATTTCCAATGGTGTTGAAACTTGTTCCTTTCGGCCTGATTGATACACTATTTATCTTCATCGGCTGTCCCTTTAGGTTGTCGTTGGTGTTAGCGATGGTGAACTCGTTTGTACGCAGGATGCAATTATGCGGGATGATAGCCAGGAAACTTCCTGATAGAGAACTGATCTCGTCTCGTTGGCATGTAGTTGTACTCGAGTGAGGTTCGTGAATACAACTGCATAGTGGCGGTCATCTAGTTTCTCCATGGCTGGTCTAGTCAGACTGATGGTAGTTTTCTGCAGGCGTTGGTTGCGTGACCTGTGATGGTGTTGCAGATGCAATCCGGTGATGACCTCAGTTGGTGGTTTAGTTCTTTCTCGCAGAGATACCACGCATCTATCTTCGGACATTCTGCCTCCATGTACACATGAATATCGCCAGTGATTGCAAGGAAAGGAAAAGGGGAATAATAGCCTGATTAAACTTATTTGAACAATCATCTAATTTGTATAACGAGAATGTAAGCGGTGAAACTATTGGGAATTTAAATACAAAATGTTATAGATTCCTATTGAAGTATGACGCTGGCATTTTATAATGTTATAGTAGTTCTAAAATTTAAATCTAATAGTTCCTCCTTAGAATATAAAGTCTTAAGCCAAGTATTGTATTATTTATCATATTTAAACTAAGCATAGAATGATGAGTGCGCGATTCACTAAAATGCTAATGCGTTCTCTAACCTAGTTAATTCACTTAATATACTATCCAAATTATCGCTAATTATTGATAATGTTTGGGCAAATTTCGTAAACCTTAAAAGAGAGTATGCTGCTTTTATTGGTGCTAAGAAAATGCATAGTTCTATTTAATTGAATCTGATTCTTTGCGAGTTTTGAAATAATTGAAGTGTGTTCGTCCATTAGTTCCCTGCTAAGACTAATGTGACGATTTTGCTCGGATACCATTTTATGTTGATTATCCTTTAAGATTTGAATAGCATTCTCCGAACTTTCATTGCGTCTGTATAGTCCAGGTTACTGGTAATGCTTTTACAATAGATCCTAGACCGTCAATGAGGCGTCTTTTTATGCGGCTTGAAGCAAAAGAATTTAGACGATTTGATATTCTATCGAGTTTGCTAGAAAGATGTTCAATATGAGGATCAAACAGAGAGAACGTCTTGTTATTTAATTGAGTCGAAGGTACTTATTTGATTTCGGACTAATTCTACTTGGTTTTGGATTAGTTTCAAGTCTACGTATTCTAGGAAGGAGTGGTGGTGAGTAACTATTTTTGTCGGTCCTCAATTTGAACGGTAGCAGTCCAGGTCCTTCGTCAAGTGAGTCAATTGTTCGATCTTGTCCGTAGGTTAGTCGCAGGAGTAACGTCAGCAGGATTATCATATCAGTGGTATGTGGATCTTTAGGGCTACGCTTAGTCGTGACTTAGCAATAGGTCCTCGTTTCCTTTGGTGAAAATATGAATTGGGAGGTCCGCGAGAACGTTATCTGGTGTATAACGTGGGCTAGCTTTTTGTCTATTTGCTAAAGGATTGCGGATAAAAAATTGTGTAGGTTAGGTATAGTTCTTTTAGGTTCTCTGTCTTTGTTGCGATTATCGGTCGTTTTGTTCGGTCATGCAGAGATGTCTCATTAGTTAGTTCAAATACTTGTCTCATCCTATGCTTATGGTCGCGTGAATACTGCTGTAATAGGTGAGCGGCTAGTCGATGTCTATCGGATCACGAGGATGAAATGTCCAGTTATTAAGTCTATTGTCCACATCGTGTAAAGCTGATGTATGTCATAATCAATGCTAAAAAGATTTTGGCATTTCTCATAAAATTCCTGTGGTGTGCCAGAACCATGTTAAAAGAGACAAATCGTTATAAAGTGTGGTTTCGCTTTTGATCAGCGAAATTATTTATAAGAGCATTACGAATGCCATGACCAATCCGTAGGTATACCATTGGTATTAATCAAACGGGCGGCAGGTCCTGTTACTTTATTTAATATTCCGTTAACAAGTGCCAAATTATTAATTCTTCGATTCTCCCGCATACTGTAAAACAACTGGTCACAAAGGCCAATAATCGGTGTAAGTACGTTCGGTTTCATCAAATTCGGAAGTAAGCGGAGGCTTTTAAGGATATTGTCGAAATTCGCCATGATAATTAAATTACTATCTAATAATATACCACGTCTAGAATCTATATCTATCTGTTCTTTACTAACTAATCTAGGTTTTCAGTTTTCCCAATCGAAAAATCTTGAAATTATTTTAAAAAGGAAATTAAAAAGGAAAAAAAATTACATATATAGGGAAAGGCAACCACTCGAAAATTCAGCGTACTTACATGGGCATGGTCGATTTCAGTTGAGCGGTATCGAAGTTTGATCTCCGGCGTGGTCACGTTGTTCAGGATTTTCCCCGGTGACGTTGAAAGTCTATCGAAGCGCGGCGAGATGCGATTTTTGCGGTCTCGAAAATTCGCGGTGCGACCTGGAATCCTACCGACGCGCCAATTACGAGTACCGACGCAGGAGGACCTAAAAACCGATTTACTTAAAATAAATTTATTAATTATAAATTATAAAGTTAACTTATTCTAAATACAAGTGACTACTGAGGTGTGAAGAGAAGTGAAGTCCATCCGTTGCGTAGTTCCTATGTTCTCCTTGCGCAGAGTCAGCGTTCTTCCCATTGTGATATTCGTCGGTGGAGGAATGCATCGCGTCAAGGTCCGCGGATTCCGTGTCGTTATTGGAAAACAGGCATACAACTTACCATCACTACCAGCACTAGTTGACCGCCCTGTTCGTCACTTCGTGTAATGTCATCATCATTATCAGCCTATGTTAGTCTAATGCTGGACACAGGCCTCCTAATGCACGCCTTTCCATTAGGGAAGCGTATCCTACCACCCTGATCCAAAGCAAGTTCGTGGGTAGAGCAACTTTTTGCATGCCCATGCGACGCATGAATTAGCTTACTTTTCAGAGAATTTGCTGATCGGCCCAAGTTGTCTTAACCAACCAGGAAACACCGATAACACAAAGTTGTTTACCCGCGGGATTTGAACCCAATACTGTTTGTAAAGCATTGGTCAACACTATTCCAACACGGAACCGGTTTTAATAGAAATATAATAAAAATAGTTCATGATAAGTAGTTTTAACAAAAGCGGAGTACTGAAAAAAATTTGCGTTAAAACAATAACAACAAATCAAGTTAATAATACACCGAGCTTTATAACATAAAGCTTTATACAAGAATAACTCATTATGACTATTTAAATAAAAACATCGCCAAACTGAATCAAATCAGTAAGTCAAAAAATCATTTTTAAATTAATTTACAACAATAAAATGGAGTTCTTAGGTAAGAATATGCAGAAAGAGTAAATCTTATGTTTATAAAAATATTATTAAAACGTATATTCAATTTTGTTTATTGTTTTGGATTATGCTCGGTGAAATGGCATTGGTCTATTAATGTAAGGAAGTGAAATAGTAAGAGGAGTAATAATGAATGTCCATTGAAAATATTTAACCGAACTAAAACACTGTTCTAACTTTTTTTACAAATTAAATTTAAACGTTATTAAATGGTAATTATTGTATTGACAATATATGTATTTTAAATTGGAGATCACGACATGTTTTTAAGTAATCTTTTATTTAATTTTTATTTATTAATATTAGGTACAAATGCAAAGATGTTTTTACGAAGAAATAAATAAGAAAAGTTACTAGGTTTTACTTTAATGAGAAATCTAAGTGATTCCGTGCTTTGTAAATTCCTGCTTACTTGTATAAAGAGAAACTTAAATGAACACAACACAAAACAGTCACAGGTAACTTTAAGAGCATAGTAATTTTACAATTTAACTTTGCTTTGTTGCAACGAAAATGTGTCAAGAGAGCTAACATTGCATTCATTATCCACTCGCTTCACCTTCACATTCAAACAAGTTCTTTCTGATAGCTTCGTACATAAAAAATACCTGAAAATAATTAAAAAACTCTTTACTATTAGGGTAACATTGTTTAAGAATAAGAAAACGGATTACACTTTTGTTTAGTAAAAGTATCGATTAGCAGAAATAAATTTTTATCAACATGGAGTTTTTGCGCTTATAAGGGCTCTCAGATTCTGAGGATAAAACAGACCCAAAACAAATCTGCCAGAGATTGCTTAAAACATTGCAACTAAAGTGTGGAGTAATGTTTACTACGTGCAAAATAACTGTGTTTCAAACAGGTTTTCGATTTCTTACAAACAAAGTGTGTCGCATCCTAAAACATAAACGTTTTTTTTTGGTTACGTTATAGCATTAAGTTTTAAAATTATAATATTATTATTATTTACAATAATTAGAATTCTAACATAGAATTTAACTATTTTGTGTTTTGGTTATTTCATAACAAGGCAAAATTACTTTACAAAGCATTAAAACAGTAGCATAATAACAAAAATAATAATATATTAATGAAAATATTTACGTTTGACAATAGTCTAAATAATCATAAAAGTCCTTTGGCAAAAGCATCGTTAAACAAATTCAACTCTTAATAGGATGATGCAGGGATTTAATTTTCATGCTTGTCGGTGTCGAAGTTTACTTCCTTACATTTACTTCCGTTAGATACTAAGTGGGTATATTAGCATTAACTCTTGCGGTACCATAATTAATTCCTGGCTACTTAAAAAGACATTTCACTAAATATGTAGCAGTACAATACAAAACAATGAAATATGAACTTTCTCTAAGTGAATGAGAATATATATCATTTTAATATTAAATATCACTTCGTTGCAGACGCCTTCTTAAATATTCATTGTGCATAAAAGCGCTGCGAAAATTTTAAAGCTCTGTTTTATAATGCGGTTTTGGCCTACTAGTTAGCATTTAAATAACTATTAAAGCTTTAGCCAAAAATAATTGCGAAAATTTGCAGTTATTATAATATTATAGCATTCAATTTAGAATTCCGTTTACTTTAGTTTTTTTGTTTGATGTTTCAAGTACAAGAAACAAGTAATAAAGAAAATGCTATATTTATTAAAACATATACAGGAAAGCGAAAAAAGACGCCAAAAATAAATTTACTTCTATAAGAGATTGAAAATGTAGAATACAGTATCATCATCATCATTATCGCTGGATATAGTCCTTTTTTAATGAGCGCCAAGACTGCCGTACCCTTACTCACTGCCTACTTGAACTGCTACTGTACGGAGATCGGCATCTCACCTGTTTGGGGGCCAACGATCCATCTACCCGAACGCAGACTCAACTCCAGAACCTTATTGGCCGATCGATCATCGGTTCTTCTGACCACGTGACCGGCTCACTGCCACGTCAACGAGCTAATCTTCGCGAGTTTAATTAGCCTCTCTTAGCCTTTGCATTGCGTTTTGGCTTTATGAGACTATGAGAAAACTTTCGACTCTTTGGAAACCTTGGCTATTCCGAAGCTCTCCAACGATGTCAGGTCGATTATCGATACGTCGAGGTATTCAAAGGTGTGCATAGAGCTGCTTTAATGTTCGTCTTGTTTTTTCAAAGTCAAAGTCAAAACAAAGTCAAATATCTTTATTCAATATGGAAGCATTACACTTTCTTATTGATTGTCAAATAATCTACCACCGGTTCGGAAATGAAAGCCTCTGACCTGAGAAGAACCGGCTTAAGAAACCCAGCGGGACTTTTTTTTTCCTTTTTTCAATAAATTTTACAAAATTTTTACATAATACCTTACATCTTACTACTTTGAAATAGCCTGAGCAACAGTTCATTACAGTGTGTGTATCTATAAGTAGTCATACATACATACATCATCAGCTTGTTTTAGTCCACTGCTGGACATAGGCCTCCCCTAATACACCCTATCCATTAGGGGGTTTGGACTCGTATCCCACCACGCTGGTCCAATGCGGGTTGGTGGGTGGACGATTTTACATGCCCATCCGACGCATGGATCATCTACTTTCAGACAATTGGGTGATCGGCCAAATTGCCCTAACCAACTAGGAAACAATAATGAAAATTTGTTTGCGTCCCCGCAGTTCGAACCCACGACCTCCGGTTTTTAAAGCACACGCCCATACCACTAGGCTACGGAGGCAGTTAATAGTCATTACAACAATAATATCTTTTAACACAAAACGTTCCTTTACAACTTTTTAAATTTATTTACAGATAAATGCTGAACGTTTTCTGGGATTTTATTGTAGAAGAGTATACATTGTATTATATCATATTAAAGATTTCATTGTTCTTTGGAGCCTAGTTTTTGGAAGAACATGATATGAGTGTAACAATTTTTTACATAATCATATTTATGTTTATGAACATACATAATATTTTCAAATATGTCTTGAGAAAAAACAGTCATTAGATTGATTTCTTTAAACATTTTTTTCAGCGATTCTTTGGGGCCCAGGTTATAGACTGCTCGAATCGCTCTCTTTTGAATTATGAGTTAAGTTTAAGTTTCCGGGAGGCCATAACAGAAAAATCCAACTGCTTCATGAAGTGCGACAGAACTTCCCCGAAACGGTTCACAGATGCTTTGGAGGACGTCTGCAAGACCCTAGACTCGATTGCATTTGGCATAAATATCAACTTCTTCTCCTTCTTAAAGTTCCATCATCTACTGGAGGTCAACAATCATCATTGCAATGCGTACTTTTACGATGTTTTAATTCTTCTTGGTTTTCGGCACCCTTGAATTTTTACTTGTATTATAAGCTGTAGGAGTTCATACTTCTCTTTTCTCATAATATGAACCAAGTATTGCAGCTTGCATCGTTTCACGGTATCCAATACTTTGAATTTCTTGTCGATTACGCGAAGAGCCGTAATTTTTTATTATTTTTAGTTATAGTCCTTTTTAGTAAATTTTGAAAGAACAAGACGAAAACATCACAAAAGAAGAAAAAGCAAAATGCAGTGATTTAGCACCAGACGGGGTTCAAGAAAATTATGGAGAGGTTTTTCGCTGATATTTGCTTTTTATTTTCTTGAGTGCGTCGCTCCTTCACGTGTGCCTTTTTACTCTAAAGCTTTAGTCACTGTTCGTTTTTTCTATAACAATCACTTACGATCTAACATGTTGAAAAAGTTTGTAAGCGAATACGAATAAGAAACTATTGTGAACTTTACTTTTTTCCGTCAAAATTTTAAAACAAAA
Organism: Lamproptera curius; assembly: GCA_029286875.1. Taxonomy (NCBI): domain Eukaryota; kingdom Metazoa; phylum Arthropoda; class Insecta; order Lepidoptera; family Papilionidae; genus Lamproptera; species Lamproptera curius. The sequence goes on along the minus strand of JAGSMT010000128.1, from coordinate 397,895 downwards.
AATGTAATATAACATTAAAAAAGTCGATAGTATCACTACGATTCTAGGACTATAAAGTAAAGAGCTTTTTAAAATGAGCGGGACAGATTAGAAGCAGATCAAACAAAAATGGACGATTTTTTGATATAACGAGGTTCGCTTCGAGTGTTTATTATACTATCACATTAATATTCAATAAAATATGCAATAGCTATGTCTAAAATTAGATATTTATATAGCACCAGTTTTTATGGTCCCGTAGTCAGCGTAAATCAGAGGTAAAGAAGACGTTACATCCCACGACGCAGTGCAACGAGCGAAGTTACTGCATCTTCCTCTTTGTTGCCCATAAGCAGGCCGTATCTTTTACCTTCAGGAGAATATCCTGCTTATCGCTTTAATCTATTTTCTAGTTAATATTTAAGTTTATACGCAGAGTGACTGGCATATGTGTATTCTACAACCCAAAGAGAAAACTGCATTGGATAGATGAGGTAGTTGTAAGGAAATCTTGAGATACTGAAGTTAAATAGTATATGCTAACAAATGATAGTCTTGACACCATGTACCGATGTTTTTTATGACGCTAAAAAGCAATACTTTTGCCATGACTTAGTTAGACCAATTGCTATAAAATGCAAAAGACATTAATGGTTATCGTTTATAAGATTTCAGTAAGCTTTTCTAGCTCAATCGGTTTTAAGGTCACTTTCTTATTAAAAACGTCCTCTGAGCTTTCTAGCGGTGCAGCCATAAAACGCAGTAAGCAAAAAAATTCATTAAGATGTTAACTGTAAAGAGTCAAGATTTAATAACAGCTGTTTGAAAGGAAAAGAATATTGCGCAATGTTTTATTAAGAGGTGTCTAAAATGGTACTACATTGAATGCTATTTTCATGATAGATTCTTAATATTATATGAAATTACGTCTTTATGTAGGAATATCACTAGCGCTTGCTATATTTTAGAACATTATCCAGTAGAGCGTATTCTGAGATTATAATTATAATATCTTCACTTCTTCACTTCATTCCATAACTACTCTTCTTGTTGGTTAGTGCAATAAAAACCTTTCAGTCAATTAATATCAGAAAGATCGAAATGACATTTTACAGCTTAACTATCTGGAACCTATTTCATAACATAGGATAATACCATTGATTTTTTAAATTTTAATTTACAAACTCAAAAATAATTTCGTTTAGACTTAAAAAATAAAAATATTTTTCGTAGATGTTTTACCAGTTCATTATAAAGTGATTTTTACATTATTTTAGATAAAGTTACACGATTTAAACATTAATCATCATCTTGTATTGCTAGAAGGTTTATAAAACAACCTTCTAGCAATAAAAGTAATGTATAACATTTGTAAATTTAACAGTACTACATAAAGAAATAAATTTCTGCCTTCAACCGGGTTCGTAGTATTTTTTTTCACAAGCATTGAGTTGTTGTCGTCAGATCTGTGAAGTTACGTAAAAATATGTTGGGGTGAGGGGCCGGGGGGTGCCTAGGATCGGCGGGATGGATGGATTTTGTCGACTGAGAGGTCAACGGTTTGGTGACCTGCTGAGGACAGGTGGTGGGAGCGTCAGGCTTTGCAGCCTTGACGGGAAGGACGGGTGCGGGTAAAGAGGTGCGAACCTTGCGCTTCCTCTTCGATTTGACGGTTTGAAGCCGTCGTCGGCTTGCAGGATTGTTAACACCTCGACGTCCACGTCCCATTCCATGCGGATGCTAATGTCGACATAATTGTCATCACTATCATCCTCAGGGAATGGTCGCGACGGTCCAGGCGTTGAGGTAGGAGATAGGTGGTCCCCGAACAGGTTCCCGCTTTGTCGTAGCGGTGGGGCTCAGTACCTGCGGCTTTCTGGGTTGGCCGCGGGGAAGCTAGAGGAACCTGGCCGGCCTGTGGTGCAAGGCCGGCCGTGGAGGAGACTGCTCCAAGCGGGCTGAACAAGCCCCTTTGACGCGCCTTTAGAGGGTGCGAGGACGGGTTGCAGGAGGTAGACGTGCCGCCCTTCCGTCCCTCGCAACCAGGGGTGGAGTCGCGGGGAAGAGGGTGTCGGTATCGTGAGGCCGCTCTCCCTATCCTCCGCGACTCGCAGGGCCACACCGCTGATGCGGTGGGAGGGCCGTGGAGGGGACATTCGGCATGGTGTCGTCGATCTCTCGTCCTTCTGCGGCCGAAATGGAGCTTAGCGGCGGAGCGTAACATCTGAGCCGCCGCTGGGGGCTGGAGTTTGGTCCTTGCGTGGTCAGGGAACTCCTAGCTCCCACCGCTGATAGAGATTCGGGGAATCTGTTACCAAAGTACAGGGGCCGAGACGAAGGGCGCGCAAGTTCCGACGCGTCCAGATGGAGGCAGATGGCCGTAAGGCCGAGATAGGAGCTGCTTCGGCGGCCAGCGCCGGTGGGGTTGCAGATGAGTGCAAAACGTTCCTGTGACCCCACCCTAAAGGCGTCAGGAAGAACAACGTGGTGGTTTTAGTCGGTGCAGTCCGACGCAACGCCGTCTTTGCCCCGCGAGGACGGTATGCGTAGAGCATTTCCCAAGAAAAAAAAAAAAAAAGGAGATGGGTGGTCGGGAGCGTGCTCGGATATGAGCTGGTGCACTGCGTTCGGTCAATGCATATACAATTTCGACCGATTTTCTCACCTAGTCGCCTTGGTATCAATACCAAAAGCGATTCGAGAGCCTCGGTCGACAACTTGTATGCGATTAGATCGCGCCTAGGTTGACGAACCATATGTTGCGTTACCCAACGCAAGCGGTAAGTCCCGGCGATTGCCGGGCGTAAAAAAATCTTCCCGCCCTGCCGGGCACGGCAGGGAGGTGTTTGGCTGGTTCTGTATCAAGAAACAAAAAACATTATAACGTTCACGTGGCTTAGTGTAGTTGTAAAAACAACTAGTTTGGCCGAGAAAATTACATAATTAACCAGCGTGACGATTTCACGGAAGTGGAAAATGGAGATTGCGCGGTGAGCTCAGGAGACTGCGGTGAACACGTGCGGACGGGACCGCTGCTGAAGGTGCTCTGTGTGCACGAAGCGAACATTAGTTACATTATCTATTTATTGGCGTGGTTAAAACATAGCGGCGGGGCAACGTTAAAATCCTGCCAACGAGAAAAATCTCGTTAAGCTGTTAACTGCAGAGAAATACAATGTGTGGATGAATTATTGTTATTAGGCTTCACTGTGGACACACCAATTTAATAACGCATGTACAAAGTGTGACCAGGAATTTATCAACATTTACCTATGCAGTGAATGAATTAAAAAAGCAACCCATTTCAAAACAGCCTTAATCGCATATTACGCATTTGCGTACTTGTGGCTAAAGTATGGTACCATATCGTGAGGAAACAGCCTTTGTATTTCATATGGTACCATTTTCGTAATAATTTTCTGATAATTAGTTTAGTACATATTTGAGATATATTTCACAACGCTGTCAAAATCTAAAAAACAATGATCTACAAAATTATTGCTGTACTTTCAAGTAAATGCATTATTAAATTCATAAGGCATCTTGATACCATTTTATCTTACAAAATATTACTGATATAAATAGTGACAGCAGTCATCGGGCGTAATGTCTGTCAAATAACATGTTGTTGACCACTTAATAGTCGGTCCTAATAGTCGATCAATTTTCTAACAGAACCAAGGAAATAATAAACGTAAATGATGTTCATTAGTTATGATTTTCTTTGTTTATTTTGGGATATAAATAGCAAGTTTTCATTTAAATACTTTTATTTTTAAAAAGGTACTTTAAAATCAAATTTTTTTAACTATTGAAATATATTTTAGCCTGTTTCTGATTCTTAAGTAACATAGAATATTCACCACATTTTACATTGAAATTGTTGATACCATTTTGCCAACGATATGCAAATGTTGCACAGTTTGAATGAATCCTCCCGACGCATTGTCGTCAGGATGAACTTGGACAAGACGAAAGTCATGTTCAAGGAACACGTTCTTCCGAGTCCGCTTAATGTCGATGGTATTGCTTTCGAAGTCGACGATGAATATGTTTCCCTTGGACCCATATTGCAACATTGTATATACAATGGCTATTAGAACGGTAGATAAATAAAGGAGAAAGATATTATGAACATAACATTTAATAATAATTATTAACTTATTAAATCACAGATAGACACAACAAACTAAATATTTAAATTAATTATAATAAATATCAACAACAATAGAGCAGCAAAAGCAAATAAAGAATTAACGACATTGATTTAAGGGCAGATAATTGGATGGCAGTTAAGTATTGATTTTCGGTAGAAAGTTTTTGAGTAATTGTCCCTTTCTGCACCAATTTTAAAAAAACAAACCGTATTTGTTATCTTTTATACCCGTTTCATCTAACACGAGCGGGCATTCATCCTATCTAACTAGCATTCTATAACCTTTACGATATCTCCCTAGAAATTATAAGAAAATAAATTTTTATTCGTTCTCCTTAGCATTGTTAAATGACTCCCAAATTTTTTTACATTTTCCAGCGACTCGGATGCTCACACTTTATGGGACAGATTTTTGTTTAATATAAAACCATATTATACCCTGCAGTGTAATATAAAACCATATTTGCTTTATATCAATTAAAATACGGATATTTATAAAAACACGCTGTTAATTAAAAATCTATGTTCAAAATTGATCAAAAACATAATTAAGATCTATTGTGAGTAACACCCATTTAATTATTTAACATTAACTTTATTTTGAACGTAAAAATATTTTATGACTATCCAGAACGCAAGCATTGTTTGAACTCGTTGAGACAAAAGCTCATATAAAGAGATCTCTTTATTAACAACAAACAACGTCTATAATGCACACAAATTAAGAATTAACTAGATTGAGAGGCTAGGATGAGAGATTGAGATAAAAATATATCATTAATAACATGAATTATACTGCTATTATGTCAGCAATATTCTTATCTAGAATGAAATTTAATTTTTTCAGATTAAATCTTAATGGGGTGCAAATAAAACCGAAAGTGCTGGCGTTATCCCGGGGCAATAACAATTAAAAGAAGCCAACCTTTTTCGCTCCTCGGCTTATTTTCTGCAGGGTTCTTGAAAATGACGTGAGCTTTCATAAATTTAATAATAAATAATTTTAAACCAATAGTAGAAATTATGTTTTAATACTATTTCAAAGCTAAAAAGAATTAAAGTATCCAGTATAATATTAATCATCTTTGTTATTCAGTTGCTGAGGTGTATGTGTGTGTGAGTGTGCATGCGTCTGTGTGTCAAATGAAACATTTAAATGACCACTGACAAAGGTCTCATAGTATTTGTAATTAAATTTGTGTGCACTGTTTTTGGTTTCTTATTGATCCAGTTTTCAAAAGGAAACGATACTCAATATGCGTGTATCTATATTTTTATTTATGATATCTGGTTTCTTTGCTCGTAGCAAGCCTTTATCAATAATTTTTATTCGAACAGTAGCTATTGTCTTGCAGCCCACGAGACAGGCGCCATTGTTTGCTACCTTTAAATTTTAATAACTAACTCTATACTTAAACATTATATTGAGTGGCAACGCAAACCAACCCCCCTTCCTCTAATGCACGCCTTCCCCATTAGGGGCTTTTTGACCGTATCCCAACAGGCTGGTCCGATTCTGATTTCTGGGTGGATCTTTCGTTTTACTTGCCTCTTCGACGCAAGGGTCATCTTAATTATCAGACAATTAGGCAATCGGCCCAAATTGTCCTAACCAACCAGAAAACAACAATAACACAAAGTAGTTTCCCTGCGGGATTCGAACCCACGACCTCTAGTTTATAAAGCAAGGGCCAATAACGCTAGACCACGGAGACGGTATAAAAATTACAAGCCGTTAATAATATAATGATACTCGGGTCAGCATATAGGTGGTGGCATGTGGAAAACCTTTTAAGGTTATATGTAGAACTTATGACCAGATAACCACTTAACGTTTTGTTATGTTTTTTACCGTATCAGTTAAAAATGAGGTACAAAATTCAATCCAAAGTTTAATATAATTTTTATTATTTTATTGACGACAATGTTTTTTTTTCATTTCATAATAAATAAAATTGGCATTAACATATTGCCATAGACTGCAATAACAAGTCTTCATGCAATAATTGACTGATCACATTATATACGCCTCTTGCTAAATGTGAAAGTGATTAGTCAAAGCCTTCCTTCGGCTTAATCAGACCATTTGATAAACATAGTGTCAAAAGTTCAACGTGACCATTGTCGTCTTAAAGACGTTGTTTAAAATATAAGCTGAAGAAGAATTTTTATCCACATTAAATGTAGTTTAACCGTTTCAGAATTGATTATTCATACATACATATCGATAACTAATTGCCATTTTTACATTTATCACTATCATATATGGTATTACAATGAAATAGACCCATATTTTTTTAAAATTCTATTAAAGTAAAATAAATAAAACTTTGTAATACTATACTATTGAAAAGCATTATGCTATGTACCATATAAAAGGTGTTGCTCGTAAATTATACATTTATTGAAAAGATGCCTAAACGCAGACTTAAATTATTACATAAGTAAGTTAATACGCCAGTGCGATGCGAATGCGGTTTTATTAACACTAATTAGTGCGTCGAATGCATAGCTCACCGGCGCAGTGGTTTGGTCACGCTTACGAATGACAACCATGCATACCGCTGCTTAAGTCATGCGAAACCACATTCTGTGACACATTATAGTAATGTATTGGTCAGTTGGTAATTCACGCCGGTTCATTGAACATATCTATTTCTATACATAGTGTAAAACAAAGTAGCTTTCTTTGTCTGTCCCTCTCTATGCATGCTTTAATCTTAAAATTTTACGTAAGATTTTAAAGCGAGTTTTTATTTCTATATTTGAATATGAATTTATCGGAGTTTCAATATAAAGCAAGTGTAAACTTCTATATTAAATAAAGATATTTGAATTTGAAAAGGTTTTTAGTATGATAGTTCTGGTGAAGAAACATGTTTTTCTGCGCTTGTGTTGCAAACGCTGACCGAAACCATGTAACGAATGCACCTTTAAAAGGGCAACAAAAAAGTCTACTATAGTATATGTCTATCAATAAAGGATATCCCATAATAACTGAGTGATTTTAAGCAACACAGGAATAATCCTTACTCAATTATGTACCTTAAACACATTGTTTTTTTTTTTTAGGATGATTGTTGTAACGTATGTTTGTAACGTTACTACAATTATGTGTAAAATAATATAAGACAGATGCAAAATATATGTACATACTTAACGTAATCACTATAGATATCCGGCTTCTATGTAGGTTTGACGCCGATATATTAACATAATATACAAAACTAGGATCAAATAACCTAAAGCTACTTATATTTTTAAAACTTTAACAGTAAAATGTTTAATATTTACATTATATAAAAAAGTAAATAAGAAACAATATGTGTAATAATTCATTAAATTATACACATAATAACATAAATAAATAAGACCCAGCATGTAATGTAAGTGCATATGATTGAAAATCATGAGACATTTCAATTGTCAAGCTAATTTTAAATTTATATTTTAATAAATTTTAATTTTATTGTATTACATAGTATCGTAAATGGTCAACTTCATATTATAATTCTTTGGTTTCTAAGCATCATACATAGCATAGTATGAAAAATAAACGGCTAAAAAATGTGTAGGTTCAAAGGCATTTTAAAACAATACTATACCCACAGAGAGGAAGAAGCAATTTAAACCTCGCCATAAAATTATCAATCGCAGTGTGTTCCCTTACAACCGGGAAAGCACATTGCACCTCGTGATCGTGGATTTTTGGCCTTTTAGGCAGACATTTGGACGGAGTGACAATCCGCAACATTTTGGGCAAACGTGTGAGGGCCTAAAACTTTGTCTTGTAACGCTACTAATAGCCAAAATGACTAAATGTATGTATTTGTTCCTGTTTTTAAAGAAATGTGTTGGTTTAGTTGAATAAAATATTTAAATTATAAACAAACATGTTAACAAAATACGAGTAAAATACACATCAAACGTAAAATACATAATTTGTGTTATTTAGATTAAAACTCTAGGATGTGTCCTTAAACATATTCTTGTACGAATAGATTTTATGTCTTGGTTTCTTACATACATTTAAAAATAAGGTTGTTGAAGGTGGTAATTTATATTACAAGTTCTTTATATGTAATTTTTTTTTTTAAAAATCCCTTCATTTTTACGATAAACTAAAAGAAGATAAATAAGTAACATTTATATTAGACCTTTTTCAATCCTAACGCATATTGAGCTGTAAAAATAATATTTCTTAGTTGCACCTTTTACCACAGAACAATAAAAAAAACTCAATAGCGCTAGTTTAAATCTTATACTCTGACATTCAGCCCGACGATAACATAGATAAAATATTTTTATTTTCAACTTAAGAAAGTAAACGCTCTTAAAGTAATTTTATAACTACCTTTACCCATATCAAATCCACTAATTTACTTGGGTAGACTATAAGTTGGTATGGTCTGCCCGTGATCATGGATGCTGGAAAGAATCCGAAACGTCGGGAATAAATATATTTATGTAACGCGAAAACCCGTAAATTTGTGAATTTTATATGTATAATGATCGCGTAAATAAAAGAAATGATAACCTTTGCCAAGTACAATTAATCGTGAATCAAAGTCAAGTGTTTTATGCATTTACGAGATAATTTTGTTCGTGTTAGTAACCGAAACAGAACATTAACGAGCGCCCTTGCTGGCAATCTAATGCCATTAGTATAATAAATCGAACGTTAGTATTCAAAGGGGATTTCCACTAAATAGTAATTTGCAAAAATAAAGTAGTTAAGGACAAATTGCTTGATTGCTTAGTAAGGTCCTTGTGCCTAAGAAAAGCATACTTTCTGACAGTGAAACTGACAGGACAAGCACAATATATATCTATATATATTACAATTTTTCGGTTTTTTGTGAGTTTATTTTCCTAACAGTGATTTTAGTTTTTTTTCTAACTATACATTTCTAACAATTACAGGCATATATAAATAAAACCTTGAGCGAGCATTGTATTACAAGTCTGTGTTATCATTTAAAAAATCATCATTAACTAAGTAATAAATTAAGGCGTTCCTTGACAACTCACTTAAATTCTAAACGTTTATTGTCATTTGGTTGTTACAGCGTATTAATTGTCCTATAAAAGACTTACTTGTCCTTCGCAGTCTAGTTGCCGTAGAATTCCTGTAAAACACGTCTTATGTAACGTAGGGCCACTAGTGGGTCGTTCCTAAGATTTTATTTGTAATATTTTTTAATATAATGCACTGATAAAATGAGAAGAACGTTCACTCGATGGTGAGTCATAACCTTTGCCCGTCAGAAAAGTGCCCTAACACGCTACAAATCCCCCTATCGCTCAGTGATACAAGAAGTAACGCCAGTAATTACCCTAGTTACGGTGCCCCTCAAATCGAAAGTCAGTAGTGTTCACATCACACACACACACACATCATCAGCCTTTGTTAGTCCACTGCTGGACATAGGCCTCCCCTAATACACCCCTATCCATTAGGGGTTTGGACCGTATCCCACCACGCTGGTCCAATGCGGGTTGGTGGGTGGACCGACTTTTTACATGCCCATCCGACCCATGGATCATCTTACTTTTCAGACAATTGGGTGATCGGCCCAAATTGCCCTAACCAACTAGGAAACAACAATGAAAATTTGTTGAGTCCCCGCAGGATTCGAACCCACGACCTCCGGTTTCTAAAGCACACGCCCGTACCACTAGGCTACGGAGGCAGTCAATACTACTGATTCGCGGCAGCAATACGCACCGCTGTAGTACTACCCTAGACAAATATTTGGATTTTTTAACCAAATGGATCCCTAATGAACTAATGAGTTTGTTTGTGTGAATTGTGATCTTTGAGCGCCTGCGAGTTCCTTATGGGAAATGGGACATTGGAGAGACAATCAGATGAGACCGGATCCCACCGGCCTTTAGCTTATTGACAGTAAATTCCAACATTTTTTAGGTACTTTTGATTTGTTAGATGATCACAAAAATAATATTAATTTAATAATAAATCCTAGTGCTTACAGTATTGCCATATTTTGAAATTACCTTGAAGTTGTTTTTAACTAAAAAACAAACGCTTGATAACACGCCATGTTCATTAAAATACAGCGTCGGAGACGACAGCTTCCCATCTGAGGCATAATATGAGCAGTTTATAATGCTTGCAAACTGTCCCAGTTCATCATGATGCCCTCCTAACTAAAACATAACAGTATTAGCAAATTTCTGTAAATATTGATACTTAACCACTTAGATCGATAATTACCTGCGTTATATTATTACCTACGTATTAATTACGTTTATTTTCTGCTACGACATTTTTTTTGAGTTGCATTAATTAGGTACATCTATACGTAGCGTATTTAATTGAATTCCAAAGTGCACATAACATTATAAACCGTTATTGTCCACCTCGAATCAAACGCCCATTGTAATGTCTCGGCGGAGTATTCGATGACGTTTGCATACAGGCAATGCAATTACAATTGGCCATTGCAGCATTGCTCAACCTGTAGTATAATTTCAGTATGTAACCAAAATTTATACTAAAATTCTGTACTATTTGAATAATATCAAAAAAATGTTTTTTAAATATATTAGTCAAAGTAGCAACAGCATTGGATCCTTTCATAAAAAAAAAACTACTTAATCTCTTGAAAAAAAACTTTAGAAGTAATAACTTTTTTTGAAACTATTTACAAACCTAAAATAATTAACAATAATTTAAACCTCTAGTTAAGTTTCTCTATTTCTACATTATTATAACCATTTTTATTCAGTTTTATATAGTTGCGTTGCATCTTTTAAAAGTTTTTAAATATTGATTAAGAAGAGCACCTTAAAATTTAGTAAATAAAATTTACAATTTTACATATACCATTTTATGTTACAATAAAAATGAATATAATATAAACATACTACTTCTCATTGTGAAATGGTTTCATACCTATAGAAATTGACGTATTATTTTAAAGAGACATTATAAAGATGCTAACTAAAACCACTCTGTTGATTCGCTGATAAAATAAAGAACCAAATCCTTTTAACTTCATTCTCTGCGAATGCGACGTTCGCCTCCCAGCTTCATTTGGCGTCGCTAATGATACTGAAACTCATTAATTATTCAGCACATTTTGCTCTCGTGAAATTCATTAAAACAAATCAAGATTTTTTCTTTCAAATGAAGAATGAAGTGATTAAATTATAGTTGATTAGCTAATGTTAACGATAAAGAATTTTAAACGAAAGTTATTTGAAATTAAATCAATTGTCATCATCCTTAATTTCATATTATGCTTTGCAATTTTTTGCGCTTCATATTGAAATTAGATGACAGTATATTTATTTATTTAATTATATATCTTACTAGGTATATAATATGACCGACTTCAACACCAAATGAGTTGGATAAGAAATTTTATATTAGTTTTTTTTATTGCATACGCAGGCAGACAAGCAGTCGAGACCACCTGATGGTAAGTGTCATCGACGCCCAAGACATTGGCAATACAGGTATCACCAACGCACTGCCTACCGTAAGACATAGGATGTTAAGTCTCGTTTACCCAGTAAATACGCTGGGTACGGTGCCTTTAAACGGAACACAGTAGTGTTTTCACACTACTACGGCACCGCGGTGGTACCCACCCAGACGGACCCTTGTAAAAAGGGGACCTACCTCCGGTGTCATTTGTCAGCTTCTATATTTTTTACATTTTTATTGTATTTTTAAGTAGGTTTACATTTAAATTGTTATATGGGTGGCACGAATCACACGCAAACAAAAAAACGCTAGTTGCAATTACAAGATAGATGTTGTAAAGTACATTTCCATTAGAAAACTTTGTCTTTTTATGACATACAATACATGTTTTAATGCATATATTGGTTTGTAAAATAATAAAAAGTTAAAAAAAGCCTAACAAACTCATTTAACATCATTTTATCGCTTCAACGGATTTACTTAAATAAAAATTAATTTAGAAATTCAATTATCGAACGCGTTAAATAATAGCAAGCGTAATTTTTATCTTTCCTTCTCTGTTTGTTAAGAAACTCTGAGATGACTCGAAAGTTTTTGCTTACCAATGATTTCATCTTGTTTTCTTTTGTTCCGTAAACATTTGTAACAAGAGTTACGTTTGTAATCAAATTGCTCTTAACATGATTAGAACATGCGCAAAGATTACAAAAGGAAAAGTATTCTGGATACAATTGTAGATTTAAATTTTTAAACACATTTTGTTTTAGTTTGCTTCTTTCTTATCTTACATCTGTGTAATAATTAAAAGAAGAAAAACATAATTTTTTTATTTTAACATTAATTTTAGATAATTTTTTATTAACAGTCCAGGTAACTTTTTGTGAAGGTGAATTTTTGCAACCATTCTGAGAGCATTGTCCCATTGCAGCTTTTGTAAATGGCTACAGTGTGTCTGGACGTTCATAAATCAAAAGATATCGCTGTAACTCCTTGGATGAGATTCAGACTTAGAAACAGTCGTCCACTATAACATTCGGAACGGCAGTCAAGGAATGCTAAAGTATTAATTTGTATACAAATTTAATTAAATTTATGATTTAATTAATAGTAAGATATATAGTATGCAAACTATTGATTACAATAGTATGCGATATAGTAATAGTTGTTCATGAGTATTGTTGTATAATACCTCACAGTTACGTATCAGTTGAAATCAATCATCTAACAACTAATCAATTTTTTTGCATAAATACGGTAATATTTAAAGGGGCTCATTTAAAAAGTTCAATGTTAAATATTTATAAAACCAGATAGATATTCCCTCTGCTTAGAAAGAATCTTTATTTCATTTGTAACGTAGCCGTCCTAACCCAAACCCCATATTAATTAAAAACCAATATTGTTTAATTTTGTAGTGATCTTTAGTAAATAAATTATACTTTATTCGATTTTGCTTGCTATAAAGGAAGATTGTTTCCGTTTGAAGTGAAAGTAATTATCGTAATTTCTTAAAGTATTTCAACACAAAGTGATTTATAATAAATATAGTGTGGAAACAGTACCGAGTGAAACAAAAACATTATGTGATATTTTAATTTAACCTTGGCATTAGTGTTTAAAACCGATATTTGGTTATAAAAAATTGGGTTTTGTATATATTTTCTAGTTATTATCGAATACTCAATCTGAGGGTATACGTCATGATGCCCAGTTCTCTGAAAATGAACAAATCCAAAAATTTTAATTCGTTTTGAAGATCATCGTAAATACAAGATAATCACTAAAAACGAATCCCGACATCATGCATCTCTAAGTACTGTGAAGTAAATTTGTGTTGCCTTACTCAATATTTCTTATGGGCAGAAAGAAAGGACAGTCAAAGTTTCGAGTGACCGCAACTTTGGCTTGCCGTTCAGTATTCGATGCCTAAAAAGAGAGAAAAATGTACTCAAGCGGGCGTTTTATCGCTATCCGTCAGAGTCAAACCGATTTCGCTTTAGGCAACTTCAGCTAGAGGTTAGAGATAGGATAAAGTTACAACGCAAGGGCTCATGGTTAGTTCTGACAGAAGACTTAGTGCCATCGCACACTGCCTATTGGCAGTTGGCTCGACGTATGAAGTCGGCACTCCGTGACGCCATGCTGCCATTATCCAAGCCAACCGGGGGCTTGTTAGCTGTCGATGATTTCGAAAAGGCCGAATACTTCGCCGATGCGCTAGAAGATCAATGTACACAATCTCGCGCACGCGTAGACGGGGCCGACCCACCTATCGGAGGTAGACCGCCTAGTTGAAATTAGGGCTGCCTTTTCACTAGAGGGCGATATTTTAGAGCCAGTGACCCCGGAGGAGGTCCGCGAAATTATTAAGGGTCTTAAACCCCGGTCGGCACCTGGCCCAGACCATATCTCAAATAGAACGTTGAAATATTTTCCAGGCCCTATTATCTGTGTATTGGCCAACATTTTCAATATTTTATTATCGACTTGTATTTTTCCTGATGCCTGGAAAGAAGCCATCGTCATCAGTATTCCAAAGCCGAACAAACCTTCTAACCTACCCACGAGTTATCGTCCAATTAGCTTGCTCAATTGCTTGATCAAACTATATGAACGCATAATTCTCTTCCGGTTGAAAGACCACGCCTTTACCAATAACCTTATCCCATTATTAAATAAAATTACTTTACGGATTTTATCGCGTTTATTTTACATTTTAAATTCCTGACGTTTCGAACACTTTCCAGCGGCGTGGTCACGGGTAGACTGAGATGTCATGCGTCTTGTTGCCGTTTGATCTTAATTTTATTAATTATTTTTAGCCTGTACTCCGACCTATGCAATATGATTTTATCTTACAGCCAGCAGTGGTATTATGCTTGGGGTTAAATTTTAATTTATTAATTATGGGATCCCAAGCAGGTGGTAGAACCCAATCATCTTCTTGAAATTTGGATGTTTTTTTTTTTTATAGCTAACGCAGGCAGACGAGCAGTCGGGCCACCTGATGGAAAGTGGTCACCGACACCCATAGACATTGGCAATACTGGTATCATCAACGCGCTGCCTACCGTGAGATATAGGATGTTAAGTCTCGTTTACCCAGTGAATACGCTGGCTACGGTGCCCTTCAAACCGGAACACAGTAGTGTTTTCACACTACTGCTTTGCGGTAGAAATAGGCACCGTGGTGGTACCCACCCAGACGGTCCCATGTAAAAGGAAACCTACCACCGGTTTTGTTAAGGATGTTTTCTAATCTCAATAGCCTCACGGATCATCCTTGGTAGGAATCGGTGTTCTTTAGCGAGGATTTGTGGTCGATCAAATCTGATGTGATGGTTTGGGTGATTTAAGGTATGGTCACACACTGCCGACTTGTTGGGTCTTTTATGTTTAATGTCAGCTATATGTTCCTTCACGCGGTTCTTATTGCTCGTTTCTGTTTGTCCAATATAAGAGAGGCCACAGTCACAATCTAGCTTGTACACTCCTGGATCTTGTAGAGGAATATTGCACTTGACAGGTGGTAGGAATTGACCAATCTTCTTCAGCGGCTTGAAATAAGTTTTGATTGAAGCCCGCCTCAAAATGTAGCCAATCTTGCCAGTTACGCCTCACAAAAGTAGAACAGCAGGTACTCGCTCCACGGGCTGCCTTCACTCGGTCACTGTGACGCTGCCGTGGCGCAGCGAGCTTGTTGTGTCGCAGTACTTGCTTAAACTGTTGTAGCTCAGCCGCCAGGTGTTCGTCATCACAGATCCCTCGTGCCTCTGAAACAAAGATTTGCCCACGGTAGCTAACTGGGATGGATGGTGGTGGAATTGCCATTTAAATATTTATTTGTATGGGTTGGTTTCCTATACACAGTATGGCTCAAGGTGTTATCAGGATTGCGAATAACTAAAACATCAAGAAAAGCTAAAGAATTATTACTTTCTAACCCATAGTAAACTGTATTTTTGAATTAATGGAGTTAAGGTGGTTTAAAATGTATTTATTTTATCATATGGTAAGATGGTAAATGTATCATCCACATAGCGCTTATAAAGTCTTGGATGAATGAGAGCAGGTAGGGCCTTCTCCTCAAATTCTTCCATAAAATGTCAAAACAATAGGAGACACTGGTCAACCCATCGCTACACCATCCATCTGCATGTAGAGCTCATCTTTCCACAATAAATAGCCAGATGTTAGGCAATGTTTTAGTAAAATGCATATTCTATTGAGATGTTATTTTCTTCAACTTTCTTCTTACAATATTGATGCAATCTTCTATAGGTAAAGTTCTTTACTACGTTCAAACGGAACGCAACTTCTGCAAAGTGACAGCAGTAATGACGTAATGAAAGTATTATCAAAAGGATTAAATTTCGCAATTGCACCACGAAAATCCGCTATGAGCAAATTGTTTTTTTTTTTTTTATGGCATACGCAGGCAGACGAGCAGTCGGGCCACCTGATGGGAAGTAGTCACCGACACCCTAGACGTTGACAATACCAGTGGTATCGCCGACGCGCTGCCTACCGTGAGACATAGGCGTTAAGTCTCGTTTACCCAGTAACATGCTGGCTACGGTGCCCTTCAAACCGGAACGCAGTAATGTTTTCACACCACTGCTTCGCGGCAGAAATAGGCACCGCGGTGGTACCCACCCAGACGGTCTCCTGTAAACAGGGGACCTACCACCGGTAGAAAACACAAAATTGTATGTAGTGTGGAGGATTGTTTGTTCAAAAATCAATTACAAAAGGAAGATTTGAGGCTATCCGACAAGATATTTCGTCAATGTTGCGTCGAAGCAAAGTGCCGAAACCTAATCTTCCTAAGGATGAACTTATTGCACTTAACAACTTACGCAACAACAAAGAACTAACAATTCTCCGAGCAGACAAAGGTAATTCTACGGTGATCATGGACACGCTCGATTATAATTCTAAATAAGAACAACTGTTATCGGATGAAACTACTTATAGGAAGGTCAAACTGACCCTAATACAAAACGCTCAAATTAACTAGCGACCTAGCGGGGATATGGGGCCCCGGACCAAGATGGAGCGGCCGGTATACCCACTAAAAACCAACGGTTGTTCCTTTCTCGTGTCGCTGTAGCCGGGCCGCGGGCGCTGATGACAGTCTCGGCGACCCCGGCGCGACGTGGCCCTTGCTCTCTCAGGCCTCTTCTTCCAGGTGAGTTGGGACACCCGGACCGTCGCTTTAGGCGCGGTGCCGGAACAAACAGCACGGCGTCCTCTTGAGCCCTTCTCTGTGCGGTGGCACCCCTGCCGGCCACCCAGGGCCAGTGTCAGGGAAAGGTTGCACGTACGCCACTTTTCGGCGCCCTGGCCTTCTTCTGCGGATAGCCTTTCCGCGGCTTCCTTCCTGGCCATCACGTCCTCGCAAAAGCAAGGACGGCGCCCCATGACCTTTCACTTCTAGCATCCTGCGCACTACAGCAGGAAGCGAAAGGTCGTGCCCACGACACTACGCAGCTCTCGGCGTTGCTCGACCCAGGCTGGGCACTCTTCCAGCGCGTGTTGGGCCGTCTCTTCGGCACATACGCACAGTGGTGGACCCTCTGTAGGCTCCTTCGGCCATGCTGCCATTATCAAAGCCAACCGGGGGCTTATTAGCTTTCGATGACTTTGAAAAGGCCGAATGCTTAGCCGATACGCTAAAAGTTCAATGTAAAATACACCATCTCGAGCACGCGTCGACGCGGCCCACCAATCGGAGGTGGACCGCCTAGTCGAAATTAGGGCTGCCTTTCCACCAGAGGGCGATATTTTAAAGCCAGTGACCCCGGAGGAGGTCCGCAAAATTATTAAGGGTCTTAAACCCAGTCGGACTGGCCAGACCGTATCTCAAATAGAACGTTGAAATACTTCCAGGCCCTATATCGTGTATTGGCCAACATTTTCATTACATTTTACTATCGACTTAGTACTTTCTTGATGCCTGAAAAAGCCATCGTCATCGTATTCCGAAGCGAACAAACTTTCTAACCTACTCAGGGTTGATCGTGCAATCTAGCTTGCTAATTGTCAAAGTCAAGTCAAGTCGACGAGCATCGGTTTTCGTCCGTAAGACTCGTGACCCACAGTCTTCAACCTGAGAATTCATCTAAGATCTTCATCAATCAAACCGTTCAGAGCCGTCTTCTCGAGTGTCCAAGGTATTGTTGACAAAGTCAAGTGACAAAGGTTGATTTACAAGCTGACCTTTGAAGGCAGTGCCGGACAGTTGTTCTATCATCATGCTCTAAGCATTGTCGAATCAGCTTATTTCGATATCGAGTCGAGACTGTCCAACCGTCCGCTCCAGCGGCGTCCTCAGATCGGTCTTAACCCACTATTATTCAGCACTCACGAGGACATGACACAGCTCAACGATGAATCTCGAGCTCTGTTTGCTAGTACACGCCCTCTATTGTTCGTCGTTAAGACCAGATTATAACTTTAAAAGTTCCTGAATGCGATCAATCGTTTAGCGATTGATACTGAAATGTAGGAATCGACGAAACCCGATGAAAAGTGTAGCCATACATTATCACGGTCTATAATCGATTACACAATACCTCAACCCAGGCGTGGGATAAGGGGCCCATGCGGCCAAGTATGACACTGGGGCAGCTAACTGTACACCAACCGATCCTGACATACGTTCAAAAGTCATATTCAGGACGTTAAGAGCTTTTTGTTTGACCAGACTCTATCACCTAACGAATTCTCAGCTGGAAATGTCGCTAACATAAGACCCTTATTATCAGGGATGCATACCGACCAATCGTGGCTCTCATTTCAGCTCGCACGCATCCTCTCACCTCTTTTTGCGTTGAAATCCAGAGTTAGGATTCCCCGCCAGAATGAGGGTTAGAGCGGATATGTGGCTCCGGACCAAGATAGAGCGGCCGGTATACCACTAAAACCAACGTTGTTCCTTTCACTGTCGCTGGTCAGGGCCCTGCGGGCGCGATACAGTCTTCGAGACCGGCAAAGGCGACATAGCCCTTCGGCTCTCGGCCTCTTCTTCCGGGTAGTCGCGGCTTCCTTCCGGCCATCACGTCCTCGCAAAAGCAAGGACGGCGCCCCAGACCTTTCACTTTCTATCCCTCTGCGCACTACGGCAGGAAGCGAAAGGTCGTGCCCCACGATACTACGCAGCTGTTGGCGTTGCTCGACCCAGGATGGGCACTCTTCCAGCGCGTGTTGGGCCATCTCTTCGGCACATACGCCACCAGTGGTGGCTCTCCTCAGTAGGCTCCCCACCGGCCACGCGGCACAAGTACCTCCCAAAACAGCCGTGTCCCGAGAGAACCTGCGTCGCGCGGAATGTTAGGGAGCTGTGTTCTCTTTCTAGCACTTTAATACAGGGCAATCCTCCTCACTCCTAAACCAACTGCAGGTAGTGCAAAACAAATTCATCCACCGCGCCACTGGGGCGCAGTGGTACCAACGTAACGTAGACCTACACAGCGACTGTAAATTGCCAACCCTCTGCAAACATTTTCAAAAGTTAACGCGCAAAAACATCGATAAAGTTATTAATCATAATAACCCTCTGCTGGTAAAAGCAGCATCGTATACGGCCCATCCAAAAGCGTCCAGTCAAAAGCGTAGACCGCGAAACGTTCTCCTCGCCCGGACGAGGAAGGGGTCGCCAAGACTCCTGACCCAACGGGGGTCCCGACATCCAACCTTGCACACCACACAGGTAAAGGTAGCACACACTCTCCGAGTTCGCCTCGCTTAGGAGCACGCGCAATACATTCCGCGTACACTAGTACACCTCGCGTTCCAGGGTGGTTCTCACCGCCAGCAAACGATTAATACAGTCGCCAGACTATCAGCTCGGATCCAAACGATCGTTGACGATTCCTAGGAGACGTAACAATGCCTAACTCGTACCTTCGTACGTGGGCCTCATTTTAGCAAAAATGTGGGCCACATAGTTCAGTGGGACAGGAGCTTCTCGTCACTTGGTCTAGATGAAGCTAAGACATGAGTCTGGAAGCATAACTTCAAGGATTAAAAAAAAAACATACATAGCACATATGTCGATAAAAAACCCACATTAACAACTTAAATGTCAACTAAATAGATTTAAAGTACAGTGGAGCTTTTTAGCTTGTTTATGGCACCTATCAAAGTGAGCCCTAATGTGAGTTAATTTTTGACTGACTTACCGAGGGGAGGAGGTATGTTTTATATACTAAATAGATTACCTTATTACTCCGCTCCTGGAGCTTTGATTTTGACCATTATTTTTTTAAATGATATTTGATAGTCGTTATATGCTCTTATCTTTGTTAATAAGCAGTTTAAACATATTTGCAAAATAAAAAAGATGGTGACCAAAATGGCAACCTTATTGGCTTAATTTGTAACCGCTGGCTTACTTAATTATGCTTAGACTTAAAGTCTATCCAATACTACGTCTATATGCAGACATACCTAACATGACTGATTGATGATAATTTTCTAAATTATAAACACAATTTGAAACAATTTACCAAAAGCAAAGGTTTAATGTAATGCTATTACTCTCGTCGTCAAGTAATAAAATATACATTTTACTCTTTGTATGTAAATATAATATATATTATAATGACAATCTCTTTGTGCCTTTAGACATTATCAGTTTGATATAAAAGGCTTTGTAAAGTTTATTTTATGTTTTTTTTATGGCATGCGCAGGCAGACGAGCAGTCGGGCCACCTGATGGGAAGTGGTCACCGACGCCCATAGACATTAGCAATACCAGTGGTATCGCCAACGCGCTGCCGACCGTGAGACATAGGATGTTAAGTCTCGTTTACACAGTAAATACGCTGGCTACGGTGCCCTTCAAACTGGAACACAGCAGTGTTTTCACACTACTGCTTCGCGGCAGAAATAGGCACCGCGGTGGTACCCGGTCTCCTGTAAACAGGGGACCTACCTCCGGTAAAACCCGTACAGATTTGATATGCCTTTACAAATTTACTACTGCGGAACCTCTAGCAAACATTGGCGAAACCTGCATGTTCAGTTTACCCTAAACGATTAATTTACGTAGTCAATTGTTGCATGATCCAGATAATTCGGTTCACTTGTCCGCGTCATCGTCTGCTCATTCAGGTGCAACCAGATCGTTTATTACGTAAGCTATATTAGAGTTTATTAGTTTGAACAAACTTTACTCTGCCCTTAAATTACTGTGAGTTTGACAATGTAAGGGACTTGTCGATCTCTTACCGAAAATTTAAATATTTAATATCTATCTAATTGTCAAGAGAGGTATGTAGGAGATTTAAACAGATGTTATTTTTGTTTTCAACTAAACAAAGAAAATTGTCTTTATTTCATATCAATGGTTATGAATATTAGGTCACGTAAAATTATCGCTTAGTAGATATATAATATTAGATCTTGCATTATTCCTATGAAAGAAATCGTTATGAAATATTCTTTCAAAACTAGAAATCGTAGATTCAGCCACACGATTATTCAGAAAAATGGCAAGGAGAGCGAAAACTTTGTTATACGAATATTCTGAGTCTACATTACTATAAATCGGTCTCCTCTAAAGTCCTTTCAAGATGTAAAATCTCAACATAGTGCAAAGTTTTGTTTTAGAATTTGCAACAGCACAAAGCGCGACTTTTCGGTATCCATTTGCGTGCTGCAGCTAGACTGATTGTATAAAGTTTAGCGCCTCTCATATATGAAATGGGGGACTAGTGGAGAGTGCGTGCATCATGAAATGTTTAATTTGTTGTTATTTCACACGTTTTAGTTTTCTTGACGAGTTATTTTCCAAGTTATGATGCGTTCAGCTTTTAATACGCCATGTATCAACTGAATAACAATTTTTATGCAGAGTGGCATGTCTCCTCTACAAACTAAAACGAAATTACATTCAATGAATGCATAAGCTTTCAGTATCAAAGATGTTCTGGATAGACGTACTTGATAGACAGAGGGACTTTTTACGTATCCATCAAATTAAACAGAAAATAAGTGAAGGGTCCTTAATGAAATACCCATAAATAAATTATTTACCTATTTATATATTATATGATATATCCGCTACTTTATACTGGCAATTTAAAAATGACATAGCTTGCATTTGATCCGGAATTCTAAATTAAAATTTAATTCGAGCGTCGGTGAAACATAATGAATAACAACAGCGAAAACTGCGTTATTGATTTAAAGAATCGTATTATACAAAAATTGTTACTCTTTTTATACTGAACGAATCAACACAGTTATTAATGTTTGAAAACTTTGTTGTGTCATTTTGTGATTTATTAAGATAAATAAAATAAACAAATTGTGATTAATTGACGTTGTGTAATAATTTTAAATAAAGTTGAATCGAAGTTAACTTTAATTTTTATTTATATTTTTTACTTTTTTATCTCAGAAAAAAAAAATTAAAGATTTTAATGATAATGTAAACGACATTATCTTTAAATTTTAATTTAATTTAACTTGTGATAAACAGTCAAATTCGTGTTCACTTTTATGCAACTTAAGTTAAACAAATTTAGTTGTATTTTTTAGGCGACTAGAATGAGCACCCACCGCGATTCTTTGTATTTTTTGGACGTTTGTTTAGGACTTTCGTATCTTTATTGTTAATTACACTACATTAGGAGCGAGCTCTTTGCAAGAGTTGTTTTAATGTATTTAGCTGGAAGTAAAAACTTCAATGTGTATTTATTTTAGATGCTACATTAATATATAAAGAGAAATTGAAAGGCAATCGAGACCTGACTGAATACTTGTGTTCATTAACACTATAATTTAATCTTTTTTTAAATAATTTAAAGAATTATAAATAAATATTATAACTATTTTATATATTACAATAATTACTGATTTAAAAAGTTCTTTATCAATATATGTCATTACTACAAACGCTCCGCAACTGCCTCCGCAAACCGTGGGTTCGAATCCTGCGGGGACTTAATAAATTTTAATTGTTGTTTCCTAGTTGATTAGGGTAATTTGGGCCGATCACCCAATTGTCAGAAGAGTAAGATGATCCATGCTTCGGTTAGGCATGTTAAAAGTCGGTCCACCTAACAAACCGCATTGGACTGGAGCAACGTGGTGTGATACGGTCCAAAAACCTAATAATGGAGAAGGGAAGGTCAAAGTCTAGTAGTGTACTAACGTAGGCTGATTTTAATGATAATTTCTTTAATGAAGTCGGCCAAAAACATGTTATTGTAACGAAAAAATAATGACTAAAAATGAAGCTATGTATTATAACGGTTTTAAATCTTTCTTTTATTTTCAATTTATGTTTCGTTCATATTTTTTCTCATTTGGCATATTTTAGCAGATTCACATAAGAATAGCTTTGACTATTAACTTTTATTTTTTATCTTTTTTACTCGTTTCAGGGTTAAGATGAGATTAAAAATGGACATGAAATATGTTTATTTAACATGTGTAGTGGTCGTTTGTTTAAACCACACCTCTTTAAGCTATTGTAAAAAGACTAAAAATATTTCATGTCATCTATAATCCAACTGCCTCCGTAGCCTAGTGGTATAGGCGTATGCTTTAAAATCCGGAGGTCGGGTTCGAATCCTGCGGGACTCAACAAATTTTCATTGTTGTTTCCTAGTTGGTTAGGGCAATTTGGACCGATCACCCATTTGTCTGAAAAGTAAGATGATCCATGCGTCGGATGGGCATGTAAAAAGTCGGTTCACCCACCAACCCGCATTGGACCAGCGTGATCGGATACGGTCCAAAAACCCCCTAATGGATAGGGGTGTATTATGGTCCAGCAGTGGACTATCAAAGGCTGATGATGATGATTATAATCCACCTTATTAGCTGTCTGTTACTGTATGTATGCTATGTATATATTTTGTAGTTTACATAAGGATAAAATAAAGTTTTAGGGAATATGAGAAAAACAAAATGACTGAATCTTTTTGAAGAGTCTTATTTTGAATTACGTAACTATTTAGTGCAAAAGTATGCAATTTTATTTATTGCATATATTTTATTTTTAGCCGTAAACATTAAGCAAAATCTCGCATCGTGACAAAATTTTACTTATTAAGCTATTGTCATTAAATGTGTAAGCGAAAATTTAATTTTGACTTTGGGAATAAAGCTGAGGTGCTCCTTTCAGGTAGCGAAGCGGGGCGGCTCATTGGGTGCGCCCACAATGGCTCATTGTGAATGCGCCACAAATAAGAAATAAATAAAGCCATAAAAGGCGGCACCCCTCTAGAAATAAAGGCACGGGCAAAAACAAAATTAATTTCTATACCTTGGCTATCGACTTTTTATTACTTCGGGAGCGCTTTTTTATTTTTCTTAATACGTTCTTAGTTGATAAATAAATAAGTCAAGAAAAATATGCCAGAGCAACAATGCTTCATCGTTGTTCTTGGGTTAGATACGATGATATCTGTCAAATGGGGATGTTAAAAGTGAGTTATGGTTGTTAAGACTAACCGTAACAGGTCATTTACATTCTTTTACTTACATAAGATATAAAACCAAATATATTGAGCGAATTTTCATTTTATTAATATGTAAAAAATGTTAAGGTTAAGAAAATACCACCTAGAACGTGTCTTGTCTTTTGTGTACAGATCAAATGCCAAACGCTGTACATAAAAAATGTTATTTAGATAAATCTGAACCAAAGCTGCCCTCATAATAACTTGGAAAAATTGCAATAAGAAGGAGAAGAAATATTTGTCTGAATATGAATGTTATTGACATGAAAAAAATTGCCTCGTTGTCTTTGGTGCAGTCACGGTTATATAAAATAAAATAGCTGTCTCCATGCGACTTCATCTTCTTAATTTGTACAAACTCTTCAGAAGCATCCGGGCTTAAGTCGCTCGTAATCCTAGAAAGTGAAACTATATTAAAATTTATCTGTCTGTCTGTCCTGTCCTGTCCTGTCCTGTCCTGTCCTGTCCTGTCCTGTCCTGTCCTAGTCATGTCCTGTCCTGTCATGTCATGTCATCCTCATGTCCTCAATTCCTGTCATGTCCTGTCCTGTCCTGTCCTGTCCTGTCCTGTCCTGTCCTGTCCTGTCCTGTCCTGTCCTGTCCTGTCCTGTCCTGTCACTGTCACTGTAACTGTATGAAAATATAATAATATAATATATAATAGCAGTGAAATAGAAAACTCTTTTTTATAACATTTTAGGATTTAATCATAGTAAATAATAATCATTTTGTTGCCATTTATTTTTATGTCACACAAATGTATATAGTAATAAATCTTAACTTTTCACAAGATTCTAATGAGCACGGTACAGGTAAAACTTCGCATTGAACACCAATAACGAGATAAAAGTGCTCAAAGTCTTCTTTTGTCTTTCAGTTATATTGCAGCAAAAATATCCTTTAGTTTTCTTATACTTTGTGTTTTATTATTTTTTTTGGTAAAACATAGTTATGTTAACTATTACATGTTTAAAAGTTACGTTTATTATATATTATTTTAAATTGAATATAGTAGCTTTGGTTCCTTTCTAAATTTAAAATAGTTTTGATGTTAAAAAAATATATTAGAACGTACAAAAAATGCCTAAAGCGGTTGATAAAGTTTAATGAATCAAAATAATGGCAATGCTAAACTGGATGTTTGAAAAATTGCTTTTGTGTTCGTTGAGAATTTTGTTGTTTATTAGTGACAAATATTGCAAATCAATGACTGGCAATGTAACATGGAACATTAATTGGAAAATATCTAAAAAAACCATCCTAAAAATTGACATATCTTCTATTATACAATTACCACTTTAATATTATTTTAATTTCTAACAAATGTCTTATACTGATGATACTGATATTTATAAATATTCTGAGAATTTTTTAGTGATATCATTATCATCATCATAATCAGCCCCTATTTGTCCATTTCTGGACATTGGCCTTTTTCAATTAATGCCAAGAGCCCTGCTACTCCCTACCTGGGTCGATCAACACTCCGTTTTCCTAAAATAATATATATTAAAAAGTATTATTTTTAGGATATATTATATAAGGAACTTGCATTTCAATGCAAAACCTTTGAATTAAGTTTTACGTCTTCACACATTTTTTAAAAAAAAAGTTAGGTTCGATATCTTTTTAAAATAACTTAATGTATGTATATGGTAATAAATTATTATTCTTAAGGTACACATGACATCTATAATTTAATTTATTGAAATATAATACTAATTTATATAATGACATTTCACAAACGGTAAGTCTATAAGTATAGTTGACATGTTTTGGTGTTAAATAGCTATGATCTATAGAACATAGTTATTTTAATAAGATCATGAAATTCAACTATAAAATCCTCCTTTTATTAAACAATAACTCCTATCTAAACTCTTAAATATGGCTTATGCTTATCCTTATGGACCTATGCGCTTTACACCCCACCTAATTCTACTCATCACGCGGTGCTATTAACTTATCAATTTTAAGTCAAAATTCAAGGCTTACGCGACGTGAATCTTTAAGAATTTTAGCAAGTTCCAAAACTGCGCAAGTTATCAAACTCCCGTCCCCGATGACAATGCCCTTCTCCTCGTGGTACCAGTGTCAGCTCGTGAATAAGAGTAAATATAAAAAAATATTATTTAAAGATAATATGATTTTATATCCAAGCTACATGACATAATAATTATTTCCTTTAAGGTAGATCGCTTATTTATTAATGGATCAGTCTCTCGGAATAATATCCCACCAAAGTTGACCTAGTCTAAGCTCATCTAATAATAAGCAGGACATAATTTAACATTTATTTTGCATTCGGTTTCAAATAAATTCTTGCAATTATTATTTATCATCGTGAAGCTGAAGCACCTTTTATTTGTTATAATAAAACATTATTGCAGGTAAATGTATTACTGTTATAACATGAATGGATAACGCAATCAGAATACAATTACAATGGCTTCTAATAGCAGAATGCCTTAATATAGATTGTATTAACAATGCATTAAAGTATGAATCACATGTATTGATCAGTGTGAAGAGACGTCCCTATTGACAATTAAATCCGCAGAATTGTTTTTTAAAATGTTTAAACAAGCTTTTGTCTAAATAAAACCTTTTGAAACGCTTTGTTACGCTTTATTCTCCGCAATTCCTTTAAATAGATCCTAAAATAATATTTTGAACAAAAGGCTAGACTTTAGTCAATTGTTGATCTAAAACGAACTCCCCGCTCTCTTCATCATGTTCATTGTTCATTGAGGGCTTTGGGTCATACATAGTTACTCGATGCCTTATGAAGATGAAAAATAAGCTATATACTAAGGAGTAAGTCAATTACCTCATTACTTTTAATGTCAAAATTGTTTCGACTTATTAAACGTTACGGGTTTAATCTACTCTGCACAGCCACATTATCAGTTTTTAGACCAGGTATAGTACAACGCCTCTTCAACAGGAATGTAAAATAGAACAATCGCTGCCGCGTTAATCAAGTTCACCAATATTAAACCTGATATCAATTTCCAATCCCTACAAGACTCAACCTTGTGTTCTGGCGAACTCTAAAAGTTTAAACTCGTGGGTATAGTATCTTCTTAACTATACACCGACTTATCTCCTCTAGTATAGTCTACGGCGTTGTCCAGTGAATTGTTTACTAACCATAGGAATTTCTTTTGTAGCGATCAAAATTATGGAGGAACTAAAAAATTTCTTTGAGATCTTGCTTGGATTGGCTAACATTTATCACGATTCCTTCATATTTTCTCGAACTTGCAGTTGCTGTCCTAAAATTTGCCATATAATTGCTCTATAGATTGTCGATATATCCGTGTTATACATTTAAGTTTTTTTAAAAGAATTTTTACTGCATGATCAAAATAGCACTAATTGCCTAACTTTCTAGGGATTGCTATAACGAATCGACAATTACTATTTTTATTTAGTTCGTTACCTGAAGTCCAAATCGATTCCATTGCTCATATCGCCTCTGTCTCTTCAACAGCGCTTGTACTTTACCTTTAGAATATTAGGCATTTTTAACCATAGTTATTTATTTAATATACATTATTCTGGGAACGTTAAAAGAGAATTGCTATAAAAATAGAAGATATTTTGGCATCAATTCCGCCGTAGGACAAGAAGCGACTTAAAAAGCGCTTATCTCGTTATTGATGTCCGATGCGCAGCTGCACTCGTGTCTTGTTCGCAAGAAAATCTTGTTAAAAAGTTTTGATTTGAAAATATCATATCTCCTGCAACGGTAGAAGGAATCAGAGCACCGTAGCTTTTTGTTCAAAATAAAACGATGTTAGACTTGGGAAGAGTGAAGAAATTTGGATGAGTGGTTAGTGAACATAGGCTATCCAAAAAAAAAAATACATGTTGGGTCCATACTACTTCGACTTGTAAACTATCAAAAGTCATTACACAATAGATGTTTCGACGTTTACGGTGCCATTGTTGGCACTTCCATCTACGTTAAATTAATACATTAATACCTCTGGAGCACCTATTCTGATATAGGTCCTCCACAAATAATATCCCCCTAATTGATTTTGACCACGCGGGCATATCTATGTATATCACAGGTGAGCCACCTGCAATTTGTAAAATTAAAATTTGTTTTAAAATGCTTGTGAGTTATACTTAAAACATAGATATATGCTTTTGCGGACCTTATTGTAGGCCGATTAAAGCAGTACAATTGTGTAAAACATAGTTTAAGCCTCTCTCTTATGGTTGGGCCAGCCTTTGCACTTTAATTGCACGAGGGTATGATGTTAGACCGCAAAATATTTCCCAATTTCTGAAATATCTGTAAAGCTACTTATTACAGAATTATTTAAGAAAATAAGAACAAATCACAGCTAATAACTATCGCTTAAAAAATTTACAAAATCCGAGCTCTAGGAACAGATCAACGAGGTCATATTAATTATCTCTACAATAGCAAATTGAATCTTACATCTCTTATCCGAACCAGCAATTCGTCACTGCTGTTTTGTACCGATTTATATCGTTGGTAAAACGCCACCTGTTCTTAGCAGATCGTTAACTGTAATACAATACTCGAAAAGATATATGTATCATAAATAAGCTATGACTACCATGAGTACCGTAATGAAATTGAAGTACTAAGTTATTCTTATTGTATACTTACAATGTATTACACTATCCCAAAACTTATCAACTATTGTAAAAAACAAAATTTAAGAAAAATCTTCGTAGTATTCACTTCTTTATTTCTTTCTAACCTTTTTTTAATATAAGCTCATTAACCATACAAATAGATAGTTGCTGGATATCTCTTGAGGTCTGTGACGTAAATTAGTAAAGCGGTAATCTTAACAAATTCCTTGAGAAAAATAGACAATGGAGTGCAATTTATCACTTGAACGACGGACTAATATATCATGCAAGAGCATTTTCCTGATAAAACTTACATGACGTTGAACATGCGAGAAAACTACGAGTTTTTTTGATAAACTAATAAACGAAAAAAACGTCGTTATGTATCATGATACCTTTTATTCAATTTGTACATTCTTTTTGAATCTGTGCAATTTAATCTGCTACAATGAACAAATATTACATTACATAATTGCGTTTCAAACGTTTATTTCAATTAAACTATTTTAATTGCTATCTAACAATTAAGTTATTGCGTCAAGAAAAGTTTTTTTAGAGACATCTTGTATGCATTTAAATTTATTATAAAACTCCGTAGAATAAATTTCTTCCACTTACATTAGTAAAAATGCATTCTCTGCAAGCATTCATGTGATTGGTTAATTTGTAGTAAACAAAAATGTATTTTTCATATTATTATTTCTTTTTATAAAATAGAAGGGAAGATAAACGCAGAGTTTCTTGCCAGGCTTTATCTCGGTAGGTAAAACTGTCGAACCAATGGTAGATTTGTAGTTCATAAGAGCTCGTAAGACCTTTGGTTTTTTTTATTTAAATTTTATTGGATAAAATAAAAATGTGTTACTCGGATTTGATTATTACTTAAAAATATTCATTGTACAATCATTGTACACAAAACAAAAAACAACAAAATCTTAATTTAAAATTCTCTTAACAAACTAATCTAATTTCCTATTTTCCACCATGTCTCCTATTTCAGAGCACAGTTTCTCGACAATGTCACAATGAGTTATGATTGTTCAGTCGTAGAGAAAAGCGCAAGAAACTGTGTAGTGTCAGAACGGTGATTACAAGAAATATTTTAAAATAATAACTAAGAATATACATCACGTTTCATAAGTGTTGTTATTAAAGAATATACCGTTATTTATTGCGTGTTACTCTAACAAAAACAAAAGACCGAAAGTTTTTCTCTTGCTTGACGATGAGCACTGAATATGCGAGTGGGTGTCTGCAGAGTAAAGTGTCATAATTTACGAATATTACGGTATATATTTACAAGTTTTATAAAAATGTTTAGTAAAATCTCACCTGCAAAATATTAACACTGTCAAATAGAACACACTACTTGTAAATTTATGAGTGATCTCTATCATTTAAGAGATACAAATGTAAAAATTATAGGCAAACAAAAATTTAGTTATTAATAGCATGATTAAGTAATCAAAATGATACAATATTCTCATTTTGGCGTATGTTTAACACTCTTTGTATAACCAACGAAAGCAGACGAGCAGTCAAGCCTGAGTGAATATCAGAAAGTGACTTCTTAACTTCGGAAAAAAGGGCACTAATTCCACACATTCGCGCTCCCAGTTGGGCGTGTACTTAGCACAGTGGACAAACGACTGCGTAAGGGGATCCCAGGCTCGAAAATAGCCCTATTAAACATTGAACCTCGCCCTTTCGGTATAACGTATGTATGACCCACGCACTAAACGCCCTTATCGCATGGTGCTGGAAGCGCACTAAGAAAGGAAAGCGTATCTACGAAATGGAACAGCTCTGTGGGATCGGTTGTCCCGCTTTCGAGCGGCCTCACTCCAACAGACTCCCTGGGCAGTGACACACCTGCAAAATACAGAGTTCCTGCGAGCCTAAAAGAAGCGTCTTCTAGGCGACTACCCATCCTCTAGTACCATATTCCCACCATCCATATTCCAAATCTTGATTCTGCCTCGCGTAGCATCACTCAGAGCCAGAACCGAGTCAGGCACAGATACTACTATAGTTTTATAAAATTTGCTGAATCTTTGTTTTGACTTAAATAAATACCGCCACCGAATTGCTGTCAGTATACGATGGATAATTTCATTTTGTTAAAACAACTGAGCCTATCCATCCTCAGCATACCTGCCGTCCCTTGATTCAGTATGCTAACTGAAACCATAAAGTTCGGCTCACCATCTGGTGCAGTTATATCATGTGGGTGGAGACGCGCCTATGCAACGGCCCTTCCCACGTCTACTTTGGTCTAATAGGCTTACTGCACAAAGCACGAGATCCAGTCATAAAAAAAAACAATGGGTTTTATCAACGCGCTGCTCACTTTGAGACGTAGAATGTTTTTGAATCTTTTATCAGTAAAACACTTTTACTGGTGTAAAACGTTTTACTGGTGTTCAGATCGCAACATTTCTTCTTTACGCAATATTATCAGGAATTATAGGTATATTATATACCGTGTGTTATTAGATATAGAAGAACGATATAGCAGTGGCTGTGGTTATCAAAATAAATAGACAAAACTCTATTACCATATAACTAAATTAATTAAGATCAGATGATTTGTTAGTATTTATAAACAGTCTAATTTAAAGTCTAATCTTAATTTTAAATGTAAGTCAAAGTTATATTTTTTTAATTTACAATATATTAAATGAAACTTAAATTATTTTGTACATTATCTTCGTACCTCGTTTGGTTACTAATATTTTACATATCTTTTATTTGGATTGATCCATAGTCACGGGACTGACAGAAAAGTGATGCATCAGCATCATCATCATTATCAGTAATAATCTACTGCTCAAAAAAGGCCTCCTTTAATGCAAGCCACCATATTGACCTTCGGCTTCTTAACTTGAATTTATCTAGCCATCCGGCCACTGATGAACATCATCGTCTGTGCAGGCGTCCTACGCTAGATATTCTTAAACAGTGCTAGAGTGAGGTGGAGTACATGATAGAATCCATAAACAATATTTAACTACAATTAACGAAAGCGAATACTCGCTAACAATTTTGTTTTTCATCTCATTACAGATGCTTAAAAAAAGTGTGAAAATTTTATTTTAGTTAAAATGCAGTCTTAGCATTTTCATATTCATCAATATCACATTAACTCACTTTACTACTAAATGAAAATGAGAACAGAATATAGAACATCTTTTCTCTAACAAGAATTTATTAGAACGTTGTCGAGACTTAGACAGCGTGCATACTGGATATTAAATCTTTCAGGAGCAAGATTTCATTTAACTCTTGCCAATTTATTTAGACGTGGTTTTTATTTCCCAATTATATTACTTGTGTACAACAACGAAATTATAATACAATATATTTTATTCTTTTAAATTGTATTATGGATAAAATACTATTGCTATAGTATTAATGTCGTAGTTAAGTTTATATGGGGACTCAAAATTTACTATAAATAATAGCCAAATTAAACATAAGCTATTTTGTTTATTGCCAAGTTATAATGTTTGTTTTATCAGAGCTACTGTCTCAGAATAGTCCAGTTGTGTTGGTGGTTTAGAAAGGTTTAGGATTTTGCATCACTGGAACTCAGACAATTGCGATACCCAATTGATAAAGGTAATGCCCGATGCTTGCCCAGATCGATGCATTGGTATTACATATACTTGTTTACAGGTTCTTGTTTCCAACTTCAATAGCGCCTCTTCAAATCTTATGTTTGCGCTAGTTGTTTAGGAATACAGGATTACATATAACTTTGGCAAGATCTTCCCAATTTCATATACATTTGACAGTTCTGTAACATAAGTTTCGTCTCATCAGTCTTGATCTGATCACCCTATCCATTACGGTTCAATGCGGGTTTGATGGGTGGGACTTTTTAGCGCACATCGACGCAAAGGTCACCTTGACTTTTCAGATAATTGGATGCTCGGTCCAAATTGTCTAACAACAGAAAACAAAGATATTACAAAGTGGTTTTCTCTGGATTTGAACTTCTCGAATTAAACTCAGTGTTGAAGTAAGGGCCATTACCGCATGCACTGCCAGGCGTATGTATGTTATAAACTTCAAAGTGCTTATTACATTTTTGCATCAATAAGGTTTCTCGATTATAGTACGATTTGAAAAAATTTGAATCTTGAAAATCGTAATAAGATATCAAATAAACTTTGTTTATGTTGCCTTACATGAATAATAAACACGTTTGATTAAACATAGCCGTCTCTTTTCTCAGAACAATAATAAAATGTTTCAAAAAATGGTCTACTCCTACGTTTGTTTGTGTCTCGTCAGTTTGAATCTTTTTATAGAAATATTAGTTTTAAACATATAAACATCTTACGAACATTATTTATTGGTGCAGCATGTCTAACGGAATCTCAACGAAAGGGAAACTGGCAATGCAGCAGCCGTAGTAATATTAACAAGATCTCAGTATGCTGGAGTATACGCTTGCATTTATTTCCTATTAAATATTATACTCTAGCAGCGAATCATACGCCTTTTAAACCCTTTGCACAGACGTTTTGCTAAGTTCAAAGACTAATCATAGGCACTAACCAAAGAACATATTTATAATTTTAACCATCTTTACATATTTATTTTACCATTACTCCAATACTAATTATGTTAGATATAAAATCTCGATACTAGAAAATGTTTTATTACAACGTCTTATCCTTATTGAAACTTTGCTGCAGATTTTTCTGACACGCTATATATCTAAAATATCTTTTAAGGTGTAATGCGTTTACTTGTTCTATGACGGAAAGTCATTGATATTTGTGCCTTTTATGTTAGAGTTATATACCAAGTGAAAAAGTTTATTTGAAACGATAATTTATTTAATCCTATCCTCAAAACTATATTTAATTTATATTATATATATTCTTTAAGCAATAACAGCAGTAATATGTTAAATATGAAACTTGAGAGGCAGCAGTTTTTACATTACACTTGTCAATATGTAACCATACAAATAAAAAAAACATTTTGATATATTTTTTGGCAGCAAACGGCTATCTTTTGTAGTGGCTAATTTTGGATAGCATGGTCCGGTTTTGACAGAACTTTCAGTAGACGATAGCTGGTACAACTGAGAGTAACTGCAAAATAAATAATAGAATATTTTTTATAATACCACGCGGAGAAAGTCGTGCGACAGCCAGTATCGAATAAAAGAGAATATTATGCAAAAACACTTATTATTGCCTCTAGAATATAATTTAGGTCAAAATTATAATATTTTTCAGATTTATAAGAATGTCGATTTAGCTAAAGATGCACTTTTTTATATTTATCATGTTTTTTTTAGGATAACGAATAACAGCTAGTGGTGTTAGTAAGTTAGTGATAACATGGATATTTAGCAAGATTTTGTTATGCTGTTGCTGATGTTGCTTTGTACGTTGCTCGCACAGCTTCCTCATTTCTTTAGCATTCTGTGTGCTTGAGGATAGAGGTTCTTGCGTTATACATTGTGACAATGTATAATAAGATAAATGAAACTTATCATCATCGTGAATGTCGTTTTGCGAACTCCATTTAGCCGTTCCACACTACGTTTGCTAAATGTCATTTTTTGGAGTGACGACATTCGCAAAGTACCAGGTGTGGACTGGAAGAGAATAGCCGAAGATCGCAAGTGGTGTCATGCATTAAGGTAGGCCTATGTCCAGCAATCGACTGACACAGGCTGATAATGATGATGATGAAAAAAATTACGACCACAGAGTTTCTTACCGGTTCTTCGCTCAATTAAACCTCAATCAAACAATTAAAAAAAAAATTGAACTTTAACGATAAACGTATTTAAAACATATATAATTCTTTTTGACTAATTGTCTTTCTTCACTCCTTTGTCGATTAATATTAGTTTTCATAGGACAGCACATTAAAATATTATACACGAAACTATTTAAATTTACAACAATTATATGCCACCAATTTCTTTATGTTGTTTATTTAAATAATTACGGTATGACAAAGCTTACCTGACATCGAAAGTTTTCATAAAACCTCAAAGTAATTAACCGTAGGATAAACTCTAATTAACTTTAGAATCTTCAAATGTTCTGAACTACACTCAGGGCTAAAAAACTTTCTCATCTCTTTTGAAAAGTGGAAAATTGTAATCATTTCTTATACTTACTAATAAAATGAAATGAACTGAACAATTTTTAATTATAACAATAAAGCCCTTTTAATAAGATACAAAGATAAAACTTATTTTGCCAGTAGGCCTTGCGTATTTAAAAACATATTTTGCCTATTTTTTTTGTGTGGCAACTCTAAAACATTCACGTCATTGTACAGTCTCCCCAATAATTATTTAAATAAATATTATTTTATTAACTTATTAACAATTATTGTAACGTTCTTGGCCTCCTTTGTACATATTTAAGTCTGTCCTATATTAGAATTCATGATTGTGAACGTGATTATTGTGTTATTGTGTAATATTGTGTTCGGACGTCTAGCTGTCACTGAGCAGGTAACGTCTTTCTATTTAAATTTAGCGTATTGTTCCTTTATCCTCTTCAAGTGCTCATTTTATATATATTCTTAATAAAATAAAATTTTAATTACTTTAAAATTAATGACCCGCAACACCAAGGCCCGTCAAGTTGAGGAACAGCTCCATTTGGCGCTTAAAGAGTTAAAGGGAGCCAAATTGCAATGTGAGCAATTGCTTAGGAAAGGGGATGATAACGAACAAGAAACTTTGCAAATTATTGATAGAAATCTTAAATTAAAACAAGAATTAGCTCAATTACACTCAAATTATTTAACTTTACAAGAGCATAATAATAATTTGAAAAGTGTAGTTGATGGGTTTGACCAGAGTATGAGGCAGCTCTTGGCCACACCTCTAAGCTGAAGTCTAAATTGAATGAGGCTCATAAAACTATCTGCATTTTAGAAAGTAGTAAACCAGAACTTAAGACTAATCAAACCCAAAGCCTGTATTGTGAATTAGTAGGGGAAGTACCGAATATGATATCCTCAGTTTCAAATGTAACAAACAATGTTAGCACTATAAATCTGACTGGTGATGACTCTGAAGCCTACCTAAGTATCTGCAAAAATTACGGTAAAATATGTAAAGACAGGAATTTACTTAAAAACAAAATAAACTTGTGTTATAATGAGGCTAAGACAGCTCAGCTGTCTCATGAGGCTGCTGTCAGTTCGCTGCAGTTTAAATGTTCTCTCAAAAAATATGAAGCGTCCCAGAGGGAAATTTTAGAACATATTCTGGCTATGAATGATCTTGTAGATTTGTGTAAACATAATTCTGACAGATTTGATACCTTGACAAGAAATTGTGTATGTGACTGTCAAAGCATACAAAGACATTCAGAGCTGAAAGTTACTAAGCCTTTGTCTCAGACTGTAGCGTCACACAGTGGCCTTAAAGACACATCAGAACATACTTCTTCTAATAATTATATTAAAGTATACAGTGATGAACTGGGAAGAAATATATGGTCATTCCTACCAGACAAGTGCTCGGGGCAATCGGTATCTAACATCTGTATGCCCGGAGCTACTAACTCACATATAATGAGAAAAATTTTGATTGATACACATTGCCCCAACACTATTTTAATTATTTTGATTGGAAGAAGGGGAAATGTTTATAGACAAAACTTACTGTACTATCAAGAAAAACTAAATAAACTTAATATAAAGAAGGTAATACTGTTCACAGATATAAGCTTAACAATTATTTAGGTATATTATATAAAAATAATTGTAAATATTTAAAACAGACCTCCTATTTAAATAAAATTTTATGTAATTGACATTAATAATATATTAAATTATAATAATAGTTATTTGACATATGATAGGATGTACCTATCTAATTTTTATAAAAAACAATTAGCTAGTTTGCTATGCTATTGTATTTTTAAAAACAGTCAATGGCTTGGCTTACCAGACCCCTGCTTCTATTGAGCAGGATCAAACATTGACTCTCAATTTGGAATCCGTTCCAAGTAATTTCAATTAAATCTTAAGACGACGGAGGAAATCTCTTGCACAATAAATCAAAATTTTTCACAAATAAGTATTGTATTTTTAAATATTAAAACTTTTGATAATAACAACTATTTTATAAACCTGGTACATCAAAATAAACAGGAAATTGCCAGTAAGGAACATGAAATGAGCTATTCTTAAATAGTTGTAAAATACATATTTTATGTATAACTGAGCACTGGCTTCAAGAACATCAATTTATGCCTGATTTTGTATGTCACCAGGTTGCTAGCCTATTCAGTAAAGATAAAGCTATACGCGGTGGCTCTTTAATATTTATTAATAATGCTTTAAGATATAAAAATCGTAAAGAGTTGTGAGCGTTTCTATAGAACGGACTATTGAAATAGCCTGTGCAGAGCTGGAGCATTTCATTGTTGTATGCGTATACAGTCCTCTCACTTCGTTATATGAACCTCTTGTAGTTGTGTTAGAAGAAATATTATTAAAGCTACCTGAATCTAATAAGTACATTATGATTGTTGGTGACTTTAACTTAAATTTATTAGATAATTCTACAACCACAATTAGATTCAGGTCATTGTTAAGTTCATATAACCTTATCAATTTATTTCTTGAACCTACTAGAATAACTGAGACTTCTGCTACATGTATAGATAGTATATATAGTCAATTTAAAAATTTGTAAAATAATTTATTGAAGACTTTCACACAAATGGCATCCGAATGTCCCAAGACCTGCATTGCAGCCGTGATGTTGAAACGCTAGGGACGATTAAATTTACGCTTAACTTACAAAAGATCTCAAAGCATACGAATCTAGATATTTGAAATAAAAACGTCTAATTAAAAAGTTTTTATAGCTTTTTCATCATTCACTTTGGTATAATAGTGTTACTATATAATAGTTGACTTTTTAATCTTTTTTTTATCGAAGTGATTTCTTAGTTTGTACTTTGTCTAAAATGTCTTTTATATTTATTATAACTAACTAACTTATTATAACTTTAATAATGTTAAAATAAAGTATTCGATTAAGTATTTTATATTTTTTATGACGATTATTTAAATTTAATAAATATGGACGTAATTTACGAGACGAAATCCAACGAGACAGGTACCCAAGAGATTAAAAGCAATTAAGATTTTAATTAAATTCAGATGATAAAGGATGGATTAAAAGTTATATGTTATTACTTATACAACAGAAGGACAAAATTTGTCAACGCCGTAATAAGGATATTAATTATGAAATTAAACAAGAAATACGAAAAAAAAATTACTTAAAACTTGGAGGTGTAAGATCCCCTCTAACAGTAGGCCATCGGGGGCCTGCGCGGTGCCTATTTCCGCATAGCAGCAGTGTGAAAACACTACTGTGTAATATTTTGAACGGCATGGTTGGCAGCTTATTTACTTGGTAAACTTAGACTTAACATCCTATATCTCACGGTAGGCAGCGCGTTGTTGATCCCTTACCATCAGATGGCGCGCCTGTTCGTCTGCCTTCGCAGCGAATAAAAAAAATATTCTTGAATGTCCGTAAAAATGAGCCACTATAACTTAAAGTTTCCAAAAATACTGTTGATAGGTGGGATCCGTAAGCAATTTGATAGGGTTAAATGATTTCAGAATTTTAGTATGACATTTATATATGAGAATAAGGAGTATTCATGTCGTTAATCGTGTTAAGCTTTTAATAATTAGTAGTAATCAAACTGTCCTTGTATTAGCATATTGTAATTGAGAACGTCCATTATAGTCTCGCTTCATACTTCTTCTAAACATACAGCGCGTAATAGACCTGAATTTATAGTGCATAAATTCAGGTTATATATAATTCACGAAACAAGGCTGTCCTAACTATGCATTTGTAATATTGCCAGATTTGATTTGACCCCTAATTTTGTCTGGTCACCGGAGACATAGTTTGTAATGAGTTTTGCTCCATATACCGAAATAAAATATGTAACAATGAGAGAGAAGACAGTGCATATTGTTAGTTAATAGTCATTCACTTTTCTATGTTATGTTAAAACATTATTTTATGTTAAAATTACGTATTTATTTTTGTAAAATAGTGACTGTAAAATACCAACTACAGATGCTGGGATGACGCATGGATTATCTTACTTTTTAGAGAATTGAACACCTAGAAACACCTATAACACAAAGTTGTTTCCCCGCGGGATTTGAACCCATATAATCATAATAAATATAATTCATGATAAGTCGTTTTTATAAAAGTAGAGTTCTGAAAAAAGTAAGCGGTAAAACAATAACAACAAATGAAGTTAATAATAAACAAATCTTTATACCATAAAGCTTTATAAGTCAATAAACCATTATGACTAATTGAATAAAAACATAGCCAAACTAAATGAAAAATCAATAAATCAAAAAAAACATTTTTAAATTAATTTACAACAATAAAATGGAGTTCTTGGGTAAGAATATGCAGAAAAAGTACCTTTATATTCATTAAAATATAATTAAAACGTTTCAATATAGTTTATATGTTTTAATATATATGTTCAAATAAATTGTTTTAAGCAATATGCTCGGCAAAGTGGCATTGGCCTAGTAATGTACCTGGATGAATGGAGGACCGATGAGAAGTTTCTTGGGTGGAGGTCACTTTAGAAGCGAGTTTTGGTCGAGCGTAGGATACCGATCTCTGTACTTTCGTGTTAAGTTCTTTCGTGCTCTATAAATTTCTGCTTACTTGTATAAAAAGAAACTTTAATGAACACAACACAAAGCAGTCACAGGTACCTTTAAAAGCATCAAACCAATTTCGCAATTTCACTCCGCTGTGTTGCAACTAAAATGTGTCAAGAGAGCTAATATTGCATTCATTATCCACCTTCACATTCACCTAAATAAGGTGTATTAGACAGCTTCGTGTGCTAAAAGAATACCTAAAAATAATTTACAGTTTTTTAATATTTGGTTAATTATGCTAAAGACAGAGAAAAGGTTCTAATATAGTCGGACTGTTTTGTTTAGTGAAAGTTTCGATTCGTAGAAAAAGTTGTTATCAACTTGGAATTTTTTCGCTCATAGGGAAAAATCATCTCATCTCTAAGATCCTGAGGATAAAACAGACTCGAAAATATTTATTGCAGAAATTATTCTGTGGTAATAAGTGCGGTAAATTATATTGTGGAATAATATGCAATTCTTACAAACAGAGCGTCGGATCCTTAAACTTAAACGTTCTCCTCGTCACGTTGTAGCATGAAATTAGAAAACTATAATTAATTTTTTATTAACAATTATTAGGATCTTAACATGTACTTTAACTATTTTGTGTTTGGTAATTTGATAACAAAGTTTTTTTACAAAGCAAACAATTTAAACAATAGTATATTAACAAAAATAGTGGTATATTAATTAAAAAACTTTTAGTTTTGAAATTCTAAATAATCATAATATTCTTAGGCTCAGGCGTCGTTAAACAAAATCAATTTTATGTCTTCCTTAATAGAACGATGCAGGGATTTAATTTTCATGCTTGTCGGTGTCAAAGTTGCTTAAATTTACCTCCGTTGAATACTAAGTGGGTATATTAGCAACTCTTGCGGTACCATAATGAATTCTTGGCTACCTAAAAAGACTTTTTACTAAATATGTAGCAGTGCAATACAAAACAACGAAATGTCTGCTTTCTCTAATTGAATGGGAATATATATCATTTTTATTAATCATCACTTCGTTGCAGTTAATTATAGCCTCCTTGAATATTCATTGTGCATAAAAGCGCTGCGAAATTTCAAAGGTCTGTTTTGTTATGCAGTTGGCGCCTACCTGTTAGTGTGTATTTAAATATCTCTTAAAGCCATAGCTAAAACTTTTAGCGAAAATTTTCAGCAGTAAAAGTATTATCGCATACAATTTAAACTTTTGTTTACTTTATAATCTTTGTTTGATGTTTCAAGTATTAGAAAGTAGTAATAAACCCGCCCCGCCCCGGCTCCGCACGGGTGCATTACTGATATCTGTAAAATCTATGTATAAATTTAACAGCGTTTCTGTACAATATTATATATGAGTTATAAATTTAAACTTTCCTCCTTAATCAACTCAACTCCAGAACCTTATTGGCCCATCGACCATCGGTTCTTCTGACCACGTGACCGGCGAGTATTGATACTTCAACGAGCTAATGTTTACGGGTACAAAGAAAAAGAGAGAGTGAAAAGCTCAGAGTCAAAGCTGAGAAAGCTTCCGACTCTGTGGAAACCTGTGCTGGTCTGGAAGCTCTCCAACGATGTCAGGTCGATTATTGATACGTCGAGGTGCTAAGAGGTCTGCATAGAGCTGCTTTAATGTTCGTCTTGTTTCCGAGGGGCCATACGAGACCAATCCAATTATTTCGTGGAGTGTGACAGGGCGATATAATTGCCCCGAAACTGTTCACATATGCTTTGGAAGACGTCTTCAAGACCCGAAATTTGGCTGGATGTGGCATAAACATCAACTTCTTCTTCTTTGCGTACAATGCGTACTTTTACGAAGTTTTACGTATTCCTGCTCTTCCGCATTCTTGAATCTCTACTTGTATTATAAGATGCAGGAGTTCATACTTTTCTCGTCTCATAATATGACCCAAGTATTGCAGGTTGCATCGTTTCACGAAATCCAATACTCCCAATTTCTTGTCAATTATGCGTAGAACCGTCTTATTTTATTTATTTTTTTATTACAGAATATTAAGATCGTTATGCTTATACAATTTATAGATATTGGATATTACAATTTATAGGGTTTTTGTTGGCACCTCAACTAATCAATTTTTTCTATAAAATGTCTATAATTTTAATTAATTCTCATAAGAGACAAAGTGCTTTGGGCAAACACTGAAACAACGATACGGAAACATTACAATAGAAAATAAAGGAAAATGCAATGAGTTTTTCCGCTGTAATACTCTCTTTATTTTCTTGAGGGCGTCGCTTTTTCACGTGTGCCCTTTTACTCTGAATGTTCAATCACTGGTCGTTTTTTTTTAGAACAATCACTTACAAGCCAACATGTTGGAAAAGTTTGTGAAATTATTGTGCACTTCATATTGAAGAAACTGGTCCCTTGAATTTATAAAACAAAAAAATTATATAACATAAAAAAAAATCGATCAGATCAATAGGATTCTAGGGCCATAAAATATAGTGCATTACATCAGGATAGATTAGAAGCAGAACAGATACAATTTCGACGATTCTTTGATATAAATTTGTTCCTTTAAAGGTTTATTATACAATCTATATATTTAATAAAATTTGCAACAGCTTAAGGCAAGTCCAAAATAAGAAATTTATGTTACACTACTGTCTTCCGGTTTTTATGGTCCCGTAGCCATCGTAAATCAGAGGTAAACATGACGTAACATCCAACGACGCAGTGCGACGACCGAATTTAATGGCCTCTTCCTCTTTGTTTCTCATAAGCTGTCCGTGTCTTTTACCTCCAGGTAAATGTCTTGCTCGTCGATTTAATCTATTTTTATTATAATATATTTTTAGATGAGGTAGTTGTAAGTAAATCTAGAGCTACTGACTTCCGATAACAACTGCTAAAGAAAGTCTTGACGTTTTAATCCAAAAAAAGCAATAATTTTGCCCTAACTTATTTCAATTTAAGGCTAAATAATGCAAAACACAAAAATAGTTATCGTGCATTAGATTTCAGTAAGCTTTTGTACTATAATCGGTTTTAAGGTCACTTTCTTATTAAAAAGGTCCTCTAAGCTTTAAAGCGTTTTTTTAAAGCTGCAACCATAACAGATAACAAAAATTCGTTAAGTTGTTAACTGCAAAGAGTCAAGATTTAATAACGGCTGCTTGAAAGGAGAAGAATAATGCGCAATATTTTATAAAGAGATGTTTAAAAATTTATTACATTGCATGCTATTTTTATGACAGATTTACCGGTGGTAGGTCCCCTTTTTACAGGAGACCGTCTGGGTGGGTACCACCGCGGTGCCTATTTCTGCCGCGAAGCAGTAGTGTGAAAACACCAGTGTTCATTTGAAAACCTGCCGGCTTTTACTTAAAGGACTTAACCCCTTTCCACAGAGGTGGAGTTGCCCTTATTTGGGTATTGGGTTAACGTTGGTTCCAAGTCTATGGGTGTCGGTACTTTCCATCTGGTACGACTGTCGTCGCCCGTATGCCATAAAAAAGATTCTTAATGCTATCGGAATTATGTCATTTCGTAGGAATATCACTAGCACTGGCTATATTTTTTACGTAATAACATTATAAGGTATTCTGAGATTATAATCATAATAACTCACTTCTGTCCATAATAAGCCCATCGGACATCGCATCCTTTTGTTTTGAACAAAAAATATTTATCGGACAACAACCACCGGTGCCCTTAAAACCCCAATACAAATGTTTTCACCGCGTTGGTAACATTTTTTGGCACAGCTCATTTTATCTAACGGTGATTTAAAACTAGTAACCTTTAATCAATAAAATTTCGAATTTTGCCTTTTTTAAAAATAGGCTTTTCCAAAATCTATCTCATATTGCAGTGATGTTGTTTTTTTTTACCCTTGACTTTATGTTGTTTTTACTAAGGATTTTTTGTATTTCGAAGTAATAATGTAGGTTATATTATTCAATTATGTAGCTTTCTAAATATAATAAAATTTTTGGAATCGGTTTTTAGCCTTATTTGCTACATATAAAAACACAAAACTTTTGATTATCAAAAGCATAATTCTTGAATAGAAAAAGGAAAATATTTAGTTGATTTGTATTTTTTTACTCTCCATGAACATTATTACATTTGTAACGTAATCACTTTGAACGACAATAATATCTATTCAATATTCTGACATGAACTCGGTTACTGGCAATGAGACGGGTGGAATGTAAGTCATCCTTTTAATACCAACGAAGTCAATAAGTGGAAAGAAAATTTTCAAATTGTGCAGTGGTATTTTTAACGTCTTATTACATTAAAATGAAGCTTCAATACGATGCCAAATAATGCCAACTTTTTTACATTTTAAAACATTATTTTAAATATAGTAAAAATTATTTTATAACTTATTAACCTTGGTTGTGAAGTCAATCTAACCTCGTTTTTTGGGAAAAATTGAAACTAGAAAATGCTATCTATATTTTGGTTTGTCTCGTCAAACTTTGAATATTTTTTACCTTTAGACACGGTAATAAAGGCTTTTGTCTTAGTGTTTCATTTAGGGTTGTTGACGTCGGTTAAGACCTTAGGTATGAGCGTTTTTGGCAAAAGTATTGAGTTGACGGCGTTATATGCACAAGCGGCATAAAAGTAAATTAATTTAGTTAACAATTTACACGACTGCTACGAAGCTGCGAAAATTAAACAAAAATTATTGGGCCCATGTTTTTGCCGTTGAACTTAATTTTATTGTTATAAAATCTTTGGCATTGGACCAGCGTGGTGGGTTGGTCCGAACCCCTAATGGATAGGGGTGTATTAGGGGACCTATGTCGAGTGGACTAACAAAGGCTGATGATGTGATGTGTAAAGATATTAAACGAAGAATAAGGATTCATGCTCAACTAAAACAACAAAA
Organism: Lamproptera curius; assembly: GCA_029286875.1. Taxonomy (NCBI): domain Eukaryota; kingdom Metazoa; phylum Arthropoda; class Insecta; order Lepidoptera; family Papilionidae; genus Lamproptera; species Lamproptera curius. The sequence continues at coordinate 353,613 of JAGSMT010000128.1, read as the reverse complement.
CTTACATATTTCATGATGCTCCTTAGATGATGAATTAAGTCATGATATTAAATAATGTAAAAAAATATCGTGTAATTAAAAAAATAAATAACATATATTTTAAATGGATCCAAACAAGAAATACTACTTTTTATTTACCAAATACATACATCTTATAGTGCTCTGATATGGTACTTCAAACTCTTGGTATAAACCCTGTGCTCTTTTTAAATTTGTATTTTATAATTCTATAAATGAAGACTTATAGCAATTCAATCAGCGCAAATGTCCTTGCAGAATCGCTAAAGTTGTATTAGAGATGTTTAAAGTCGTTAAGAATCTTCAAACAGTCGTTTAATGGTAATTTTATTTCCTATTTTTGTCAAATCAACGTTTAGGTTTCTATAAAAGAATTTTAAATAACTTTACTTGTTTATTATGTTTTATTTGCATTGTAAAAAATATACAGAAATTAAAAAAAAATAATTTAGTACATACGTAATACGTATGAAAATAAATGCAAAAAAGGTCACTATTTTTGTAATGTCCCTAATTCTAAAAGGCGCAACAAAAATAGTTAGCGAAATAATCTTCTATTAACTTTCATTAGGTATTTTAATACAAACTTTTAAAATATTAAAAAAATAGGATCCTGTGATCGAATTTATTTCAATCTGTATTGAAGTCGTTTCATACCTGACGTTTTTTCGACACGTGAGGTGCCACGTCTCTTTGATCTAGAGTAAAGTGCGATATTGTACCTTACTGACTTTAAGATTAAAATTTATGAAATGGATACGATATATAAGCCTTAGTTTATAATATTTTTAACTATCGTCTTACTGTTGTAGCAGAAAATTCTTCAATAAAGCTTCCAAGAGCATTATAGTAGATTTTAGGAAAACACAAACCGAAGCTAAGTGCAGGAACAACTTTGTGTTGTCGTTGTTTGTCTGATTAGTTAGGAGAGTATTAGAGTATAATCAGATTTACAGGTAGTATCACCGTGGGGCCTATATCTATCGCAAAGCAGTGGTATAGTGTGTTCCCATTTGAAGGGCACCGTAACCAGCGTATTTAATGGGTAAACGAGTTTCCATTCTTGCCCTCACTGGCAGCGCGTTGCTGATCTACCAAATTGCCAATATCCCTGGACTCGGTAATCACATTCCATCGGTGTGCCGCCCCTTCCGTCCCCCAACCGAAAGGAGACGGGGGAAGAGAAGGTCATGTTCGCGGCCGCCTCCTATCCTCCCGTCGGCGGGGCCCCACCGGTGGTGAAGGGGGCCGGGGGGAGGGACATTCGGCATGGTGTTGTCTCTCCTCCTTCTGCGGCGGGGCCGCGGTGCGCTAAACATTGGGGCCGCTGGGGGCTGGGGTCTCTCCTGCTGGGCTGGGAATCCTGGCCCCCCCCTAGGGCGAAGGATCGTTGTTGTTTTGGGAAGACGCACGGTTCCTTGCCCCATTCTAAGGGCCAGAAGGGCATCGTGGGGGTCGTTGAATGCATAACCCGTTTAGCCCCCAAGAATTGGCACAAACCTACGGGTTTAAATCACTTTAGGAGCCAGATTTCGGTAATAAAAAAAATTTAATTTACAAAAGCGTTAATTAAATTATTTGAATTAAACTTACTCTTAAATTCCACCCAATGAGCCCAAGCAATAAGTAAGATATACATTTATTTAAAAAAGTTCCCAATTAAAAATGAATGGTTTAAACTTTAACAATCGGGTTCCACGCCTGATATGCAAAAACATAATTTTTAAGCAAAAAAGGAAAATAATAATGTTTTTATTTAAAAAAACCCTTTCGATTTTTAAGGGAAACCCAGGTTTATTTTATAGGAGGGGCTCAACAATTTTAGTTGGCAGTGAATTTTACAATTTGGTCTTGTTCCAATAAGAAAAAAAATTTAAAAATTTAAATAAATTCGCTTTTGCCTATAATTAAAAATAAACCCCGGATTATTCGAAATAAATTTTTTATAATGATTGAATATTTAATTGCGAATTTTAAAAAGACTTAAGAAAATTTTAACTTTTTTGTCTATGGTTAAAAAGCTAAATTTTTAAAATGAATTTGAGTTTTTATATTAACTAATATAACCATAAGGGAGTTAAATTTACCGAATTAACCCTTTGGTTGGAATTAATTATAGGACTATACGAACTGGTCACGCGATTACCTTTAAAGGAAGAGGATCCATACGTCGAATGAGCACCTCAACTTTCTTGTCGCGTCGTGATCTGTCCCCTCAGAGAAAGCGCGCCTACTGATGCGCTATAAATTGCCATGCGCTTTTGACTGATTTTTAGTATATATAATCAAAATATAACCTGTTATATAATATGATGTAAATAACCTATATAATATGACCGTCGGGCGGTTGGATATTACAATTAATAAGTACATATTACCTACTGATACCACTAGTATTGCCAATGTCCATGGGCGTCGGTGACCACTTCCCATCAGGTGGCCCGACTGATCGTCTACCTGCGTAGGCAATAAAAACATATTTAATAATATCCCTATGTAAAAATTGCACGCTTTGTTCATTATAAAATGTTCGTAATGGAATATTTTATACTTAAATATCCGTGTCTATCTAAAACTTTTTCCGAATTAACATTATTTAAACACTACTAACTATTACTGTTCCTGTTATGGTGAATGGTTTCAGTTCATAAAACCCCACATAGCTGGAATTAATTGCAAAACTAGACCATTGCCACCGGCTCGTGTGGGCAAATTCCGTCCGGCACCTGGGCGTCTCAGCCGAAAGTTACACTGCGTCCAACCACAATTCAACTTGCAACATTCCTGTTCCGTGTGACTAATATGGGAAAGCATTTTTAAAATATTGGTCATGTAATTTTCTGTGGCATATTCAGTTAAAAAATTAGACAAATAATTGAGATGAAGAAAGCCCGCTCAGTCAATTTCGTTATTTCTCAGTTTAATATCTTATAACATTCTACTGTGGAAAACAGGTTGTTACACATTCACATTTGCTGGAAATCGATTACGCGATGACCACCTGATACAACATTCCGATCACATGTTAAACATTCATATTTGATGGCAACCCAAACGTTCTCACAAGGTTTATTATTCTGTGCGACCAATTAGTAGCGCAATATATGAGACCAGATCCCAATTGTAGCCTTAAGCAATTTAGCATTACTCAACGGAATCTTAAAAAGGTCACGGGACCCGCATCTAGGACCATAAACTCAAAAGAATCCTGAGACCTGGACCGGCATATGAAACGGTTAGTCAACAATTTTGCAGATCAATGCGATGAGACCTCGTTACATAACCTTTTGGCACTTTTTAACTCAAAGCTCCGCGACGTCACAGGAATTTTATGAGAAATGCCAAAAGCTTTTTGCATTATTATGACATACATCAGCTTTTAACGATGTAGACCAATAGACTTATAACTGGACATTTGATCCTCGTGATCCGATAGACATCGACTTAGCCGCTCACCCTATTACAGCAGTATTCACGCGACCATAAGCATAGGATGAGACAAGTATTTGAACTAACTAATGAGACATCTCTGCATGACCGAACAAAACTGACCGATAATCGCAACAAAGACAGAGAATAATAAAATTAAGATCTGGAAGACGCATGACATCTCAGTCTACCCCTGTGACCACGCCGCTGGAAAGTGTTCGAAACGTCGGGAATTTAAATGAAAATAAACGCAATAAAATCCGTAAAGTAATTTTATTTAATAATGTATAATATTCGCAAGCAATAGAAATAATTATATAAAAGACAGAGAACTTAAAAGGACTACCCCTAACCTATGAATTTTTATCCGCAATCCTTTAGCAAATAGAAAAAACTAGCCCTACGTTATACACCAGATAAGGTTCTCGGACCTCCCAATTCATATTTACACCAAAAGGAAACGAGGACCTACAAGGACAACCAGGACCGTTCAAATTAGGACCGAAAAAATAGTTACACACCTCCACTCCTTTCCTAGAATACGTAGACTTGAAACTAATCCAAGACCAAGTAGAATCAGCCTGAAATCAAATAAGTAAACTTCGACCCCAATTAAATAGCAAGACGTTCTCTTTCTAGCAAACTCGATAGAATATCAAATCGTCTAAATTCTTTTGCTTCAAGCTGCATGAAAAGAGGCCTCATTGACGGTCTAGGATCTATTATAAAAAGTATTTCCGGTAACCTAGATTATACAGATGCAATTAAATACGAAAACTCGTTCCAGATCTTACAGGATAATGAACATAAATTAGAAACTGAATTTAATAAGCATGTCAGCTTAAATAAAGATTGGATCACACGTGCCTCCAAAATTATCGATACTATAGCAAAAAATCAGAAGAAAATAGGCGGTGCGTTGAATTTAATTATAGAAAGCGATGCAAAAAGGGATACAGATCTTGTAAAGTACGCACATTTAGCACAACATTTCCTTATTTAATTCAATATATTCATTAATTAAATATAATTAATAATAATGAAAACCTTTCAGATGAGCTCAATAATTTAGAGAACGTTATCATTTATACGCGCATCGAGCGCTCCTTATTCAATAGTTAGTTTAGTACAAATTAAAATATTTTAGGTAAGTTAAGGATCTTATATTCAAAGAATGAGATTCTGGAAATAGATTATAGAAGTTTTATGAAATATTTAAATTAGGTTACTATTTCTTAAGCGGTAAAGTAGTAATAGTCATTAAGGTCCCCATTGTTAGCCCTACTACCTTCCAACTCTACAAACTAGCCATTGTCCCAAACAAAAATCACGAGATCCTTATTCCCACCTTACCTTTTATAGCAATTTCTGGTACAGATTCTAGGTACATAGAGACAGAATGTCCGGAAGTAAATTCGCTGTATCTATGTGACTCGAAGCAAAACTATATTACACATGATCAGGCTGACTGCATTCAACACCTCATAGATCACCAAGAACTCATTACAACCTGCAAGCGAACTCGAGTTAATCTGACAAGAGAAGCCCTTGAAGTACTGGACGATAAGCACTATACATTAAATTTTCCTACCCCGACTAAAGTCAAGATATCATGTAGACAGGAACAGTACCAAATATTATACGGAAGCTACTTAGCTACTATACCAATAAATTGTATCCTAGAACCACCATATCGAATTCCAACGATCGCGTAAAAGGACATACCATTAAATTATGGAAATGCGCAATTTGAAAACAAGAATATCTGCAACAAGAACCTATTACCATGAATGTGCCAAATTTGGAAAAACTTTATACACTGAGTACAAAAATTAGTCTGGAATTCCACCTATTTGAACAAGAGCGCAGACAAAATTATATACCATACAACTGTACCGATTTATGTAATAATTCTAATTGTGGGTATCTTGACAACTGTATTCTTCTACCGAAGACTCCGAGCAAGATCCCTGCGAAAAAAAGATCAACCTGCCAGCAACGATGTAACTGAAATAGTACAAGCTATCCCAGCACCAAGATGCATCAGCCCAAATCAAATAAGGGTTGATCATAAGAACATTACAGCGACCCTCTCAAATAAGATTCTCGATTAGTCGCTGAACTAGGGGAGGTTACACATTCACATTTGCTGGAAATCGATTACGCGATGACCACCTGATACAACATTCCGATCACATGTTAAACATTCATATTTGCTGAAATCAATTACGCGATGACTCATCTCCCGATGCACATTCCGATCACACGATATCGTTTATTCGGCGAAATGTTTCGACATCGCTGTTTCACGGTTCGGAATGCGTACACAGCAAGCAAGCGACACTGGATGTACTGGATACTACTAATACTGGATGGCAGAACTGGCGAGCGTCACTTTTTGTTTGATCGTCGAGCAATCGTCACGTCTTAGTTTTAATTAGTAATAGTAATTGTAAATGTAAAATTAATTTAATTAGATTACTTTATAAGTTATATCTGATTTTTGCAACCTTCGGCTGTAGCTCTCGTAATTTGCTGAAAAACAAAAAATATTTTTAAGGCATTGTAATGTACATCAAATAAAAATTAGGAACATATATAGACTAATTATTCCAGTAATCAATATTTGTGCTTGTAATTATTAAGATATTATACATTTTGAAATTTTTTCTGGGACATTTTATTCTTACATTGTACAAGTTTAAATAAGCTTTAAAAATGCCTCATAAAAGGTTTTAAAATGTCTAATTTACAAGGTTTTCTTTGGTATACGGTGCAGGTTTTATTTTTAAATTGATTCAAGCCGTATTCTTTAATCCTAAAAAATATTGACTTGTAATGAAGTATATAACAAAAGTACAATAGTAATACTATAGATATATAGAGTATAGAACAATAGTAATACTACTTTATTTGATAATCAATTGCATTACGACAGAAGAGATTTTAATTTATGTTTTTAACAATGCTGCAGATTTTCAGTCTGGCGCGCCGAGTGCCAACAGTGCCTCCTTGTTAATGCCACAAATGAGAAATAAATAAAAAACATATAAGCCCCTTTAATTTATAATTTATTAATTTTTAAATGTACGTCTTACTGCTGTAAGCAGAAAATTCCTTCAAAAAGCCTTCCCAAAAGAGTAATATAGTAGATTTCTGAGTAAAGGGCGTTTTACAAACCGGAGCTTGTTGGATAAAATGTGCAGGAACAACTTTTATGTTGTCGTTGTTGTCTGGTTGTTAGGAGAGTATTAGGAGTATAATTCATATTTTACAGGTAGTACCACCGTGGGGCCTAATTTTAATGCAGCAAAGAGGAAAGGTGAAAACACCACCGGTGTTCCATTTGAAGGGCACCGTAGCCAGCGTATTTATTGGGTAAAGAAACTTTACATTCTATGCCCTCACGGTACGTTGGCACTACCAGGCAGGCGTTGTTGATACCACTAGAATTGCCAAGTCCCGGGATGTCGGTAATCAATTCCATCAGGTGTGCCGCCCTTCCCGTCCTTCGCAACCGAGGAGGAGACCGGGAAAGAGAAGGTCGGTAGGTTCGCAGGCTGCCTCCCATCCTCCGCGACTGAGGGCCGCAACCGCCAATGCGGTGAAGGGGCCGTAGGGGGGACATTTTCGGGGTGTCGTCAATTCATTTTCCTTTGCGGCCGAAATTGCTTAAGGGTAGCTTAACATCGGGGGCCGCCGCTGGGGGCCGGAGTTGTGGATTCGGGAAGTCTGGTTAACCTAACCAGGGCCAAGAAGGCGTGGAACCTGACGCGCCCAGAGGTAGGCAGATGGCCGAGGGCTGAGGGCTGCTTCGGTGGCCAGCGCTTGTAGGGTGTCAGAAAGCTGCGATAGAGTTCCTGTGATCCCATCTCAACGCGCCAAGAAGGAACATCGTAGTGATTTTAGTCGGTGTGATCGGACTATAACCTGCTCCTTTGCCCTTGCAAGGACGGGTATGCATGCACATTCTCACGGTAAAAAAGGGTTTACACTGCGTTAGCCGAGCCACGTCAGTTCAAGTTCAGTAAAAAACATATTTATTATAATAGCCAAATAAAAGCAGTTATACTTGAATACTTATTTGACATCTATACTTACGTCTTAAATTCTCATACACTATAGAGCCGAATGCAATAAGTAAGAGAACTATGACATTTACCCGTTTAACAAAGTAAATGCACCAATTAAAATGGAATGGATTTAAACTTTAACAATCTTGATTACCACGCCTGATGATGCCAAAATCAAATAATTTTTAAGATCGAAAAGGTAAAAGTAATACATGTTATTTATTTAAAGCACTCTCCTTGAGTACGTGGCGTATGTTTATGGTTCATATGTACATTTTACTTTGATCAAATTTGTGCGCAAAGTGTTGTTACTACTCACGCCTACGCGCTAAAATGACCAAAACTGACACTTTTACGATTATCATCGCTATTTAAATTTTCCTTTGCTTACAATAAATTATTTTGATTTATCTCAGTAATATAAATAAAACATTGAAGAAACTACACGTTTTTTTTCCTTCAGTTTTAGCTTAAGGCTTTGGTAAGGACGCTGGCTTTCGAAATGTTACAGCAACGTTGACAAATTTTATTGTTTGAAGGGCACCTTAACGAGCGTGATGTAAATCTTTCGACTCACGGTAGGCAGCGCGTTCACGATATCCCTGGTATTGCCGGTGTCATTGCGCGTCAGTGATTACTTTTCATTAGGTGGCGTGACTTCTAGTTTGCCTTAGTAAGCTAAAAAAAAGATCTGAAGAAACATTTAAATAAATTACGCCTTTGCCTATATTTAATAAAAGTAACACACTGCGATTATTCAAGAAATCAAGTCTATTTATAAGAAATTGACATATTTAATTGCGAATTTTCATGTATAGGACATACATGAAAATTTTAACAATTTTATGTGAATACATATGGTTCATATAAAATAACTAAATTATTTTTATGACTGCCTCCGTAGCCTGAGTGGTGTGGGCGTGGATTATAACGAGGTCTGGGTTCAGATCCTCAGGGACTCAACAAATTTTCATTGTTGTTTTCTAGTTGGTTAGGGCAATTTGGGCGATCACCAATTGTCTGAAAATAAATGATTCATGCGTCGGATGGGCATGAAAAGTCGTCTACCCACCAACCCGCATTAGACCAGCGTGGATAGTGTCCAACCCTAATGGATAGGGTATAGGGAGGCCTATGTAGAGCATTAGTAGTTGTCAATATATTATTAAAACTATATGTTTGTGCTGAAAATCAAAAATATTTTAAGGAATTGTAATGTACATTAAATAAAAATTAGGAACATATATAGACTAATTATTCCAGTAATCAATATTTGTGTTGTAATTATTAAGATATTATACATTTTGAATTTTTTTCTGACATTTTATTCTCAATCATTACAGTTTTTAAATAAGCTTTAAAAATGCCTCATAAAAGGTTTTAAAATGTCTAATTTACAAGGTTTTTCTTTGGTTGCAGGTTTTATTTTCAAATTGACTCAAGCCTTATTCTTTAATCTTAAAAAAAATATTGACTTGGAATGAAGCAATTCTTAGCAAATTACTACTTTATTTGATAATCAATTCCATTACCAGACAGAGATTTTTATTTTTGAACAATGCTGCGAGATTTTCAGGCGGAGCGAGACGGTTCATCGGGCGCGCCGAGTGCCAACAATGCCTCCTTGTTAATGCCACACAAATGAGAAATAAATAAAAACATGATAGGCACCGCTTCTTTGAAAATAAAGACAGGACAGGAAATCATAATTAATTACTGAACCTTAGTCGTTGTTATTTGTATTATTAGATATTATCGGTAACAACAGCTTAATGAACGATCATTAGATAGTCACATAAAGTAGGTACATAAGTCAAATTGCACATTTTATTTATGTTACTTGGTTAATCCGCTCATGATAAAACGATATCAGTAATAACTTTGTATTTCGATAAGTAACGCGTGTCATATGGTACCATATTTCTAATAATTTTTTGATAAATACTTTAGTACAAATTCGAGATATACTTCACAACGCTGTCAAAATCTAAGACATAGCCCCAAAACAATGTTCTACATTATTATTAATGTCTTTCAAATGTTTTTTACATTCATTAGGCATTTTGATATCCTTATTACCTTACAGAACATTACTGGTTAAAAATGCGACGCAGACTTTGGCGCAATGTCTTCAGAAAATGCATATTGACCACTTATAGTCAGTTTTAATAGTCGATCAACTTCCTAACTAGTCCAAAAAAATTATAAACTTTAAGTGATATTCATTAGTTATGATTTTCTTTGTTTATTTTGAGATATGAATATAAAATGATTTCATGAAATACTTTTTATTTTGATAAGGTGTGTAAAATCAAATGTAAAATTAGTAAAAATATCTCGACCTGTTTCCAGGTGATGGAATGCACATGACATTTTACATTAACATTGATGATACCGTTTTGCCAACGTTATAAAAATTTTGCGCAGTTTGAATAAATCCTTCACTTTTATAATGAAAACAATTGAAATGACACTGTGTCTACTGAGAGTTCATAAACTAAATATTAGTGAAAAAAATACACACATATAAAAAATAAAATTTAACACAATCACAATAAAACAACAATAATAGAGAAGTTCAGTTAAATTTATAATATAGGAAAAAAACAAATAAGGAATTAACAATATAGATAGAACGTTAAATAATTGAGCAGTTATTGATTCTTATCGTATAAGTTTTGGAGTTATCCCTTTTCAGGGACCACTGTGGTGCCTATTTCTATACCGCAGCAGTAGTGACAAAACACTACTGTGTTCCGGTTTGAAGGGCACCGTGGCCAGCGTAGTGTCTGCCTGCGTAAGCAATAAAAAAATGTTTGTTATCCTTTATATTCGTCTAATCTTATCTAACGCGAGCGGGCAACCATATTATCTAACTAGCATTTTATAACCGTTACGAAACCTCCACAGAAAATATACGAAAATAAATTTTATTATCTACTTCTTAGCATTTTTAAATGACTCCCAATTTTTTTGAATATTCCCGTGTCTAGGATGCTCAAACGCCGCGAGACAGATTTTTTCTCAATTTATAGCAAACGTATCACCCTATGGTGTAATATCAAAACATATTTGCTTTATTTCTTCAAATACGAATATTTATAAAAAAAGCATGTTTTTATAAATTAAAATTTATCAAAAACAACTAAAATCTCTATTGCGAGTAAAACCCTTTTAATTATTTATCATTAACCTTTTTTTAACGTAAAATACTTTTGGAATATCCACAACGAAAGTATGTAATGACCTCGTTAAGACAAAAGCTCATAAAAAGAGTTTTCTTTATTAACAATAAATAACGTAATGCAACACAAATATAGAATTAACTTGATTAAGAGGCTGGGATGTGAGATTGAGATAAAAATATATCATCAATTACGTTAAAAATATTTCGTTAAAATTTGGCAATTTTCTTATCTAGTATCAAATTTAATTCTTTCAGATTAAATCTTAATAGGGTGCAAATAAAACCGAAAGTGGTGGCGTTATCTCGGGTTAATAACAATAAAGTGAGGCTAACTTTTTTCGCTCCTCGGCTTATCTTACGTGGTCTCTTAAAATTATGTGTTTAATAAATATATTAATTATATTACATAATTTTAAGCAATAGTAGTAGATAATGTTTCATAACTACATCAAAGCTAAAAAGTATTAAATTAGCCAGTGTCATATTAATCATCATAGTTATTCAGTGTCTTTTATTATACTTGATATCCTACCGAATGCAGTTTATTCTTAAGACTGTGCAGGTGTGATACCTGTCACTACGTAAAAACTATAAGTGAGCGCTTGTGTAGGTGTATGTGTGTGTGAATGCGTTTGTGTGTCAAATAAAACATTTATGTAAACACTGCCATGTCATAGTATTTATAATTAAAATTTGTGTGCAATGTTTTTGGTCTTAGTGATCGAGTTCTCAAAAAGAAACTCAATTTGCGTGTATTTATATTTTTATTTATCATATCTGGTTTCTTTGCTCGTAGCGAGCATTTACCAATAATTCTTATTCGAACAGTAGCTATTGTCTTGCAGCCACTAGACAGGCGCTACTGCATGCTACCTTTAAATTTTAATAACTAACTCTATACTTTAACATTATATTGAGTGGCATCGATATGTTATAATAGTTTCATCTACTAAGCAAGAGATGTAGTTAAAACAGAAAACTCTAATGGCCTATCGGTGAGTAATTGCCCTGAAGGACTTCTTCAACCCCTCGTTTTATTGTGCTGCGGTAGATAAAAAAATGCTACCTCAGATTGGTATCAGAATACATCATCATCAGCCTGTGTTAGTCCACTGTTTGTCATAGGCCTCTCATGCACCCCTAATACAAGCCGTTAAAAAATAATGATATTCGTAGCATATGGGTGGTGGAATGTTGAAGACGTTTAAGGTTAGAACTTACGACCAGATAGCCACTTGACGTTTTGTTATGTTTTTTCTTTTATTACTTTGGTTTCTAAATCATAATAAAGAAGTCTTAATGCAAGAATTGACTTATCACATTATCTACGCCTTATGCTATATGTTACAGAGATTCGTCAAAGCCTTCCTTTGGCTTAATCAGACCATTTGAAAAATATAGTGTCAGTGATTCAAGGTGAATCTGTCTAAAAGATAGGCTAAATAGATAACAAAAACTTTTATGCACAATAAAATGTGTACGAACGTATTAGAGTATTCACATATAGATGATTATTAGCCATTGAAAACATCCCATTTCCGTTTTCACATCTATGACTATCATATAATTTTACACAATGAAAAATAGATCTATTTTTTTTTTAATTTTCCGTTAATAGTTGATGATTATTATTTGTTGTGTGAAGGTTATGGTTTGGTTAATATAGTACTATAAATTTATAAGAGTTTAGATATAAAGGTTTCTAGTATGATGTAAAGAAACACAGTTTTTACGCTTGTGAGAGAACAATACCGCTGTTTAAAGTCATTATAATTACTGTTTCTTTCGCTGGTTCGCCTCAAGTCGGACGCGTCCTATTCCGAACTGATGGTAGCGAAAAACAATAAGCGAGTGTACACTTCTATATTGAAGAAAGATATTTGAATTTTAATTTATTGTATATATACACATTTGAGTTAACTAAAGTTGAAGAAAATTCTAAACATGTAATAACGGCCTCCGTAGCCTAGGCGGAACTGCCTTAGCCTAGGGTGCCTTAGAAACTGGAGGTCGAGGTTCGAATCCTGGGACTCACAAATTTTCATTGTTGTTTCCTAGTTGTTAGGACAATTTGGGCCGATCACCCAATTGTCCGAAAAGTAAGATGACCATGCGTCGGATGGGCATGTAAAAATCGGTCCACCCACCAACCGCATTGGACCAGCGTGGTGGGATCAGTCCAAAATCCCTTATGGATGGAGGTGTGTTAGGGAAGGCCTATGTCCAGCAGTAAATTCAAATGACGAAAAACCTTTTGACAATATTTTTTTTACAAAGCTGAAAGCTTACTTCATTTAAGAAAGGTTTTTTTAATTGTAAAACTGTTTTATATTAATAAGAAAAGCACAAAATGCGTAGAAAATAACTAAATTTAAAATATCGTCACGTGGGATAATATTTTTAGCAGCCTTCAAAGTGCATAAGATGAGTAAAGGTCATAATCATCATGATGATGATGATGATTAGACATTTCAGTTTTCAAACTAATCGTACATTTATATTTTTATAATTTTTTATTTTATTGTATTTTATAGTATGGTAAATGGTCAACTTCATATTATGATTCATTGTTTCCTAAGCATTATTCATAGCATAGCATGCAAAATAAATGCTAGCCAAGAAGCAATTTAAACTTTAGCATAAATGAGTCAATCGCAGCGTGTTCCTTTACAACCGGGAAAGCACATTGCACCTCGTGAACGTTTGACAACGTGAAATGATAGCTTTAACAACAAACGTTACATTTACAAAGGAGAGGGTTTCGGATTTTCGGCTTTTTAGGCAGACTTTTGGACGGAGTAAAAATCCGCAACATTTTGGGCCAAACATTTTGCGAAACATCTGAGGGCCAAACACTTCTCATAACGCCACTTAAAGCCAAAATGTCTAAATGTATCTATTCATTAGCATTTTTAAATTAGTGTGTTTGTTTTGTTACTCAATTTAGCTTGTTCAAAATTTAATTTACATTATACATATCTCTGATGTGCATCCTGACGATTACTATAATAAAATATTTTTATTTTTAACTAAACAAAGTATTTTTATAACTACCTTTGACCGGTTAAATTGTTCGTTAAGCATAGTCAAGTCTTTTGTGTACAAGGATAATAACGTTCGTGTTACTAACCGATACAGCACATTAACGAGCGTCCTTGCTGGCAGTCCTAATAAGGTCCTCGCGTAAGAAGAGCACACTGTTTCTGGCAGTCAAAACGACAGAGCAAGCTATAATCTATATCTATATATATTACGATTACTCGGTTTTTTGTGAGTTTTTTCCTAACAGTGTTCTTAACTTTTTTCAACGATACATTTTTAAACAGTTACAGGCATATACAAATAAAAACTAGAGCGAGCATACTGTTACCAATTTGTGTTATCATTTAAAAAATCATTAATAATAAACGTCTTTTTGAAGAGGCGTCGGTAAAGTAATTTTCACTTGAACGTCAAAATATGTTTTTTTGTGTGTATATATGTATTTGTATATATATATATGTGTAGGTGTGTAATACAATTATATAAATATATATATATATATTTATATATATATATATATATATATACATAATTGTATTATATGTATATCAATTTAATATGTATTTATTTATATTAAGTTTATCGAGGATGTTAACTCAAGTATATTACCAGTACGAGGGCTGCCACTCGAGAACCTTTTTATCCCATCGGTTATCGGCTCTACGAGCTAAATGGCTGGCCCATCGCCACTTTAGCTTGCTAACTTTGCACCATGTCGGTCACCATCGTTCTGCTGCGGATGTCTGTATTACGCACTCTATCACGCAGAAATTCTGACATAGCCGCTCCATAGCTGCTGAGTGACTTGAGCTTCCTCATACGGCCAGCAGTGAAGGACCACGTCTCAGTTCCGTAGGTAATCACTGGTAACACGCACTGGTTGAAGGCCTTGCTTTTAGACATTGAGGATATCGGACAAGAGGATACGTCTAAGCTTCCTGAGCTGCCCATCCAAATTGATTCGTTGATTGACCCTGCGTCGAAGTTGGACTTACCTAACCGGACTACTTGTCCCAGGTAAATATATTGGTCAACAACTTCAAGCACAGCGTCCCAATAACCACCAGCGTAGGCATGACATGAGCGTTAGATATGACTTTCGTCTTCCATGTTCATCCTAAGGCCACGTGTTGGGAAACACTGTGAGGTCATTGAGCATAGCGTTGAGATCCTCCAGTGACTCCGCCATTATGCCTATGTCGTCCGGCAAATCTAAGGGTGGGTGATGCTCGTATCGATTGAAAAGGACAGGTCCTTTTCAATCCAATAGTTTGAATGCGTTTCAATGCAGCGGTAAAGAGTTTCGGGGATATAACTTCACCCTGTCTTACACCCTTTTGCAATTGAATAGGCTTCGTACTACTGCATTGTAATCGGACGGACATCGTTGCTTTACTGTACAAACACCTCAGCACCTCGCTATACCGACTGTCAATTTGGCAACGCTGAAGGGCCGAAACACAGCCCATACCACACACACCACACACAGCCCAAATTTCGACAGAATCAAAGGCTTTCTCATAGTCCACAAACACCAAGTATAAAGTGTATAATCTACCGCAGCGTAAATATGTGGTCTATGGTACTAAAGCTTTTTCGGAATACAGCTTGTTCAGGTGGCTGGAAGTCGTCTAGTCTGGAAGCGAGACGATTCAAGATGGCTCTCGAGAACAGAACATAAACGCGGCTCAGAAGGGAAATCGGTCTATAGTTTTTCAAGAGGCTCTTATCGCCTTTCTGGAAAAACAATACCACTAAGCTTCTGCTCCACGCTTCTAGGTAATACCAGCCTGTAGGACGAAATTAAAAGAGCCTCTAGAAGGACTATAAATACTGGTTCTCCACCCGCTTGAAGCTCTTCTGTAATTCCGTCCTCACCAGGCGCTTTGCCAGTTCTTAAGTTGGTCGAGAGCCATTCGATTCGCCAGACTGACGTCCGCGATATCTTCAGAGTTGTGCTGGGTGAGCTTGCTCTTCAGTCGTCACTCGCTTCAGTAAGCGGCTCCGACGACGATGTGTACAATTGTCTATGAACCTCTCAATCTCACAAACCTCCAGCTCTGGAGATGACGGCCCCATTATCGGTCTTCAACTTAGTTAACTGACTTTTGCCCGATAGACAGATCTTTGCGAGGACTTTAGAACCTTGGTTCGTTCTTCTTCTTTAATACGAGGTGTATTAAAGTTACGCAAGTCCCGCCGCATATACTTGGAGATCTGTCTATTAAGCTGCCTATAATCTGACTATACGAATCTCCTATATACAAATCCTCCTGTATACCAATCTTCCGTCTTGTATCCAGAAGGTTAAGAGTGGCATCAGAGAGTTTTTGGGTTCCAGTTTTGCGGTGTGTTTTATAAAACCTAGAACTCACACCATGAACAGTCTCCACGAGCATAGTGTTAATATTTTCCACAGTGTTGCACTTGTCTAGGGTTTGGAAGTGATTGCTAAGTTTGAGCTGAAAGCCATGGGCATTTTGAATATGGGCACGAGACGGACGAAGCGTGGACTTTATCAGACGAGATCTTTCCAGCTTAATGTGCCTCTTACTAGTCCTTGCATTCACAGAGATATCATTGAATTTTACGTACGTATAGTGTTTTTTACGGAACCATCGGGGCTTATCCAGGTCCACACTGTGGTGCTGCTTTTTAAAGAAAGAATTCATCATATATAGTCCTTGCCTCTCCATAAAGTCAGCCAGCTGTTGCCCCCTTAGGTTCTGTTGCCTACTCCAAAACGCCTCTCAGCTCATCGTCTTTCTTTTCCCTAGTTTTTCATTAAAGTCTCCCATCAACACCATGTATTGAGTTTATGAGAATGTATGGCGCGTGAAACTATCCTCACATTGCCTCGACCTCCTACATCACAGTGGTCGATGTCGGTGCATATACCTATGACCTTCAACGAATATCGTTTTGGATATTCTGAGTATAAGGTATGCGACCCTTGACGACACACTTTCGATTTTCAACAATGTTAAGAGACTTGCAATGTAAATCCGACACCTCCTTGGGATAGTTGGTCAATCCTCCTGGTGATAAAACATGTTGCAGATTCAGGATTATCGTGTCCTCCCTCTTCGGACTTCAGATAATCCCATGATATCCCAACGCAGCCTGTTTACCTCTTCCAGCTCTGTCATCCTCTCGTCGGTCCTCAATGTCCGTGCGTTGAATGTTGCCAGGTCCAGTCGTGGTTGTGTAGCGAATCCCACCGGGATTCTAGCACCCCTGCCCCACCGTTACCGAGGCCTCTACCGTAGCCAGGAATAGTGGGGCTGCCGGGGACAGGGGGTCGCACGTCGTTGTCATTCTTCATGAGATGGTTTTGCCATAGTAGCCACGCTTGGCGTGCGGGTTTGCAACCGCAGTCCCTTCAGATCCTTTACACCTCGGACGCTGCTGCCCGTTGAGGGTTTCGGCATTTTGGGAACTGAAGGTGGAGATGGTTATCCCGCCATCTGTCGGCCGCCATAGTATGGCGACACCTACGAGAGGAAATGGGGAAGCTGAATTCTATGCCGCAACCACACGGTCATATTGTTCTTACCAACCAGAAAATAATGACAGCAATTATGTTATATAGTAAATATCAAAATAAATTATTAAAGAATCTGAATTTTTTTTAAAGTTGTTTCTGCGAGATTTAATCCCACGACCTCCGGTTTATAAAGCAAGGGCCAACACCACCAGGCCACGGAGGCGGTTTATGCAACAAATTTCATGTGGGTTACTAAAACTCAAAATTATAACAAGATTCTAATTGAAAACTAAATAGAAGAACATAGATAATATAAAATCTTAAAATTTATATCAATTATTGAAATTTATTGATTTAAAAATAGTTGATTTACAATCACAATATAACTTGGCATATCATTCGTAGTAGGTGTCGTCATAATATGCTTGGCGGCAAGAATGCACAAAGTAGAAAATAAACACATACAAAACAATTGTACTTACAGGGTACAGTTGACGAACTTCCAGAGGTTATTCCGATAGTAAACCAAGACTTAGACAACATTAGGAAGTGGTCGCACAAACTCGGACTTACTGTAAATCCCAAGAAATATCAAACAATTTGTAGTTCCGAAACATATATAAAAACACTTGATTAACATTCACAATATAACTTCAAATATCATTTATAATGTACTCGGTGGCAAAGTGAACAAGGTAGAAAATAAACACAAACGTAATGCCTGTTATCATAATTAAATGTTTCATAAATAAATCAGTTGAAATGAAATTAGGACTATTTGCATCAGCTAATTACTACTATTGCCAGTTCACCAAATATTGGTAAAACGCATTAGCTTACATGATATATGTATCAATATAGAACTAAAAAAGACGCATATTTTATCCACTTTCACGGAATTTTCGCCTTAACTCTTTCCAGTGTTCATATTTACGGGCAGTCTAAGATAGGATATGTTTGTATCTCAATGAGTTTCGATAAAACATTTTTTTCTTTAAATTTGACACTTATCATCAGCCTGTGATAGTCCACTGCTGGATGCCTCCTCTAATACACCCATTAGGGGGTTTTGGCTCGTTAGCCCAATGCGGGTTTGTGGGTGGACCGACTTTTTACATGCCATCCAACGCATGGATCATCTTACTTTTCACACAATTTTCAGGCAATCGGCCCAAATTGCCCTAACCAACTAGGGGAATCAACAACATTGAAAATTAGTTGATTCCCGCAAGATTCGAACCCGACGACCTCTGGTTTCTAAACCACACACTATGCTACGGAGGCAGATTTGATACATTTTTAATATGTAATTATTTTACTTTTACCCTCCTGCTGCCTGTATTGGATTATTGCATTTGACAGATAACTGCAATCTTTTTCTGTGGCCTAAAAGAAATAATAAATATATGCATAAATACTAAATTAGTTACTTTTTTCAAGATAAGCATCATAAAATAACTTATTACGAAATATTTTATATTATGGAATTGATAAACTCAAGTGATTTATTGTCTATGATTTCATATGGTTTTTGTTGATCTCGACAAATTAAGGCTACAGATTCTAAAGCTGTATCCACTACCATCAGGGATGAAACATTACACTCGTATGTGACAAAATAACAACGTGCATAGAAAAAATACAAATACATTGTCCGGCAGGCAACAAAAGAAATTATGGGTTAACATTGTTTTCGCAGTCGCAGAGTGAGCGAAACATGCTTTGTTTGAGCCTAACGCCTTTCTTTATTATTTTTGTAAAGGAGTACGCATGATCGACTAAGACGTAGAACACCCTTACATAAGTAAAAAAAAATTAAAAAGGTAGATATAGGAAAAAAGATACTTTATAAGAAATGATTCTGAGATATAAATTATTACGTGACGTCAATTTGACGTTTTAAACGATTCTTCAATTTTTCCAAGGACGTCTTGTACTCTGTGTATATTTCGATTGGATTTGTATTTTTATTCCTTCTTAAATTATGGCACACTAGCGACCTCTGGTTTCTAAAGCACATGCCCTTTCCACTAGGCTACGGAGGCAGGTATAAATAAATGAGGTATTATAACTTTATGCGACTTTAATTAGACACATAATTTCATGTCTTTAGATTCGACAATAAAAAATGTAAACATTGGCTATTATTCCTATTTCAATCCCCACTTAATTCCCGTAAAGTTAAAAACTACAAAATTATTGGTATAAACCACTAACGGCTCGTTTTACAATGACATTTAAAAACAATTTGTTTTTCTCTATTGTAACCCTTTTGATTACTTTAATGGCAATTTTTAATTTTCGTGTGAAATTTCATGCACCAATTTAACACTTTCGACTTTTATGGCTATAATTAATAGCCTGTGCCCTTTTTCGGAGTCTATTCTAAGGATGTACCAAATTTCATCAAAATCAGTTTAGTGGTTTAGAGAGTAAAAACGGACCGACATATAGACAGAGTTATTTTTGGATTTATTATATTTGTATGTTTAGTTTCTGAGTTATGCCAGAAATATAAAAAAAGGACACATCGTTGTAACAAGTTGTGCGATTAGAATACTAACGCTATAAAAATTAATGTTAGACAAAAACAAAGTTTTACAAAATAATTCCTCTTGCTAACTAGAGCGGTAAAATATAAAAAAAACTTTGATGGAAACTTACTGCTTTAAAGTATTTGAATACATTATATAATGTTTACATACTTGCTTCACTTTGTATAAAACATAAAGTTAGTATTTAGGGTTACTATAAACTTAGTAATAAGTTTATAGATAATATCGGTATTAGATAATATTGGAATAAACTTATGCCAAAACTCCAACAATCCTAAAAATGTTTTTCCTCGACAACCTACAACAACCTAAAAGCACTAACTTTATCCTAAGTCCAGAATAATCCGCTATTCAGGGGAGAAGCTAATGCCTGCTACTAGTCTCCTCCGATCGCATATTCATAATGCATAATTATGCCGCAAAGGCAATGTGCTTTTAAATTAGCACCCTAATACAAAGCGGGGTTAATCCCCTTTTAGCAGACAATCCTTTAATACATACGGGTTATAAAACGATTGACTAACGGAGTGGTTTCTAGTTTTCTGATTAGAATTGTGTATGTATTGAAACTGAGTAGCTGAGAAGGTGTCGTTATCTATGTACTATTGTAGATGTAATGATGTGCACTTATTAGGATCGACCCGCTTGACGTAGTATTATTATATTAAATAAGACTAACCCTACAAGCACGCCGATATTTTCTTTTAAATTATATCAACCCTTTTTGAAAACATAACATTTACTTACTTACTACTCTATTACTTACATTATATATGTTATTCCTATTATTATCATGTATACATATGTATCTTCTTTCTCTCTCTTTATCTTTCTTTTGGAGCTATACAATCTGAAATAGACTTCGGACACTAAGAAATTACAGCGAACCGTAAAACCAAGCGACGTTATATAATGTCTACAATTTGTATCACACTTCCGCCTCCCTGGTCCAGCGGTGGAATAACACTGCTTTACAAACGTAGAAATTTCAGGTTCAAATCCCGTGGTCAAATGTCAATCGCCCTGTATAGAAATCTAGGCATTTTAGGTGCTTTTTTGTGACGTATCTTAAAAATACATCTGAATATTAAAAGCCAAAGCAAGGTATTTTGAAATCTACTGTACAGTATAATATAAATGAGGTTTTTATTGTATGTGCCAATCATAAGACATAAAGTTTTATGGCTTTTGTCGAACAATGATGAATTTCTGTACAGACTTTCATCTCCATTTCAACCCCTAGTTCATCCCCGTACTGTTTGAAACTATAAAATTGCCTGAATAATAATACTTATGGCTCGTCTCGAGTGTCTACACACAAAATCTCATCGTTTCATGTTCAACAGGGACGATTTATACATACATTTTTATCCCCTTTTTTAACCCTTTTAATAACTTTTATTGTAATAAATAGCTCTAGTCGTTTCTTAAAATCTATACTAAGTATGTGTCTAATTTTATCGGTTCAATGGTTTAAATAGTAAAGATGGACAGACAGAGTTAATTTTGCATTTATAATGCTAGCGTGGAGAAATAAAGGTTAGCGGTCAAAAGTTCTAGAAAAATAAGTGTGCATAACAGCAGATCACAAAATTAGCATCTAAAATGGCCAGACTTGTATACAGTGCGATTGACATTTCACTACGGGATTTAAAGACTTTTTGAAAACTTTTTTGCTGCTGTAGAGACTTTTTCTGCAATTTAGAAACGCTATACAGCGTCTAAGGTCATCATATCATCTCTTTTAATAATTTTTCGGACTCTATTTTACTTCTTTTAAAAAGAACTATTTCCATAATTAAGCATTAACTGCATATCACTTTTAATTATTGTGCTTATAATACATGACTTTAGATTTTTTTATTTACAATTAACATGTCACAGTTCAGTAATATGCAATATAGCTGACAATCGAGGATCGAATCAAAACTTTGTATTATAATATACAACACAAGAAAAAATTAAGTTTTTACAAATTTTTGATGCTTAATATACTTAATAAAGCATCCGTCACCGAGAACGTCATCGTGAGGCAAATCCTAATTGAATTAAAACAGCAGAATTTAAATTCAGTAGGTGATATTCGATTCAGCTCTGTTCATATTTAATTTTAAACCAATGTCATCACTGAAAACTATTAACCAAATAAAGACACTATAACATGTTTATTAATTTTTATATCTTTGCACGACAATGCATATTTTGTTCATTTTAACTCGATTTCATTAAACACTTTTTTATAAACGTATAAAGAGTGACATAAATGTTAAGGAGTTTATTTGATTACGAAGATTTTAAGAAGTAACTAATTACGCTCAAGTAGAATCCTCATCAACCTAAAAATATGTATTTATAACTAACATGCTTTGAGAAATTAAAATACGCGTGGTTTAGTTTCTATTCTATGTAATTTGCTTATACCGTGCTACAAACAATTTTGAAGCTCATTGAATGGTTTTAAAATTATCTAATGAATATCATAGTTCCGTTTTTAATATTGCAGGTTAGGTAACATTGTATGAATTGTTTCACGTATTCAAACAGGTCCTTTGTCCGAATCGCCATTGAAGTCTGATTGGATAAACATAATGTAAGCTATAATATTAGATATCCGTCAATAATACACACCATCTCTATAAATACCCGTATTTAAATGATTACATTATAACTACTAATAGATACACTAACAATAAAGGGACGTAGTCAGGAACAACCTTTTACACATAATAAATTGAGTACTTTATATAATTACAATGACTCTTCAGAAATGAAAATGAAAATAACAAACACTTTTGTCTATACAATTTTAGGATCTAATAATAGTTACATAATAACTTGTGTCACCATTTATTGTTATCTCATCCAAATGTTTATAACCTTGTCGCACATCTTTTAACAAAACTATAATGTAAGGAATAAATAATAAACCTTAAGCTTTAAAAAGATTTTTGTAAGGTGAGTTTTATTTGTGCCGTGCACAAGTAAAACTAAGCATTGAGCATCAATAACGAGATAATAGTGCTCAAAGTCTTCTTTTGTCTTTCAGTTATATTTCTCCGCAGGATTCGAACCGAAAATATAATGAATCAAAAATATGTACAATGATAAATTGGATGTTTGAAGAATTGCTTTTGAGTTCGGTTAGAATGTTGTTGTCTATTTGTAAATAATTTTGCCATGTAATAACTTGTGATGTAACGTGATACAATAATTGGAAACTATCTAAGAAAAATTTTGCTAAAAACAGGCATATCTTTCTATTATACACTTATCATTTTAATATTTTTTTGAAACTTAATAAACATCTTATGCTGACTAAACTGCTACTTATAAACATTCTGTGAACTTGTTTGTGACCTGTTTGTCACCTCTGGATATAGGCCTTTTTCAATAAACGCCAAGACGGCGGATCCCCTTCTACTTGCTACTGACTTGAACGGTATACTGCACGGAGATCGCCATCCCACCTGGTTGGGGGTCAACCAACAATAAACCTTAAAAAGTATTATATTTATTTAATCACACTTCAAAAGAAAAAACTTTAAATTAAGTTTACCGTTATAAAATATTATTTTTAAACAATGTTTAAGTGCAATCTTTTAAAAATAACTAAATGTATGTATATGGTATTAAAATATTATTCTTAAATAACAGATGACATACAAAAATATATTTATTGTTATGTACATATATTATGTATTAGCCATTCACACATACTCACACACACATCCAAACAGTAACTATATCTATAGATACATATACATATTAAATTGTGAAAAATCCAACTATAAAACCCACTATCAAACTAACTGGTTACATTTTTTAATAATAACTCCTATCTTAACGCTTAAATATGGCTTTATTGCGTGTTGCCGCTCTTTCCGCTACGTCTTTGATTTGGGTGCGAGCGCAGCGTCCTAACTAAGCTTGACTCCAAGTATAGCAAAACTTGTGTTTGGAATTCTGTAATAACGTCAAATACCAAGACTGTGTTCAGTTCAAGTGGGGTAAGGATGGTAGATAAAACATGTCCATAATTTTTAGCTTTACCGTCAGTGGAAGGTCACCCTTCATTCACTTCTTCACAAACGAAAAGCTCCTTCAGGCATATTTAAAAAAATATTGTATAAAGGACAAAATGATTTTATTTCCAAGCCACATGACATAATAATTAACAACTGTAAGGTGGTAGGTCTCTTATTTACTAAGAACCCCGTCTGGGGTAATATTGCACCAGAAGGTGCTGCTCATCTCAACTCATCATAATATATCAGCAGGACATATTTTAAACATTTATTATTTCTAAAAAAAGGAATGTATATCTCGCATTCGTTTTCTTAGAAATTCTCACAGTTATTATTTTTCACATTGAAAGCTGAAGCACCTTTTATTTCTTGTAATAAATCATATTTAAAGGTAAATGTATTATTATCATAACATTAATGGGTAAAGCAATCAGAATAGAATTACAATGGTTTCTAATAGCAGAATGCTTAAATATAGATCGTATTAACAATAGAACAATGAAAATTGCGTACTGAATAACGCATGTATTGATCAGTTGCTGAAAGACGTCTCTAATTGACAACGTAAAACCGCAGAATTGGTTTTATAATGTTCAACCAAGCTTTTGTCTAAATCAATTCAATCGTTTTGAAATGCTTTGTTACCCTTTTTCCGCAATTCCTTTGAATAGATCGTAAAATAAAATTTTAAACAAGGCTTGACTTTAGTCAATTGTTGATCTAAAACGAACTCCGCGCTCCGTTCGTTTGTTTATCGAGTGCTTAAGGTCAATCCGTGAAGTACCAAAGCTATGGACATTAGTTGGACAGACTTATTTTCTCGGCTATACCTTATGAAAATTTTATACTTTTGGGGTTTTTTATTATTTTATGAAGTATCAGAGCAAAGGCAAAAAGGATAGATAGATAATCTTTGCGTTAACGTTTCTTTTAACATGTTAAATGCAAACCAGATCTTAAACATCTTGTCTACGCCTCACTTGTATTGCAGGCAAAAAATATTGTGTTTTTGTTGTTCGAAAGGCATAAATTATATTTGATTCGGTGGAGGAAAAAGATGAAACGTAAGCTATATACTAAGGAGTAAGTCAATTAACTGATTACTTTTAATATCAAAATTGTTTCAATTTATTAAATGTTACAGGGTTTAATATACTCTGCAAAGCCACAATGTTAGTTTTACGACCAGGTATAGTAAAACGCCTTCTACGACCGGAATGGATAGAATGGAATAATCGCTGCCGCGTTAAACAAGTTAACCAACAATAAATCTTGTTATGGTAAAAATCTTCTGCTTTTTCTTAGTCGGTATCACTCGTGGCAAAGTCGTAGTCAAATCTTTAAGTGTTGCAGGTAAGCTACACAACACGCTACCACTCTTCTTTAATGGTTGCTTGCCTCGGGTATTCAGTTATGATGATCCATTTTTGCCATTTTTATCTGGTCAGTCCACTGTATTAACCTTAACTCGCTGCTCTGCCGACTTCTCAAAGTTAGCTATAAAATCTTGTCAACTATACCACGACTAATCTTCTCCAGTACGTAGTCTACGACTTTTATGTTGTTTCTATGGTCAAGAATATGGGGAATAAAAATTACCGAATTTGCTAGAGCTGTGGCCCTACATATATCGCGATTCTTCCAAATTTTCTTGAACTTGCAGTTGCCGACCTAAAAGTTGCTCTATAGTTATCCGAATTTAAGTTTTCAAGACAATTTTTTTAAGCACACTATATTACAAATAGAAATATACTGTAGTTTCTAAGGGATTGCTAATAACGCAATCGACATTAATATTATTTATTTCGAATTACCTGAAGTCCGAAATCAAGTCCCTTGATCTGCCTCTGCCTCTGTGGCTTTATTTAATATTTTAATAGCGGCCTGTACTTAATCTTTAAGAATACTAGGCATTTTTAAACGTGGTTGTTTATTTAAGAAAACAGTATTGTAGGAACGTTAAAAGACAATTTCTAGAAAAATAAAAGATACTTTAGCTTCAATTCCGCCGTAGGACAAGAAGCGACTTAAAATCCGCTTATCTCGTTATTGATGTCCGACGCGCAGCTGCACTCGTGTCTTGCTCGCAAGAAATTCTTGTTAAAAAGTTTCGTTTTTTGAAATTATCTTCTCTCTTTATTTGAAAATATCATATCTCCTGCAACGGTAAAAGGAATCAGGGCACCGTAGCTTTCTGTTCAAAATAAATCTTTGTTCGAATTGCGAAGAGTGAAGAACTTTGTAAGAGTGGTCAGTGATCATAGATGAAGCACAAAAAAATTCATTTTGGGCCTATAAACTATTTCGACTTGTAAACTGTCAAAAGTCATAACACAATAG
Source organism: Lamproptera curius (assembly GCA_029286875.1). Taxonomy (NCBI): domain Eukaryota; kingdom Metazoa; phylum Arthropoda; class Insecta; order Lepidoptera; family Papilionidae; genus Lamproptera; species Lamproptera curius. The sequence continues at coordinate 327,457 of JAGSMT010000128.1, read as the reverse complement.
ACGTTTCGATGTTTACGGTGCCACAGTTAGTGTTTCCATCTACGTTAAATTAATACATTAATACCTCGGTAGCGCCTATTCTGATATAGGTGCTTTACTAATAGTATCCGCCTAATCGATTAGGGATCTTTTGGGAAGTCAGTCAAAAATTGTATTAGTTCTCTCTACATTAACAAATTAAATGTTACATCTCTTATTCTAACCCGCAATTTGTCACTGCTGTTTTGTGCCGATTTAAATCGTTGGTAAAACACCACCTATGCTTAGCTTACAGATCCTTAACTGTAATACAATATTCGAAAAGATATATGTATTATAAATAGGCTATGATAATACTCATGGTAGCATGAGTACCGTTATGATATAGAATTACTCAGTTATTTTTATCGTGTACTTACAATGTATTACACGACTATTTCAAATATTATCAAGTTTTGTAAAAAACAATATCTTCGAAGTGTTCATTAGTTTAATTACTTCTTACCTTTTTGAAATTATAAGCTCATTAAACATACAAATATGGTATGGCTTATTTCAGTAGATGGATATGCCTTTTGGTCTGTGAAGTAAAGCAGTAAAGCGGTAATCTTAACTAATTCCTTGGGAAAAGTAGACAAAGGAGTGCAATTAATCAGTTGAACGACGAACTAATAAATCATGCAAGAGCATTTTCCTGATAAAACTTACATGACGTTGAACAAGCGAGAACACTGTTAGTCTATTTGGTAAAATAATAAACGAAAGAAAAGTCGTTGTGAGTCATGATTATACATTTTATTCAATTTATGTCTTTTTGTATCGGCATATGATTTAATCTACTATAACAAATATTACATTACATAATTGCTTTTTTTCAAATGTATGTTCTATTATATTATTTTAACTACTATTTAAGAATAAGGTTACTGCACCAAGATATTTTAAGAGACATCTCGCATACATTCACACTTATCATAAAAATCCAGAGAATAAATTTCTTCCACTTTAAAACTTAAGGAATGAAATTTATTCTCTGCATGCATTCTGGTGATTGCTTGATTTGTAATATATATAAGACTTTTTATCATATTGATGATCTATTTATAACAAAAAGGAAGATGACAGCAAGCTTCAGGTTTTTTCTCGACAGGTGAAACTTTCTAGCCGATGGTGAATTTGACATGTATACGAGCTCGTTAAAGCCTTGGTTTATTTTTACTTTTGGTTGTTTAATTTTAATGGATGAAATAAAAAATTAATTAATTAATACTCATTTAAGGCAATTTCAAAAACTCACTGACACAACAAAAACTTACTACTAAACACTTTGACAATGGTTAATTTAATGAACCAAACTGTACAACCTAACCTTTCATGTCATATAACGACTGTTTTAAACTAATCTAAATTCCTATATTCCACCACGATCATTTATTTAAGAGTATAGATTCTCGGCAATGTCACAATGAGTTATAAATGTTCAGTCGGAGAGAATAGCGCAAGAAACTGTGTAGTGTCAGAACGGTGATTATAAGAAGTATTTTAAAATAATAACTAAGAATTTTCTTCATGTTTTAAAAGTTTTGTTATTTAAGAGTATACGGTTATTTATTACGTGTCTTTTTACAAAAACTAAAGACAGAACGTCTTGCCTTAGCTAATGATGAATACTGGATATGCGTGTGGGTGCCTGCAGAGTAAAGTGATATAATTTACGAATATTACGGTATCTATTTACACGTTTTATGAAAAAGTTTAGTACTATTTACCTGCGAAACATGAACATTGTCAAATATTACACACTATTTGCAAATTTATAACCTCTATCAATAAAAGCAACAATGAAATAAGCCCCAGCAGTTTTCGAACCCACGACCTCTGGTTTTTTAAGCATACGCCCATACCACTAGGCTACGGAGACAGTCAATATGTATGTGCAGTACCAATTATAAGTTTTATCTAAAGTTTAAATTTAAGTCAAAAGTATTGTTTTTTTTATTTACATTTAATAAAAGTAAAATTATTTTTTGTGTATAGCACTCAGTACTCAGTGCAGTGGCAGCTAATATTTTACATGTCTTTTTATAGTTTTACGGAACGGCTGACCACCGTTAGCCGTAAAATTATTTCATTCACCATACATGTATTCGCGTACGCGACAGAAAGTATTGGCTCTATAGATTTTATTTTCAATAGATTAGATACTTCGTATTTAAAGACATAAATGGATATTATTACTACGAACGGAGGGGAAGCAGCGTTTTTAATGCTGAAGTACCTTACCTCATGACACTACTTTAGTTGACAGGGGAGGTGTCATGTCTTGCCCTAGTCAACTGCACGTTTTAAGGCAGCCTCCACCGCCGACCTTTTTTTTCTTCTGTACTTTTCCATACATTTCATCTTCCCCGCGGTTTACATTAGCACGAGTACTAGGTCCATAATATCACCATTATAACCATTGTAACGAGTCCCATATAAACCTAACTACGAAGTTAATACTATAGAAATTATATTTTATCCAAAAACAATTTAAAAGAACAAAACATGAATAATATAATTGAAGAATAAAACATTGTCCAAATGAAAGGACAAAAATTAAATTAAATATTGCTCCGGAAAGATTTAAGATCCTCCACAATGGCGGGTAAGAGTGGTCGAGAACCTTTCATCCGGCCCGGTGTGCTAATGGAGCGATCTGGCTGTAAAGTTTTCAACTCGAGAAACCCTCTGGTCTCAAGCGACGACTTCCCGTTCTCTTTGGTCTTGTTAGATGGCTTTTCCAAGTGTTGTACGAAGGCAGGTACGGTCCTTCACCATTTAACCATTTTGAAAATAAACAAATAATGAATAAAAAAAACAATACAAATTTTGCGTTTAGTAATACCAACAGATATATTAGATTATTTGGTGTACGCCATAAAGTTGGTTATTAACTTAATTTTTTGGGTATTCTTATTTCACTTAAAAAGTTTGATACAAGATTAATCCATAAAGATTAAATTATAACAAAAAGTACTTAAAAAATTTCCCTTTAATTAATTAAAAACGGTATATAAAAAATTATCTATTTGTTTTTCACCCTTTTACCAGCAAAACAAATTGTGGAACATTTTGATAATTTAGCGAATTTTTCATAATTCCATATAAAGTTCATCTAAAAATATAAAGTTCCTTTATCCCAAAAATAAATAGAGGGAATCTTCTAAAAAAATTTATTACAAAATTGTACGGAGGGACTTGAAAGGCTTGTCATTTGATATAAATCTTTCCGGAGCAATATTTCATTTAATTTTTGTTATTTCCTTTGGACAATGTTTTTATATTTCAATTATATTATTCATGTTTTGTTCTTTTAAATTGTATTGTGGATAAAATATCATTTCTGTAGCATAAATTTTGTAGTTAGGTGTATGTGGGGACTCTATAGATTCATCATCATCATCATCAGCCTTTAATAGTCAACTGCTGGACTTAGGCCTCCCCACCAATCCATTAGGGGGTTTTGGACCGTAACCCACCACGCTGGTCCAATGCGGTGGAGGGGACCTGCCTTTACATGCCCATCCGACGCATGGATCATCTTACCTAGAACAATTGGGTGATCGGCCCAAATTGTCCCTAACCAACTAAACAAAATGAAATTTGTTGAGTCCCGCAGGATTCGGAACCACGACCTCCGGAAACGCTTATACCACTAGGCTACGGAGGCAGTTTCTCTATAGATTACAATGTTAATTATATTTGTAAACATAAGGCATTATGTTTGGTCCGAAGCATACTTTTGTTTTTATTTTTTATCTTAGCTTCTCCTTGACAGAGCTTTTTCAAATCCATAAAATTGGGCAGGCATTCGTTGTGCTTATTGGGTAATCCTGTATTTGTATATAGCTGGTGCAAACATAACATTCGAAGATGCCCCAAAGTTAAAACCTAGTGAAACAAACAGAATTGTGGTGTTTTAGAAGGATTTTGATGAATAAAGTGATTAGTTTAGTAACAGCAATGGTTATTGGGCAATGAAGTATTTATTCAATATATTTGTTAAACTGCAAATAGCATAAACGGAAAATGTAGTCAATTAATTCTGTTAACTATATGAGTGCATGCGCATTGTTACTTAATTCTCAAGTGCCAAAATATCTAACTAACGCCAAAATTATATATTTTATAAAAAGAGAATCATAAAAAACACTTTATTTATATAAATCACAGTAACTTTTATGTTTACACTTTATAAATATACTTATTACGGCTGCCTGATTACAATAGATTAAGAGGAACGCAGTGTTGTGCTGTTGAAAGTTTGTGAGAACCTTCCATTATGAGCAATGAATATGCGAGCGCGGGACTGGACTACTACTATTATTCAGCCCATGGTTGTGGGCAGTTTTTTTTTCATATTTAGCTAGTGCGATGTGTATTTTATTCGTGAAACTAAAAATTAAATGGCTATGAAGTGATAAACCAACGAGATACTTTTTTACGCAGTCCGCCATTTAATTTTGGTTTTAAATTAACATGTTTATTTATTTTTTGTACATTAAATGATATTTATTCCTAATTTTATTACGGTTTCAATGTGAATTGGTTAGGTGTGTGTAGTTGCTTTTTTGAATTTTTTCCTATTTTGCATCAATAGGCCTCTGCAGGTTATTCGAAATTTGCAACCATAATGGATTTCAAATAAAACTGTTTCAGGTTCCTTACATGAAAAATAAACAAGTTTGTTTAAACATAGTCGTCTTTCCTCACAACAATAATTAAGTATTTTTGAAATAATGTATTCCCAAATTTGTTGTTGTTACGGCAGTATTTTTGTTGTCCTTATTTTGGAACCTTTCTTTATTCAAATTTAATTTTATCATATTAATATTTTAGAACATTATTAATCGGTGAGCGTAGGAAAATCAAAAAAAAAAGGAAAACTGGAACAGAGCAGCTTGTATACTATTAAAAGATCTTCGGTTGGAAAAAATACGCCCGATTAATTTCCTTTAAATTATTCGCTAGCAGCAACCAAGGCCTTTTTACACACTATTTTCCACAGACGTTCTCCAAGTTCAAAGAATTAAAAAAGAAAAACATGTTTTTAATTTTAAACCATCTGTATAACAAATTTCCTTACTATATATTGTTTCGAACATAAAAAAAAAACTGAGAAATGGTCACCTTATTTTGATGAGTCAGTAAGAAGGTATATTACTAAATTTATTTTAGACTAACAAAAATAATAAAAAATATAAAAAAACTTTTTATTTCTTGCTTTAAAATAACTTTACATAAAACAGTTCGCGTGCAAAAATTTATTAAATTAGCAGCCACAAGACGTTAGATAATTATCTAACGTCGAGTGTGTGTTTAAGTTATCAATATCATTTTTATTTTTTAATTAACTTTTTGTTTGAATAAATAAAAATATAATTTTACATATATAAAAAAAAATAAAAGATCACACATTTTAAACAATTGTCTTAACCCTTTAATGGCTTAAATCATCTTAAGATATAAAAACGGATAAAAGGATAAAATATTAAATATCTTGCCAAAGGGTCAATTAAAGTTGGATTACAAATTGCCGGATGAACACTAACCCCATTGGAAAAAGCGTGGTGGGTTATTCCAAAAACCCCCAATGGAGAAGGCGTGTGTTAGGGGGAGAACCAGGGTGGACCAACAAGGTTGAAAGATAAGGAAGAATATTTCAAGGGTTGCCTGAAGCAAAGTTTAATTGTCTTATGACAGAAAATCATAGATTATGTGCTATTTATGATAGAGATAACAGAATATACATAAGTATTTTTAAAACGATAATATATATTTGCTCTCCAAACTGTATTGAATTTATATACTGTATAGGCTACTGATGTAAACATAAAAGAGACAGCAGTATTTCATGTGTGTATCATTGTCCCAATTACGTAATAAACGTCACCCTACAATTACAGACCAATCTTAGTATGTAAACATATTCAAGTTTTAAACAAAATAATAATAGATCCATAACTTTGTTTCAACAGAAATTTATTTTAGTGAAAATATGAAGGCATTTACAGTTTATTTTAAAGTAAGGATACTTCTTCAATTGATTATGCGATAATTGCAAATGCCTTATAATATCTCTATATTTTTCAATTAAAATCACAAGAACCATTTCGTTATGCAATGTGCTATATATACGAGAAATATTTTAAATCGAAATAGATTTTCACCGCAAACGAAGTCGCGAAGACTGCCTTGTACAACTCTGCGCAGAAAAAATAATTTCCAAAACGAAACTTGTCAGATGAGCTGGACAGGGTTATATTTGTTTTCGCTTTTACGCTACCCTCATTACACAAAGGATTTGCTTTAGCCTCGGATATAATATATAAAACCTTTTAAACTGTACCTATAAATCAGATAAATTTAAATTAAGCAAATCATATACTGCTTTTGTTCGAAACGATAAATTAATTCAAAATTAAGAATGTTAAACTAAGTACAGATTACGCACAGCAGAAATTTTGCGATTATAGTATAAAATAAACATTATTTTAACATTATTTAAATTTTATCGATACAGGTGCATTTTTATTGGAGGGACGGCTAGAGTGGTTCCGTAAACATTTGCAAAAAAAAATTAAAATATTTAGGCACCAACAAAATTATGATGGGCCTTTTTAATTGAAAACATGATATTAAAGTCTAGTTGCAATTGTACAGTTTTCATATTGGTTTACACTAAACTTAGTAACAATTATTAAACTGCGTGGTATTTATTAGGTCACAATAAACAACTTCATTTTTCCATACATTCCTAACATAACGACATATTGTAATTAAGAGGATAAGAAAACAAAATCTTGGTTTCTTATAATTATTTTTTTACGGTTAGAGCGAAGTTTCTACTGTTCTGAATTCTGATATAAAAACTTGGTATATATCTATAACTGGGCCCTTTTTACCTTCAAATTGTTTGTTATTTGATTACTGAGTTTCTCCGGTTCTCCTCAACTCTGAGGTTCCGAACCGGTGGTAGGTGTTTGGCATTACAAGGGTAAATTTATACTGAATAAAGATATTTGAATTTGAACTTTAGTTGAATTGAAAATATATTAGTTCTGCATAAATATAAAATAATATTTAACCTTCTTTCATAACTCAAACTAAAAAATTATTTACAACTAAATATAGTTCACTTTTAATGCGATAACGAATCAACATATTATAAATTGAGCTGTGGGGGAGACTGAGTCTTTGATGAACGATCTCATCACTCAGCATCGATCCAGTCAAGCGCGCCTTTTAAGGACCACTCCGCCATTTTATATCAGAAGTTCCTCTACCGAAATTGAAATATTTTTGGTTTTTATTGCCAGCTTATTACACTAATTCCTAGTAATAACAATGTTGGATTTTCGAAATGAAAAGTTTTAATACATCTAGACAAAGAAAATACCTTTTTTATTTTACTTTGTAACGTATATTATTGCCTTGTTAAAGGAATTTGTTAATAATAGAAATGTACTACATCAATTGATGATTATAGGTATTTTTGCTTTCATTTTTTTATTAATTTTGGCGTCAAAAATTACAACCGTCAAAAATGTAAACGCTACCGAAACCGTAAAAGATAGACTTAAACTGTCTTTAAAATAGTTCATCATCAGCCTCTGATATTCAACTGCTGGACATAGGCCTCTCTCCTAATACACCCCTATCCATTAGGGGGTTGGGACCGTACCCCACCACGCTGGTCCAATGCGGGTTGATGGGTGGACCGACTTTTTACATGCCCATCCGACGCATGGATCATCTTACTTTTCTCACAATTGGGAGATCAGACCAAATTGTCCTAACCAACTAGGAAACAACAATGAAAATTTGTTGAGTCCCCGCAGAAATACTTCTTTAACTCAAAAACTAAAATAACCCCCTATAAACCCTTTTGTTCCACTTTCAGAGAGTAAGTCCAACTGGACATGAGCTACCATGGCTGACTTGGAGGACTTTGTAAAGACTTAGATCACAAGTTAGCCGCAGCAAGGAAAACATATTCAGATGGGGGCTTTCTAGAGATCCAACGTTGTCCTGCTAAGTGCTCGCCACATGACCTTAATGAAAGCCACAGACAACGCTATTAGCGTTACGAATTTCTGGGCCTCAATTATATAAATAGCTTGTCATGCAGACGCAAAGAAGAAGAATAAGAAGAAACCAATAATACTTCAACTTTTTTAGTTATTTCATTTTACTCCAACTAATGCGACTTCAATAGCAGTGAAAAAGTTTCACTCTAGTAGCTATTTTTTAAATATTACGTCAGTCATTTAAAAGAGAGCACTTCGTTGATTCTTGAACAAATATTTAAAGTATCATTCCTAGTTTCTTAAAGTGGTTTTGAGTCTTCAAATCGGGCTTGGATGATTGCAAAAACAATGTCGTGGGAGAGAGATACGGTTGTTTTTAACAACTCACCCAAATTTCAAAGATTAAGTAGAAAATTATAAACAAGCTTTTATCTGACGTAAAGGCTAAATTGAGTTTTTAGGAGTAATCTAGAGAAAATTTTGAAAATTATTTTAATACGTACAAGCAACGTAGATCGTTAAAATATTACATTACAGACCACTTGCTTTGATTTTAAGTTCTAATAATATTTTAGATAAAATAATTGTTACATTTGTTGATTGACTTTTATGAATGCTACTAGCGGTTCCGAAAAGGACGCTTCTGACCTGATAAAAACTAATTGAATAATAATATAATTGTCATTTTGAAAAAATTAAACCGACGAGGCACGCAGGACGTTTATTCGATGGTTACTTATACGCCCCGCGCATTAGGATTCCAGCGTAGGACGCCACCAATTCAGTCGCACTGGGTGACAAGGTTTTGAGTCTCGTTAACATAGTCGAAAATGTACTATATTACTCTATAACAAAGTCAATATTAATACAAAATAATTGCTTTAATATGGTGATGCCACCACTTTACAAAAAGTTCTATCCTCGCGGGCACCGGCTGATTGCGTCCGCCGCTAACAATGCACCATTGTTGACTGATGACGCTCCAAAATATATAAATACAGTAATAGAGGGCCAAGCCTCGGCTGCATTAAAATTGTGCCCTTCCGTTGTTATTGCGGAGGCTTTGTGCTTTTATTTAAATGGTCATTTTAATCGGGTAGGCACAAAGCCGTGGCCTAACTGGTGCCTCTTGTCATTATAGATTAAGAAATTACTTTTTTAATTTTCGTTTACTTTCTCTTAAATCAGGCTATATTGTTAGTGAATTTTGTGCATTTATATATAAACCATTTATAAACTAATATTTTCTACATTTTTATGGATAAAGGTGAAACTATATTTGTCAATAATTTAAGACGTTTGACTTTCTTTGCTCTAAAATATCTAAGTAATAGGTGCTGACTTATGTATACTGAAAAAAAAAACATCTTTTTTATCAGAAATTTAATATAAAATGAAATGTAAAAATACGAAAATAACTTAAATAAGTCGACTTTAAGAGAACCGGAGAAATATTATCCACATACCAAAAGGTTTGATTTCTAACGAGCATAATTCTATCAGCCTTGCATTTAAAGTGAGTTTATAACAGTAAGAGTAAAAATTTTGTAAGAAATACTATTTCTGCCCTCAATTCACATATTGGATATTCTAGTAGGTATTAATTATCAACTTCATGCGCACAAAATTTCTCACCCAGATACAGGACAATTGGTTTAAAAAGAGAGTAGAGTATAGCTTAAGTAATCACTGATGACTGAATGTCAGATTAAAAGCACAAAATTTTACGATTCTGCCTGTCAAAGCATTCGCGAATCGCGCTCTTACAAATGTACGTGATATGCGCTGTCAAACGTAAATGAACGCTCCAATTAAATGCTATGTTTTCATTAGATCGTAGTATATGAAATAAAGCTTTTATGTAGGAAGAGTCTCATACCATTTTTATAAATATATTGTAGCTTCGTAAAAAAAGTATTATTATGAATGCTGCTAAGACTAACAAATAATTAGCCGATTTTAACATTAGTAGCGTGTTAGCATTTACATATTAACCATCCTCTGTGACAAATGCCTTTCATTGTTTTGTTCTGCACGGACAAATGCTTATCTGTATCCGGTTCTCCATTTTTCTGTGCGTAAATCTCAGCGGGGGAAGTTATATCGAAGTCGAACTGACTAAAACTACCACGTTGCTCATTCCGACTTCCGTCTTCTGCGACTTTCCCACCACTGGCTGCCGAAGCATTACTTTTACTTACGTCCTACTCCACCTCGGGCGTGAGCAGGCAAGAAGGGGTAGTACGCCTCCCAACTGCAACCCGTCCACCACACCCTCCTGTGCATCCCACTTCAATGCCCAACTGACCGCCTACACTGGGGGCTTTTTCCCTAGCCGCATGTACTATGTCCCACCGTTGGCAAATCAAGAATGTATCGGTGGAATATCTACCTCTATTGCGGCAATGATCGATTGTTTTGAATAAGTACCAACTAAAAGTATTACTTTGTTCCTTCTTGACCCCAAAATAAGGGACTACAGAAACGCTCTCAAAGTCTTTGGTGACCCAAATAGCGCTGTCCTCCAACGCAGTCTCATCTCGAGCTTTGAACCCACTTCACCTCAGAGCACGTCGGAGCTAGCATACCCAAAAAGAACGTGGCCCTTATAACTTGGCAAGAGACTTCCTCAAGCATTTGCTCCAAGAGTCATGGGAGCCAGAAGACCTAGAAACGTGTAGGCACAAGTATTTTAGCCCATAGCAGAAACTTTGATGTTCAGATCCACTGCATGATTTTTTTAAAGACTTATTTTACATGTTCTAATGTTATGTCAGCTTTTAAAACGATTATATACGTAAAACTAATGTTCGTACTCAATAAAGCGTAGTGTGTATGTTGATAAATTAGAATTTTAATTTAAAAGAAAAAAAAGACTCAATTTTAAAGAAAAAAGAAATTCGTTAGGAGTTATTGTTGAACTCCTATTGAAATTTTTAATTTAATGTAAAAATAAATATTATCTATGAATAACTAAATACCAATTTAAATCATTGTTTGGCATCCATGTAAATCAGTGATAATTTTATTACCAATATTTTCGTTTCCTCTTCTAATCCTAAATTTGTCTGTGACTCTTACCTAACATTATGACTTCCCGAAAACAATACCTAATGAATTAGTTTTAGTAATACCTTCTGTACGGGGTCTTTACTTTTCTAAAAAAGTCGGCCACCTAGTTGGTGGCGACGGTAGCTTCCTGCGAACTCTGTGTTAGATAAAAGTTACCAAAGAAATGAGTCTGCAAGCATAACATCCATTCTAAAAAAAGAAGAATTAGTAATTTTTTTTTGAAAGCACCAGGCAGACGAGCAGTCGGCCACTGATGGGAAGTGGTCATCGACACCATAGACATTAGCAATACCAGTGGATCGCCAACGCGCTGCTTACCGTGAGACATAGAGTGTTAAGTCTCGTTTAACCAGTAAATACGCTGGCTACGGTGCTTCAAACCGGAACACAGCAGTGTTTTCACACTACTGCTTCATGGCAAAATAAGCACCGCGGTGGTACCCACCAGACGGTCTCCTGTAAACAGGGCCTACCACCGGTTATTATTATTAAATATAAAATTCTTCGTTACTTTACAGATAACTTATTTGCTTGTAATGCAACCCACGTTAAGATTTAAGACACATAATGTTATAGTTTTAGTTAATTACATTTCGTTTTTAAAAAATAATCTAATGATTTTTATGCTTCACTGAAACAATTTGTGTTAGTGCATTAATAATGAAAATACGATATAAGCGGTTACCGTAAAATCGCAGTTAAAATTAGCTATGAGCTTTTCTTGTTTGAATTCTTGACAAATTATCAAACGTTTGCTGTACACCAGTACTTATTTTCAGATTTACATATAAGTTACAAGTGGTGTAAACGGCATTAAATGTGCAGTCAAAACGTAGAAGATCAGCGCAATATCGAGAACCCGCTAATGTCTCTAGTGTGATTCATGGCCCAATGGAAGGTGAAGTGGATAGAATAACCTTTGAAGACTACCTATAAACTTTATGCCCAGTTGAACACAGCCAATCTGATTTAATGGAAGGTACAGGATACGAAAAACGAACAAATGTGGGACTAACAAAGGTCCTCCTTAACACTGGGGTACATATGACAGCAAAACAACTATACAAAACTGGCGTACAAAGACGCCAGTAATTTAAGTGGTGAAATTTCTTTTACTTGTAATAGCTGTAGACTATCCATAAAAAAGCATACTTCTTTCAGGCAGATAGTCAGGACGTCGTTTATAGCTTAATCGTCAATGACTTAGTACGTTCGTCAATGGCTAATGCTGTTATTATTTAATGGTTTATTAACTGCTTCTTTAGTGTAGTGGCAAAGCCTTGTACTTAAGAAACCGGACGACTTCTCTGGGCTCTCAATTACTTTTCAATATTGTTTCCTAGTTGGTTTGAGCAATGTAGGCCGGTAACTCTCTGTATTTTATATGTAATGTATTAGTAGAACATAAATTAAAACTAATTAATTTTACTAAATATGAGTATATTAAAAAACGAATTTTAATTGATTGTAGCATTCAAATTTATTTTACTCCTTATTACTTTTCGTTCAGGTTTATGATAAATTAAGAGTTTACAATAATTTACAATGAATGGCGAAAATAAGCATGAGGAAAAGGGCTTTGGTACGGATATTTGAATTTTTTTCCCAAATATAAATAAAACATAAGCATAAAAAGAAAACATAAATATTTTTGGCAATTAGAGGTTTGAAATATCTTTCCGGAAGTAACTTTTTAAAAAGTTAAGCTAGTGTCAAGTATTACAACTAGACTGCGGGCTGGTTGTTAATTTTTTATAAAGGTTTATTGTTTGACTAAACCCGGCCAAGGTGACTCTTGTATTTCTTTATGTCTGTGCAGGTTTTCACATATAAAGTACTTTGTGACATTTTATTTCGAAATGTTATATTTAACGACGTATCGACGACCCGCTTGGCGTAGTGACTGTTGCGCCGGAGGGCGTGTGTTTGAATCTCACCACGGGAAAATGTTGTGCGATGAACGTAGTGTTTTTTATGTGTCTGTATCTATATAATATATATCTTTATGTAGAAAAGAAAAGTAACTCTATGTATTTATCAGTCATCTCGTTTCCATAGTACAAACTTTACGGAGTTTAGAACTAGATGATGTTGTGTTATTCGTTCATAAATATTTATTAACTGGCTTGCTTGAGGCGTAACGTTTTTAAAACCGAAAATAACTTTTTGTTCTAATTATGTCACAATGTATAATAAGATAAATTACACTCAGTTGTTGGTAAATGACTTCAGCTTTCAAAATGTTGTATAAAAAATATGAATTAAATAGGCTGTTATTCTGTTAGAGACTACATTGAGGACTAAGGTATGTTGAAATTATTTATAAATGATGATGCCTGCTCTGGAATATCCTTGGCAACTTTTTAAATAATGACTAAAATTTATTGATTAAATAATTATAAAAAAACTAACTACTAAATCGGTCTCCGGATGAACTTTGGTAAAACCAAGGCCACGTTCAACGAGCAAGTTGATCTGGAACCACCTCCCTGGAAGTTGTTTAGGAGTACGTTTACCTAGGGCTGACGCTCGAACTAGGTAGAATTCGCCTTGGCTAGGCAGCTTTACATAGGCTTCGTCGAGTTTTCTCGTCACCCTTCTCACAGTGCCTCAAATCGAAAGTCTTCGATCAATGCGTCCTACCCGTTATGACCTACGATGCCGAAGCTTGGACACTTACGGTTCGACTGGTCCACAAATTTAAAGCCGCTCAACGATATCTCTGAAAGACCGCAACAAAAATTAGGTGCAAATATTCATATTTTACTCTCCTCAACAAACCATTCGTAGTCCAGTTCTCCAGTCTGGAGCAGTACCACCGCAATACCTTTTTCTGCCGCAAAGTAGTAGTGTGATACTACTGTCTTTCAGTTTGAAAAACACCGTAGCCAGCGTATTTGCTGGGTAAACAAGAAGTAACGAAACATCCTATGTCTCAGATTTGCGAGCGAACTTGTAGCGTCGTACGCAGCCATTCTTAAAGACAAAGTGTTTCTCTTACTATAAGGCGACCGTTTTCCTCATTGCTGCAATAAATAAGCTCATGGGTCTAAAATTTTGATGAATCTTAAACTGTTTGCTAACAATATTTGAGAAAAATATTAGTTCTGTTATTTGGTATGTTTTATTGAGCTCCAAAAGAAGCAAGATATCAGACAAAACCGATACATATGCCACCACTTTTACTTTCAATAGAGAAAACGGAATGGCAGGAACTGTTCTTCCATCGCTGATAAGATGTTTACGGTGCGTTCCACGATGACAGATACTGATTGAAGTTATAAATTTGGAAACCAATTCAATAAAAACCATTAATTTGCCAAGCAGTTGATATAAAGCAAGACTTAAAAAAATTGTACCTCTTAATGTCAACATGAACTGATATATTTTTATTTAAAAATATCTCTGATATATTACTGTATTGCTTTTAAATGTCCTAATCTTCAACAAGTGATCAAGCTCAGATTTTCTAGGTATTACGTAGTTTACGTAACAAGGCTATCCCGACCATGCATTCGTAATAAATTCACTAATTTGGTTTGACCTCAAATTTAGTTTAGGCCATGCCGAACATTGCGAAATTAGTCTTGCTCCACTTAATTTAAATGACGAATATTTAATATAACATGTAATTATAAATTCGAAAATCGGTACTTCCAAGTAGTGTACCGGTATTACAAATATTTCTATTCAATATGAAAGCATAACATTTTCTTATTGATTTTCAATTACTCTTCTATCGGTTTAGAAATGTTAGTCTAGCCTATGGTTGATATGTACTAGGATAAGAAATATAGTGGAACCCTTTTTTTCCTTTTTTCTTTAAAGAACGGAATAAAGGCTTAACTTACCTTATAAAGGGCGTTCCCATGCATGGGCGTATAGAAATATTTGTAAATAATTGTAATTCATGAAGTAAATATTTTAATATTAACAAAAGAATACTGGAAAACTTTAAATCTTTCATGTTGTTCTGTGTATATGACTTGAACTTTTAATATTAAATCTTGTTCATGTAAGTAAAACATGAATTATTGCTGTTTCATCCTTAACAAATCTCAGCAATCAGGAAAAGAGAGTGATTGAGTATTGGATGACTGACATCATGACTTACCAACGATCCGGTAATCAGTCATTTGCGCCTTTTTGAGGACCACTCTGCATTATTACAAAAAAAGTGTTACTTTTTTTATATAATTCATTTTACAGCTAAAAATGTGTGTAAACACAACTGTATCGCGGTTTAGAGAAGATTGAAGCTTTTAATAAATAAAGTAAATTGACGAGCAAGTTATTTACCTGATGGTAAACGATAACGTTTATAAGAAGTGCAGCGTAAGGCGCCACATGTTTGTTTATCACACAGGGTATAAATATATTTAGCACACATAATGTTTCAATTTCAAAGCCATTGCCAACGAAAGCAGACGAGCAGTCGGACCACCAAGTGCAAATTAGTCTTCGGCGCCCATGGTCATCGGCAATACCTGGGGTATCACCAATGCGCTGCCTATGTAAGACATAGGATGTAAATACGCTGGCTACGGTGCCTTTCAAGCCGGAACTCAGCAGTACTTTACATATACTGCTTTGCGAAAGAAAAAGGTACCGTGGACGTTACCAGCTGTGTCATATCATATGCCAAATGATCGTCTTGGGTGATAGGTGGTGCGTGACTTGAGACACTCAGTGTAATGAGCGTTAAAGTTACCAAGAACCACGACCGGGGACGCAAGACGCCTCTCGGTTAAGAAGAGCAAGGCCGGCTTAGCCGTCTCCAGACGTTGGTGGACGGCATTGAGGTTGAAATGGAGTCCAGTTGAATGATGTTAACGTCAAAGATAAAGATAAAAAAATCTACGTCAAAGAGGATAGTATAGGGTCATTTTGATATGCTACGTTCGTGCTTTGCTAGTAGATAGCGCAGTGGTGCAAAATTGTTTACATGAATTAACGCAGAGAAATGCCCATTTAAACCTGGTCTATAGATTGCTGAGCGATTCCAACTATAAATCAAATCGTAATCTGAAAACACATTGGTTGAATACTTCAGTGTTCAGACATAGGTGGTTGTAAAACTTAGGGATACGTCAAAATGAATCATGAATGATCAATGACTAAAATGCTCTCTCTGGGTCTACATACGCTTGGCACAAAGGTTAATTATACTACTCAGTCCTCTGTATTATTTACCTTAGCGTAAATACATATTATTTGATAATAAATCTTTAACGGAATCTACCTAAAATCTACTAGTCTAGAAACAATATGATTCAAGATAAGTCTTAAAAACAAAACGTAGACATTTATTAAAAGGAAAATAAATAAAACTGCCTCCGTAGCCTAGTGGTATGGGCGTGTGCTTTAGAAACCGGAGGTCGTCGGTTTGAATCCTGCGGGGACTCGACAATTTTTCATTGTTGTTTCCTAGTTGGTTAAGGCAATTTGGGCCGATCACCCAATTGTCAGAAAAGTAATATGATCCAAGCGTCGGATGGGCATGTAAAAAGCCAGTCCACCCACCAACCCGCATTGGACCAGCGTGGTGGGATACGGTCCATAACCCTCTCATGGATAGGGGTGTGTTAGGGGAGGCCTATGTCCAGCAGTGAACTATAACAGGCTGATGATGATGATGATGACTATCCTGTAAAATTAAATTAAACAACTTCTGAAGTACTTTGAATACCACTTCTATGTTCTTACAGACGTTCTGATGCAATTCCGTCCTCACCACATGCTTTGGCGTTTCTAAGTTGTTGGAGAGCCTTTTGTATCTCGGTCGGACTGATATCTAGGATATATTTGGGGCTGTAGTGAATAAGCTTAGCCTTTGGTTCATCACTCGCTTCAGTATGCGGACGGAACCGCTACTATTCAGCTATTCTAACTATTCATATAACTAATAATTCTTTTAAAAACTTTCCATTTAATCTTTCGTACCACTATTGAGTTTAACTTAGTCAACTGGCTTTGCTTAATATTGTTTCGTTTTATCGCCTCTCAAGTTATACTGCACTTGTAGGTCTGCCTATTGAGCAGCCGGTAACCTGAAACGTAAAAAGAACAATGTAGACATATCTTCCTTCTGTTTATTTTTTAAAGTTTGGGGGGAATCGAAAATTTATTGGCTCTATATTTTAAGGTTTTCTAAATGCCTGTGTCAAGAAGGCACAGAGAAATAGATCACTTCCACAAGCTTAAAACAATAATTTCTATAGGTTTATTGTTATTAAATGGCGTTACATTATTAGATAGAAATTCCTCCAAATCTATTGGGCATAATTAATAAACATTTTGTACACATTTCTTTTGTTAAACTAATGCCTAATATTATGTTCGGTCCGCGAGACTACAATGGTCAGGTAGACAAAGGAACCTGTTGGGGCTATATTCGAAACAATGTTCTCATTGTTAATTAACCCGCTTAGTATAATAATTAGCTACGTCATTTTCATGACAAAATGTCGAAACTGTTTTAGTATTTATCTATAATTTTGTTTATTTTATGGCAGTAGACTAAAGTTAATTTTAACTAAAAATTATTTTATGAAAACTTTCTTTGAAAAACAAGCTTGATATTCGAGGTAACGTAATTCCGCCCCTGTAAGTTTGCGTCCGTGACTTGAAATGTTATAAGTAACTTCTAGGATACAAAATAATACAGCTTTATGAATGTTATCGAATCAACTTCTTAGCAATTATATTAAGACAAGCTGCGCCCCGCAGTTCACCTAGCACTGGTATAGAAATATGGCAAACAATTAAACTGTATTTAGGTATTATAAATACAGTTTATTTGTTTGCCATATTTTCTATGTTTAATGTTATGTGGATATTTACTATCGGTGCAAATCCAAAAAATTTAAGAAAATATTTCTTATCTAATTAACGTTATATTCGTCATATTAAAGTAACAAAACTTAATAATCTGTAGTAGTAAAATTTAAGATATTGAAATATATTTTTGTTCACCTATTTACCTATAAAACAAAATGTCATTTCTTTATTGACATATAATAAACACTGCTCTGCAGTGATTCTATATTAATACAAATTGCTGACAAAATGATGATTCACAATGGCCTTTATAGTAATATCCTTTTCGCGTCACCACAGTCTGCTACAGTTCAGGTAGCTCGTACATTGATGGCAGTCACTGGTAAATATTTGAAAATAAAAGTTAATAGTTCTCAGCATAATTTTTTTTCTATGCACAGTTATTTCATTCAATTTTATATTTCAAACGTAATAAAATAAAATGTGATATATTAGCATGATGAGGATTTAAACAAAAAAAAATGTATGGTGCCTATTTCTGCCGCAACGCAGCAGTATAAAAACATTACTGTGTTCCGGTTTATAGGGCATCGTAGCCAGCGTATTTACTAAGTAAACATTCAAGTAGGCAGCGCATTAGTAATCGGACATAACCTTTTTTCCAACTTGAACCATCTACTGCACGGAGATCACCATCCCACCTGGTGAGGCGTCGGCCAATACTCCGTTTTCCTAAACGTGGGTTATAAGGGTTTCCAATGAAGTACCTTATAAGCCCATCGGCCATCCATTCTTCGGACTACATGATCGGCCTACTGCCATTTCAACGAGCGAATCCCTTGCTCTTTGTAACTTTCGTTCATTGCCAGATGAATTCAATACCATTTTTTCGACAAACAGACTCCGAGCACAGCGCGTTCCGTAGCACGTTAAGCAACGGCAAAATTGTGGACAAGTCCGCAGCCAGAGGCGACGTTTCTGCCCCGTACGTCACCACGAGGAGTACGCATTGATTAAAGATTCTCGTCTTTAAACTATGCAGTATCGGTGATCTGCCCAGCACAACTGAATCCTGTCGGCCTCCCTCTCGAAGCCGTGTCTTCTTCAGCGTCCTTCCAAGTGTTTGGAAAAATACCCTTGGAGAGAGCTGCGTTATAAATGAGGACGAGGAGGCTAATTAGTTGAGTAGGTAGTATTTTTATTACGCGGTTTGAAATTCCATCGGTGCTCGGGGCTTTCCGTGGTTTAATATTTTGATAATTGACTTGACTTCGCTTTCCGTTACCGGTTAAGTTATATCGCGCGGAGGGATTTGGATCAATCGGTCGACCTTGCTCTTTACCTTTCGGAGGTGAGCGGCGTCGACCGGTTGAGTGCTTGCCGTGCATTGAGCCTCGAGGCTGTCGGCTAGGCATTCGGCTTTTTCCTCATCAAAAAACGCTAGAGGAGCATTGGGATCATTAAGATTGGTAAGAGGCGGCATTGGAGGAAGTCCGACACCGCCTTTCAGGCTATTGGGGATTTGCCAGAAGACGAGATGTGAGGGATGCATATTGCTTAGATTGTTATCCCACCGATCGTTCCAATTCAGCTATGCGCGTCTTGGACTGATATTCAAGGGCGCGTAGCTGTCTTCGGTTACGCTCGGTCGGATACCAATCGTAGGCACGAATCGCCGCCCTCTTGCGTCGGAAGAGGTCCTTGATGTCGTTTGGCAATGCCCAGCGGGGGTTCTCCTCGACCGGGACTTGCCTCGAGGAAGCCTTGACGACACTTTGGACATGTCTTGTGAGCGCATGAGCAGCGAGATTCGTGTCATTAGCGCTATTTAGGACTTTAGGAATGGAGTCAAGGTGGGGTGAGCTAGTGCAATCTAGCTGGGACTTTAGCTTACGCCAGTCGAGAATGGTTTTAGTGCTGATGTTGGATGAACCTGGAGGTCCAAATTTGAGGACGACAGGTCGATGATCTGAAGTAAGGTCGCTGATGACCTCTATGCCTCTAAGAGTGAGGTTGACATTTTTGAGAAGGGCAATATTAAGCACATCCGGTCTGTGGTTCACATTGTGTGGAAAGTGCGTTTGCATCAACGGAGCAACGACACTGAAATTAAGCTTTTCAGTCAGAGCGTCCAGTGATAAACCTCGCGAGTTGTTACTATGACTATTCCAGCGGGTGTGCTTGCTATTAAAGTCACCGGCCAGAATGACGGCGCCTCCTAATGAAAATAATTTATTGAAGTCTGATTTCGCGAGTTTGGATGTTATATTGCACGATATGTATACCGAAGCTATTGTAAAAGGCGCGTGTCCTTTCATAGCTAGCCTACAGATCGACGCTTCTACACGCTTAAGCGTCGATAGTGTGTCGATTGCTACGCGAGCAGTGACTTTTTATAATAGATGAGAGTGCCGCCGTGTGAAGCGCCGGTCCTGTCATTTCTTATGATGTTATAGTTAGGGATTTTAGGATCCCCTTTACCTGGTTTCAAGAATGTCTCCTGCACTATCTAATAGTGTCTACGTCGTTTTCGCGAAGGAATTTTGAAATCTCGACCTTTTTTAGTGTTAGTGTGTTGAGTGGTCTTACGCATCGACTCGTCTGTACGAGACATCGTGGCTGTTGTCGAGGTCACGTAAGCCATTTCAATTATTTTTAATATAAGAGACGTTCAGTTATTGTCATCATTTTTACAGGACAATGAATTGTAACAATTTTTACTTTTTGGAAATCTCTTTGAGATTTCTAAAAATATATTATTTTCTAGTGTGAAATTGAAACCCTCTGTAATTATACATAAATATTAATGATATATTAATTAAGTAGCTATGGTTTGATATGCATTTACTAAAGTAGATTTGAGTTACGCGTAATGTGCAATTATCTATGTAAATTTTTTTTGTAAATATTGTGGTTTGGCAAATAAAGAACTATAGTTTAATAAGTTGAGAACCATGTCAAAAACAAAAACTAGTACACAGAAGTATTTTAACACGTCGCTTGCATTGACCGGACTTTTTGAAATAAGTCGCACCCATAAATGTCACCGTCAGCATTTGTCACCTATATCTGTTGTAGAAAATAACCGAATAATGTTAAATATTAAACAGTTGAAACCAAGATTTATATTATCTTAAAATGCTAAAGATAGCAATAAGCTTGCCGTAAATTATCTTAATACACATTTTTATTGCTCTACCGTTGAAACGAATTTATTGATCATATAATATTTAAAGGATAGCTTTTCAACGATCAATCATCGACTGCTCTTAATTAAAATTTTAATTGCTATTATTTTGCTGGACTCCGTTCATATCTCTGCTCATTTTGTAAATAACCCTCCAAATTGATTTTGTGACATTGTAATGTAATAATTTCGCTTTTCGCTGTACGTTGGGTTACTGATAACGGAAACGCATAATAACCAATTGACATTTATTATGATTTCGGGGTATAAATTACTTATTTATTGGTCCTAGGCAGCTGTGATGATCGGTCACTTTACCTATAAAATGGTCTTCATTTTAATATATAAACTTTTTTTTATGTAAAAATATGACTGTGCAATCTTAGCATGTTTTTATGAACAATTAACAAGGATATTTACCAGGTATCAACCACAACACGGTACCTCTAAAAACTTGCAATACAAATGTCTCAATCGTGTTACTAACACTTTAATTGTTACTGTTCATTTAATGTAGACGCGGTGACCTTTAAACGAGTAATCAATAAAGTTTCGCTAATTTTGTCTTACAAAAATAAGCACGTTGTTCCTTGAAAAACATCTTTGTCATATTGCAAAGTTGTCGCTTTTTAACCTTGACTTTATATTAATTTTTTTAATTTTATTTATACTTAAAGGTTTTTGTTATTTGTAGTAATAATGTAGATTGTATTATTCAATTATATAGCTTTCTAAAGATAAAATAATAAAGCTATTGCATAGCATTTTGTATCAACTTATGTAATAATTTATTTTTTATTTTATTCATTCATGCAGTGTTTTTTTCTTTGATATTAATTCAAGTTACATGACCGATTATCATAAAACATTGTTTCATGATAATGAAATAAATAAAAAGTTTATTTAATTTTAAAATATTTTCATTTGAAATGCATGTGTGTTTTTATCTTACAGTAACTGTAGGTTATTCATGGAATATTTATCGTTGAACTATAGGTTTATGATAACGTGAAATAAGCAAACATAAGTTTGCGATTAATCCTCTAAATACTGAAAACTATGCGTCAATGCGTGGTATATATATATATATATATATGATAGCATATATATATTATATGTTTAATATTTTGATTCGTAGACGTCAATGCGTCTAATCCACAACGCCGTGTCGAAGACTCAAACTGAAACGACGTTAGACGATGCACGTTCAACCACCTCTGCGTCGGAAGTGACATGAAGTTTTTCGTTCACGAATTTCTGATTAGTCACCTCAAAGGCCCGCGATGAACTGACAACTAGCAGTAAAATTTTTAAATCGGTTTTAGCACTTATGACTACATTAACGAAACACGAAACTTTTCTCTTCATCATTTTTAATAGTTATCCAAAAACTACGCGATATCACTGGAAACTCGAACAGGAAAATATTTAGTTGTTTTGTATTTTTTATTCTCCATGAACATTATTACATTTGTAACGTAATCACTATGTACGACAATAATATCTATTCAATATTCATGAGCACGAACTCGGTGTTACTGGTGACAATGAAACGGGTGGAATGAAAGTCATCCTTTTAATACCAACGAAGTCAACAAGTGGAAAGTAAATTTGCAATTTGCAAAGTTGTATTTGAAAAGATTTATGATATTAAAATGAAGCTTTAATACGATGCCAAATAATGCAAATGACAAAACTTTTTCTTTAAAGTTTTCAAAATCATCTATTTATAAAATAGGGAAACATTATTTTATGACTTATTAAGCTTGGTTAAATAATCGAAGTCAATCTAACTCTCGTTTTTGGGAAATAAATCGAAAGGAGACAGAGAAATGTATTCTCGATCCATATTTTCTCAATCCAGATCATTGAATAATTTTTTTCACCTTTAGACGCAGTAAGTAATAGGCTTCTTGTCTTAGTGTTTCATTTAGGGTTGTTGACGTCGTTGTTAAAGGACTCTTTGGTAGTAGCAAGCGTTTTTTGGCAAAAGTATTGAGTCGACGGCGTTTTATTCATAAGCGGCATAAAATTAAATTTATTCAGTTAGCTACTTACACGACTGCTACGAAATTGTGCAAATTAAACAAAGTTATTGCGGCCTATATTTTTTGCTATGTTTAACTGTATTTTATGGTTATAAAATTATTTTAGTTTGGTGGTTATTAAAGATATTAAACAAAGAATAAGGGTTGGTGCTTAACTTTTAACGAAAAAACTTAACTATGTCATGATGCTCCTTAGGTGATGAATTAAGTCATGATATTAAATAATGTAAAAAACATTGTGTACATATTAAAATGATATAACAAATGTTATAAAAAATAGATCCACAAGCAAGATACCACCTTTATTATTTACGTCAAATACATACATCTTATATTGCTCTGATATGGTCTTCAAAATCTTAATAAAACCCTGTGCTCTTTTAAATTTGTATTTTAAATTCGATAAGCGCCAATGTCTTTGTAGATGATGGCTAAAGTTATATACGAGATGTTGAAAATCGTTAATAATATTTAAATAGTCGTTTATTGGTAAAGGTGGACAAAGCGAGGTTTAGGTTCCTAAAAGAACAATTTTAATATAATAGACGTTAGTGCGATAACTTTACTTATTTAAGATGTATTTGGAGCACGGATGGAAGTCTTTTATACCTGACGTTTCTTAGGCGCATGAGGTACTACGTATCTTTGATCAAGAGTAGAGTGCTATATTGTCCTTTACTGACCTTAAGATTAAAAATTCTAAATGGACACGGCATAAAATCCTTCATCTATAATACTTTAGTAGAACGCTCATCCCAATAACCGTATCGTCTTACTGCTGTAGAAGAAAATTCTCCAATAAAGCTTCCAAGTGTTATAAAGTAGCATTTCTGAGTGAAGCAGCTTTACAAACTGGAGCTTGTTGATACAAATGTGCAGGAACAACTTAACGTTGCCGATGTTTTCTGGTTAGTTAGGAGAGTAGTAGAGTATAATCAGATTTACAGGTGGTAGGTCTACTTTTTACAGGGAACCGTCTGGGTTGGTACGACCGCGGTGCCTCTTCTTACCGCAAAGCAGTAGTGTAGAAATAAATGTAAACACTACTGTGTTCCGGTTTACATTCTATATCTTATGATAGGCAGCGCGTTGGTGACCACTTTCCATTAGGGTGCCCGACTGTCCGTCTGTCTACGTAGCCTAAAAAAAGGTATTATTTATTATTATCAAAAATGCATGTTATTAATAATTATTTCTAATTTATATTGCAAAGAACTTACAGAAAATTGTTTAGGAAAAGAAGTTTGAAATAATATTAAATAAGATAAATGTACTAAAACCCTGTTGTATTTGTCGGGCTCAAATGCTTCAAGGGCCACTGAAAACGCATTCCTTAAAGTTATCAGACTGAAACAATGCGCACATGAAATGCATGCCACACAAAACTATTTCTCCCTAGAATATTAATGTTATATTGGATTATTTACCTTTTAAAAATTAAACATGCACTCTTATTTAATCGTTCGAAAATTTAAGGATATTATAAGGGATCAAAAAGACCTTAAGAAACACCGATGACCAAAAACGAGTTTAAAATAATTATAACGTATGATCCAAATACTTTTTGAAGGGATATATATGCTTCTCTTCGGAATAAAACGATTTAAACTTTTGCGGGTGTTGTGGGCGTTGCCACAGAGACGTTTCTCCAAGGAGTGACTTAAAACACCATGGGCCCCAAGAAGGCGATCCACGGCTTGGGCTGTCACTTTGTTGATTAAAGTCAAATGCTATTAAAGGTAAATCGAAGTATAAAATTACTCTCCGATAGTATTGAAAATGTTAAATAGCAAGCATAATTTACAGTAATAATGTTCGTAGTATATTTATATGCAACCGTAACTTATTGGTATGGGCTTTAGAAACCGGAAAAGATGTAAAAGTCAGTCCTGCACTTTACCTCTTTTCAGTCGTGTTGGTTATCCGTCCTATCGGACTTTGAGAGTGAAGAAAACGAAAGTGCACGTGTATTTGCGCATACGCTCGTGCATTATAATCTGAACTATAATCTTTCGCTTAGTTGGCTAACGTCTTATATGGATCGGCCGCCACAGTCGATATCGGCTCGGAGAACATTATTATTATTTCTATAAAAGCTTTTTCACTGCGTTATGCGAATTAAGACATAGTTATTAATCCACGGTTGTAAAAACAGAATTCGACTAGATACGCAGACTTGTTCTACCAATATGCAAAATTACAATAAAACCAAGGTAAGAATGGGTAATAAAGTTTGTCCGCGCAGTAGCTTTGTATTGCGGTTAATTACGCGAATAGTGTAATGGTCTATTAATGTACCGTAAATATTAGTTTCAATAAAACTTTTGTTACGCTTGATTGTTTATTATAGTCAATTAAAGTACGAAACGCAAAATTAACATTTAAAAAATAAAATATAATAGCCACTTTGATCTCTTATTTTATCATTCATACTTCTATTTTGGCATTTTCCTTTAAACGAACTGAATTAGGCTAACTGCCACTAAGAGTGGTAACATGAGAGTTACCACTCTTAGTGATGTACATTATCCGGTATTAATACTATTGAGCAGTATTTTAATTGCGTCAACTATACAACTTGAGTTTTAGTTTCGTACAAGTTTTATTGCGGTTAGCTGGTACCGTACTTGTATTATAACTATACGCGACAAATATCGCAATCTGTTCTATAATTACTATTACCAAATGATGTTTAAGGAATTAGTTGCGATTATGTTTTTCATTACACGAATTACGGCTTTGGACTTTAAAGGCGATAAAATGACTATAAACATGTATTTATTAAAAAACATTTCAAATCGTATTAAAGTAAATATTTTCCATTAAGTACGAACTTTGCATTTTAAAATGCACTAATTACTTTTGCTTACTTACTTTCATCGTCCTGTTGATTTTTGATTGGCGAATCACTTTGATCACTTTAATTTACTTAGAAACGTTACTCATTAATTGTTCAAAGTGTCCACCTCTTCATTTGATGCACAAACAGCCGCACTTACGTAGATAGCGTTTTAAACTTTTGATTAATTTTAACAGTTTAAACGCACTTTTTATTTTAGTTGTAGGATTATTCCATAAGTTTGCCGTAGGCCAACGGGCACATGCACATCGCACTATGCGCGAAGTTTCTTTGTCGAAGAGTATTCGCAACGAATTCATCCGTCAAAGAACTGAAGTCACCGCCATAGTGAATAGGATTAGCTCATGGAAATAGCAGTGGGCCGGTCTGACTGTGTGTCAGAAGACGATGGACCAATAAGGTCGGAGCGTTCATTGACCTCCACCCAGGTAGGATGCTGATCCCTCAGAACAGTTCCTCATTTTGTCGTAGCGGTGGGGCTCAGTACCTGCAGCTTGGTCCAGCCGCGAGGAAGAAGTAAGGGGAACCCGGCCGACCTGAGGAATAAGGCCGGCCGTGGAGGAGGCTGCTTCAAGCTGGCTAGAGGAGCCAACTTTGAACGCCAATAGGGAGAGAGAGTAACAGATTCGGGGGAATCTGTATCCTATTTATAAAGGAGATGGAGGGCGCATTGGTTCTGATGTACCCAGAGGTCGAACTGGCCGTAAGGCCAAGTTGGGGCGGCCAGCGCTGGCAGGGCTGCAGAAGATTGCCAAAGGGCACGTCACCAAAATCAGCACGTTTTTTACTACCAGGTTAATTAATTTTCAAAATCGAAAAGGTAAAGGTAATACATATTATTTACGATGAATGAAAAACTAAAAGCACTCTCTTTTGAGAACATTCGTTTATGTTTCATATGTGCATTTTACTTGGTCAAGTTTGCTGCACGTTTCGTCTATATTGGGCGACTACTACTAACCATAAGCCGTGAGTACGAATTCTGCGCGAACTTTATAACTTATTGTTGGAATCTAATTGGTTAGAACTAATCTAATACCGACTGGTCACGCGATTACCTATAAAAAAAGGGAATCCATACGGCGAATGAGCATGTTAAAATCAATCTTCCACTTTAACTTTCTTGTCGCGTCGTGATTTGTCCCATCGGACAACGTGCGGAAACTGATGCGCTATTAATTGTCCGGCACATTTGATTGATCTTTAATGATTGGTCTATGTTTCTCCTAGCACCTTTTCACATCATAATGGACCGTCGTAGTCTGAATAAGTATATATTAAATAATATCCTCTTGTAAATATTGTATGCTTCGTCCTTTGTAAAAATTAATGGGCTATCTTATACTTAAACATTCGTGTCTATTTAAAAGTTTTTTGGAATTAAAATTTTCTAAACACGCACTATTCCTGTTCAGAATATATTAAATTAAGGTGAATGATTTCAGTTCTGGAAACCCCACTTAGCTGAAATTTATTGCAAAACTAGTCCATTGCCACCTGCTCGTGTTCGCGAATTTACTTTCGAGCACCTGCGCGACTCAGCCGAAAGCTACTCTACGCCCAACCACAACTCAACTTGCAACATTCCTGATCCGTGTGACTAATATAGGAAAGAATTATCAAAACTTTTAGCTTCATGTAATTATCTGCAGCCTATGCTAGTATGTTAACATGTATGAAAACAGCCCGCTTAGTATGTTTCAGTTATTTCCACAGTATAATGTCTTATGGCATTCTACTGTAGAAAAACGCAGCGGATATTAATACAATCTTTGTCAACCAGAACAGAGCTATCTGTGTTATTTGTGCAATTTTATAATCTGGACCCCAAAAAACAGCTTGGAGTTAATATATATTTTTACCGTTAGTTGTCAATGTATCATTAAAAATTTTATATTTGTGCACAAAAATATTTTGAAGGCATTGTAATGTAATTCTAATTGTAATTCTTCCAGCCACCAATATTTGTTCTTGTAATTATTAGGATATTATACATTTTGAAGATTCATTCTGGGACATTTTATTCTCACACTGAACACGTTTAAATAATATTTAAAAATGCCTCATAAAAGTTTTAAAGTGTCTAATTTACAAGGTTTTCTTTGGTTGCAGGTTTTATTTTCAAATTGATTCAAGCCGTATTCTTTAATCTGTAAAAAAATTAACTTTGAAGAAAGCAATTCTTACCGCAATATTTAAATGATAATTTAGTAATCAATTCCATTACCAGAGAGTATTTAATTTATATTTTAAACAATGTCAATACTCAGTCATTCTATCAATTTAGATGCATGTTTGATACTTACAGCGCTGTCCAAACGTTAGAGATGCACTAAAAAATATTCTACATAATTATTAATGTACTTTCAAATTCTTTCCATTCATTAAGTCCATTTGATAACTGCACTATTAACAAAACATTACTGATAAAATGGTCGTCGCAACAATCGTCAAATAGAACGTTATTGACCACTTATTAGTCGGCTTTAATAGGCGATCGACTTTCTAACAGTCAAAAAAACGAATAAATTTTAAGGATGTCTGTTCATTCTGATTTGCTTTGTTTATTTTGAGATACAAATAAAAATTGTTTTCATATAAATATTTTTTTTGATAAGGTGTTTTAAAAATCATAAAGTAAAACTAATGAAAAATATCTCTGCCCGTTTCTAGATTCTCAACTAACATGGAATGCACACCACATTTTACATTGTCGTCGTTGATACCGTTTTGCCGACGATATGCTGCTGAAATGTTGCACAGTTTGAATGATTCCTCCAGACGCATTGGATGAACTCGGACAAGACGAAACTCTTGTTCAAGGAACACGTTCTTCCGAGGCCGCTTAATGTCCATGGTATTACTCTCAAAGTCGACGATGAATATGTCTCCTTGGGCACATATTTCAACATTCTATATACAATGGCTATTAGAACGGTAGATAAATAAACAAGAACTATATCAGGAACATAAAATTTATTAATAATAATTAAGTCATTAAATCAGCCTTTAATTCACAGATAGACACAACAAAGCAATTTAAACTTAAGAACAAAATATACTACGCAAATGCAATTACATAAAGGAAAATTAAATAAAAAGAAAAAGCTGAAAAAGTATCCTAAATTCTGTACAAATAAGGTTACAGCATTTAGGTGTTGCCTGTAGCCAACGCTGGTATTTTGTTGACCTTACGTACTTCTAAAATGTTAACATACATTGAAACGTCTATGAACTTAAACTATGTCTAATAACAGTTCACAAAGTTAATACTACAGATAAAAATAATCACATAAAAATAAAGAAAAATTATAACAAATTCAAAAATGTAATTTAAAACAATCATTATAAACATCAACAATAATAGAGCAGTACGGTTAAATTAATAGAATAAGAAAAGCAAATAGGGAATTAACAATATTGATTTAACGGCAGATTACTAGATGGCAGTTATAGATTTTCGGTAGAAAGTTTTTAAGTGATTGGTCTTTTCTGCAGCAATTTTAAAAGGCAGACCATATTTGTTATCCTTTATACTCGTCTCATCTAGCATGAGCGGGCAATCATCCTATCTAACTAGCATCCTACCTTATTTTTATTTGTCCTCCTTAGCATTCTTAAGTGACTCTCAATTGTCTTTGCATTTTCCAGCGACTAGGACGCTCACACGTCACGTGACAGATTTTTGTTTATCTCATAGCAAACGTATCACCCTGAAATATAATGTAATATAGAAACATATATGCTTTATATCAGTTCAAATACGAATATTTTTAAAAACATGCTGTTAATTAAAAATTCTTGTTCAAAATTTATTATAATACTGTAAAAACTAATAAAAATACTGATATAATATAAAAAACTAATATAAATACTGAAAATTTTTATATAATACTGTAGCTTAAAATTGTGTCAATAAATTGAAAAAACAACGACGAAATTGAAACCTCTAATTGATTTACGAAAAATTCACCAATATCTTAAAATAACTCGAAACTAACGCTATACTTAAACATTATATTGAGTGGAAACGCCCCCCTCCCACAACCCTATGTTCAATAGATTTTATCCACAGAACACGAGATAAAGTTAAAAAGAAACTCCTATAATCATCGGTATCCCCAAATGGATGGGGTGTATTAGGGTAGGCCTATGTCCAGCAGTGGACTATCACCGGCTGATGATGATGATGATGATGAAAACTAGTTTCACATCTTTGCCTATCATCTAGTGCAGTATTTCTTAAACTTGTCGGAACCAGCGACCCATTTACAAGAAACTTTAATGTTCGGGGCCTTGTTTCATGAAGACCTTGTTTCATGAAGACATAAAAGAAGCGTATGTTGCTGCCAGCATTTACACGTTTATTATTATCGTAGTTCATCACCACCATACCATCATCATCAACCTACCGACGTTCACTGCTGGACTTCGGCCTTTTCTAAAGCCCTTCACCACACCCATTTCAATCAGGATAAAAGAAAAACTTCCAGTTGTAATTTTCTTTTCAATTAATAAAATTTTTTGACATGATATTGCAATAAGAATGTGAGGGATGCATTTGTTTTCAATTTTCGTCCATTACAGTGTTAGCATCGACATTGATTTTAGTCACTCTTAATCGTAATGAGTTCGATACGTAAAATCTTTTTCGATATTTAGTTTTTATATTAACCAAGGCTGGAAAACCCACTTCACATAAATATGAGGTATGAAGGACGAGGACTTTCATTGCTTCGTCAAACAGGCAAGAATGGCTGTCAGTTGCTGACAGCCATCCTTGCCAGTTTCTATAATGTTCGGTTCTACGATTAATTGGTTTGCAGAACAAATAATCTTCGTGGGTTTTATTTTGCCATATATAACGTACGAACACAAGTAGCTGAGATAGGCTTTGTGCATCGGTAGACACGTCAAGTTACAATGAAAAATATTTACTGCCAACTACCTTACGGAATAACTCATCCTCTGCCCGTTCAGATATCACATCAATTCTTCGAGAAACAGTATTATTGGAAAGTGGTATACGTTCGATTTCTTTTAATTTCTTTTCTCCAAACATCGCTCCAACAGCATCTTTAATAGATGGCAACACTAAATTTTCCCCAATCGTGTGCGGTTTACCAGATTTGGCAATTATCAAGCTAGTGAGATACGAGGCATAAGTAGCATTTTCATTATTATTTATGAAATGCGAAACGATATTTGTCGAAGATTTTATTACCAATAATTGTTATTGAAAAAAATCCGATGGCTTATTTTTAAATGAGAATGTTTCGTTTCCATGTGACGTGTCAACTTATTAGGACGCATACATTCGTTCGCTAATAGTTCGTAGCAAATTACGCATTGAGGACGTGGATCCATTGTGTCTTGGTTCCACGCGAATCCTAGTTTTAGATATTCGATATCATACTAACATACGAATAGAATAACAACTGAACGAGTACGACAATCGTTTAGTTTCAGGACCCACCCAAAATCTACCCGCGACCCACCAGTGGGTCGTGACCCACACTTTGGGAAATACTGATCTAGTAAGTAAATTTCCCTTAAGGACTTCTTCAACCCCTCGTTTTATTGCATTCGTTGCAGTGGATAAAAACTTACTACCTCACATTGGTATCAGATTTCATCATCATCATCATTATCATCAGCCTGTGTTAGTGCACTGTTTGTCATAGGCCTCCTCTAATGCACGCTTTCCCCATTAGGGGGTTTCGACTGTATCCCATCACGCTGGTCCAATGCGGATT
The DNA here is from genome assembly GCA_029286875.1 of Lamproptera curius. NCBI lineage: Eukaryota > Metazoa > Arthropoda > Insecta > Lepidoptera > Papilionidae > Lamproptera > Lamproptera curius. The sequence goes on along the minus strand of JAGSMT010000128.1, from coordinate 295,703 downwards.
CCTGGGTGGATCGTTCTTTTTACTTGCCTCTCCAACGCATGGATCATCTTAATTATCAGACAAAGTAGTTTCCCCGCGGGATTCGAATCCACAACCTCTGGTTTACAAAGCAAGGGCCAATACCTCTAGACCACGGAGATGGTATTAGAATTACAAGCCGTTAATAATAAAGTGATACTCTGGTGGTGGCATGTTGACGATCTTTAAGGTTATAGAACTTATGATCAGATAGGCACTTGACGTTTTGTTATGTTTTTAACGTGTCAGTTAAAAATTCGAACCCAAGTGTAATATATTTTTTATTTTATTGATGACAATGTTTTTTTTCTTTTATTACTTTCGTCTTAAATCCTTTCATAATAATGATCAATTAAAATGAAATTGGCATTTACATATTGCCATGGACTGCAATAAGAAGTCTTAATGCAATAATTGACGTACAACATTATCTACGCCTCTTGCTATATGTGACAGGGATATGTTTTTTGCCTTCCTTTGGCTTAATCAGACCATTTGAAAAATGTAATGTCAGTGATTCAAGGTGACTCTGTCTAAAAGATAGGCTAAATAGATATCAAAAACTTTTCTGCACAATAAAATGTAGTACGAACGTTTTAGAGTTGATTATTCACATATCGATGATAAATAGCCAGCGACATCATCCCATTTCCGTTTTCACATCTATGACTATCATATATGTTTACATAATGAAAAATAGATGTATATTTTTTTTCTATTTTCTTTAACTAATTTTACATTAAAATAAATTTTACTTTTACTTTGTAATACTGGACTGTTGAAAAGCATTATGCCTATGTACCATATTAAAGGTGTTGTTGGTAAATTATACTTTCATTAGAAAAACTCTTAATAAAGACATAAATTATTACATATGTAAGTTAATACGCCAGTGTGCGATGCGAATGTGGTTTGGTCACGCGTACGAATGATAATCGTGCATACTGCTGCTTGAATCATGCGAAACCACATTCTGTAACATATTATAGTAATGTATTGGTCAGTTAGTAGTGCATACCGATCTGTTAAACATATTTTCTATGTATATATCATTTCTATTCATAGTGTAAAACAATGTAGCTTTCAGTGTCTGTCCGTCTTTATGTATGCTTAAATCTTTAAATTGAACTTAAGATTTTAAAGCGGGTTTTTTTTCTATACTAATATTATATAGAGTAAAGATTTTGTATATTTTGTATGTTTGAAATCAATAAACATAAAAACTATTGTGCTGATTCAAAAAAATCTTTAACCATTCGCTACTAACCCTGACTAACATAGGCTATATTTATTGCCTAAAGATTGGAGAATCTTACTAAAACTCAGGTAACGTGGGTAACGTGGGTAACGTTGAGGTATAAAAGATTATCTTAGAGCGTTTTTCGTCGCATGCGTTGCAGAAAAAGCACCTACTAACAGCGTATAACTATTTTACGCAATATAAGCAGGTAAAAACGAGCTGGCCGTGCGTAATGGCGTCGCGTTTTCTCCCGCTGCATTTTAAATCCCAATAACTTTTAAGGTATTCGATCCATCAAAATCTCGTCTATAACACATATATGTACACAATATTTTGTAATGCAATAACTAATATTGAACTTAAATAAGCTTTGAATGTGCCTAATTGCAATGTTTAAAAATATTTACATTAATTTGCTTATTACTATCTTTTATGGATTTTAGCGTTTATCAGAGTTTCAATATAAAGGTTTCTAGTACAATGTAAAAAAAATATTTTTTGCGCTTGTATTGCAAACGCTGACAGATACCATGCAACGAATGTACTAAGGCGATACCTTAGTACATAGTGAACAATAAAGTCTAAAATGGTATATCTCTATCATTTAGGGATAGTCCATAATAACCGAGTTATTTTAAGCAAAACAGGAATAATCCTTACCCAACTATGTACCATAAATACATTGTTTATATAAAATCTCATTCATCATCAGCTGAAGTTATTTACAACTTTAAGAAAGGTTATTTAATTGTAAAACTGTAAGGATTAATTTGAAAAAGCGCAAAATGTTTAGAAAATAAAATAAATTTAAAATAACGTCACGTGGGATAATATTTTCAAATATATTATTAAAGATGATTGGACATTTTAGTCGTCAAATTAATTTTTATTTTAATCATTTTAATTTTATTGCATTTCATTGTATCGTAAAGAGTTAACTTCATATAATGATTTATTGTTTTCTAAGCATAATTCATAACATAGTATGCAAAATAAAAAGCTAAAGAATGTGTAGGTGCAAAGGCATTTTAAAACAATACCATACCACCAGAGAGGAAGAAGCAATTTAAACCTCAGCATAAAAGAGTCAATCGCAGCGTGTTCCCTTACAACTGGGAAAGCACATGGCACCTCGTGAGCGTTTGACAACGTGAAATGCTCGCTTTAACAACAAACGTTACATTTACAAAGGGGTGGATTTCAGATTTTTGGCTTTTTAGGCAGACTTTTGGACGAACATTCTGGGACAAACTTTTTGCGAAACAGCACATTAACGAGCATCCTTGTTGGCAGTCAAATGCCATTAGTATAAAATAATCGAACGTTAGTATTAAAAGGGGATTTCCACTTAATACTAATTTGCTAATATAAAGTAGTTGAGCACAAATTGCTTGTTTGCTTATTAAGGTCCTAGTGCCCAAGACGAGCACACTGTTTCTGGCAGTCAAACCAACAGGACAAGCTACAATATATATCTTTATATATAACGATTTTTCGGTTTTTTGTGAGTTTATTTTCCAAACAGTGTTCTTATATTTTTTTTCAAAGATACTGTTTTAACAATTACAGGCATATAAATAAAAGCTAGAGCGAGCATTCTAATACCAGTCGGTGTTATCATTTAAAAAATCATTAAGTAATAAATTAAGACGTTCCTTGACAACTTACTTAAATTCTTAACGTTTACTGGCATTTGGTTGTTACAGCGTGTTAATTGTCCTATAAAAGACTTACTTGTTCTTCCCGCACAGGGCCACTAGTGGTTCGTTCCTAAGACTTTATTTGTAATAGATTTTTTAATACAGCTATAAAATGAGCAGAAAGTTCACTTGATTGAGAGTCATAATCTTTGCTAGTCAGAAAAGTACCCTAACTCCACCTATTGCCCTGTGATACAAGAAGTGACGCCAGTAATAACGCTAGTTATGGTGCCCTTCAAATGAAAACTCAGTAGTAGTACTGATGTGCGGCAGCAATACTCACTGCTGTGGTAAAGTCCAAACCTAGACAAATAATTGGATTTTTTAACCATATGGATTCCTAATGGGTAAATTAGTTTGTTTGTGTGAAGATGTGACCGCCTGCGGGTTCCTAATAGAAAATAAGAAATTAGAGAGACAATCAGATGGGACCGGATCCCACCGGCCTTTAGCTTACTGACAGTACATTCCAATATTTTTTGGGTACTTTTAATTTGTTAGATGATCAGACCTACTACAAAAATAATATTATTTTATAAATAGATCCAATTTCTTACGGAATTGCTATATACTAGAAATTATTTTGATTTTTATTAAACTAAAGGACAAACGCTTGATACTACGCCATGTTTATTAAAATACAGCGTCGGAGACGACAAGTTCGTAGGCCAAACTGAAGCATAATATTAGAAGTTAATAATGCTTCCTGCTAATCGTGATACCCTCCTAACTAGAACATAGTAGTAGCAACTTGCTGTGAACAGGGAATATAATGATATTGGTACTTCCCCAGTTAGATCAATGTTTACATACAATGCTACAGTAAACTAGCCATAATTATTTTTCTTTTTTGTTTGTTTTCCATTAATCAAGCAATGTAAATACATCAATAGGTGGCGTATGCAACAGAATTCCAAACTGCACATAATACTGTCACGCGGCATTGTCTCCCGTCCGTTTCGAATCAACGCCCATTGTATTGTCTCGGCGGAGTATTCGATGACGTTTGCATGCAGACAATGCTATTGCAGCATTGCTCAACCTGTAGTATGCATTCAGTATTAAACTATAATTTCTTCCATAGTTCAGTATTATTTAATAGATATAAAAAAAAATCTTATAGAATTTATAGTGAAAAAATGTCAAAGCGAATACAACATAACAGCATTAAAACTGTTCCCTTCACAAAGAAACTACTTAACCTATTGAAAAGGAATTAATATTTCCATCACATCACATCATCAGCCTGTTTTAGTCCACTGCGGACACTAGGCCTCCCTATCCATTAGGGGTTTGGACCGTATCCACCACCTGGTCCAATGCGTGGTCGGTGGATGGACGACTTTTACATGCCCATCCGACGCATGGATCATCTTACTTTTCAGACAATTGGGTGATCGGCCAAATTGCCTAACCAACTAGGAAACAACAATGAAAATTTGTTGCGTCCCGCAGGATTCAACCAGACCTCCGGTTTCTAAAGCACACGCCCATACCACTAGCTCAGGCAGTTAATATTTACAGATGTAAAATTAATAACATTAATTTAAATCTCTAGATAACGCTCAGAAATAAACAGTACATATGTGTCTGATATTATTTTAACCTTTTAACAGTTTTTTAAAGATATTAAATAAAAGACCACCTCAAAATATGGTCTTTAACTAGTATACAATTTACGATTAAAATTTATGTAATAACAAAAAATAAATCTAATATACACACACTACTTCTCATTGTGAAGTGGTTTCGAAAAGAAATTAATGAACTATTTTTTAAGAGACGCTTTAAAGATGCCCAACTAAAACCACTCTGTGGATTCGCTAATAAAATAAATAACCGATCTCCATTTAACTTTATTCTCTGCAAATGCGACGTTCGCCTTCCAGCTTCATTTGGCGTCGCTAATGATACTGAAACTCATTAATTATTCAGCACATTTTGCTCTCGTGAAATTCACTAAGACAAATCAAGAATTTTCGCTTCGTTTGATTCTCATGAAGAATGAAGTGATAATATTATGTTTGATTAGCTAATTTAATCAAATGATTTTTTTTACGAAAAGATATATGTAATGGAATAAATTATTATTGCGCCTTTCTTTCACATTATGCATTGTTTTGCCTTTGATATTGAAATGAGATGGCAGTAATGTTATTTCTTTGACTATGTATCTTACGTGTACAATAAACACTGTTCCTTTTACATAAAAATTATGACTGACTTATTCACCAAAAGCGTAAAATTAAAATTTAACATTTATGAATTTTAATTATATTTATCACTAGGTCTACATTGAAGTTGGTATTTAATTAAAACATGGTGTTACAAATCAGGCGCAAACATAAAAATACATGTAGTTATTACAAGATAGATGAATTAAAGTGATATAGATTTACAATAAAACATAATTGTTTTTTATGTCGTACAATACATATAATGATGCAAATATTAGTTTATAAATAAAAGAGGTAACAGGCAAACTAGTAGGGACGCCCTGCGGCAAGATGGAGTGACGACATTCAAAGTGGGATGGCTGGATGAGAATAGCGAAGATCGGAAGGGTGGCGTGCATTGGGAGGCCTATGTCCAGCGTGGACTAAACAGGCTGATGATGATGATGATGATGATGATGAAATAAAAAGTTAAAAAAGCCCAACAGACTCATCAGAAACAATTTTACAAAAATACAAAAAATAAGAGAAGTATTAAAGACACGATTTAAAAATTGAGATTGCATAATGATTTTGTATCAACATTCACCTTCTTAGAAAGGTCCTCCTAGTGTGGCACAAGGTATTTAAAGAATTTTCAATACATCATATAATCCGTATTCTATAGCAGATTAATCTTAACTAATGTAGTCAAAGAATACGTAAGGATGTACACACAGCGAAATTGAGAAAGGATTATTATCCCTTTATTACATTCTTTTGCGATATCTTTGTATTAACGGATCGTTTATCTTATAATTAAAATATAATGACTTTTTTTATTAATTAACACTGATTTCTGTCATTTTTAATAAATAATCTATATAAACTTTTTGTAAAGGTGATTTTTTGCAACAACTCTGAGAGCATTGTTCTACTGCAGCGGCTACAGTCTGTCCGGTACGTTCTAAAATCAAATTATATCGCTGTAAATCTTTGGATGAGATTCAGACTTTGAAACAGTCATCTAATAAAACATTCAGAATTGCAGTCAAGGAATACTAAATTATTGACTTAACTACAAATTTAATTAAATCTATACTTTAATCAATACTCACATGCATTACGTCCTTTTAATATGGTGAATATGAAATTTGGTGCGTACAGTTGTATATTACCTTTTATATACCTTACATAACAGAATTCAATCAATCCACTATCATATAATTAATTTTCTTGATCAATAAACGTATAAAAACTGCTTCAATATCGTAATATTGAAAGGGACTTACTTAAAATGTTCAATGTTGAATATTATAAAGCCATATAGATACCCTTTATTACATTTGTAAGGCAACCATCCTCACCCGAGCCCTGTTTTAATAGAAAACAATATCGTTTAATTTTGTATTGACCTTTACTAAATAAATTTTGCTTTAGTTTATTTTGTTTGCTATAAAGAAAGATTGTTTAAGTCTAAAGTAAAAGTGATTATTGTAATCCCTTTGATTATTTCAACACAAAGTGATTTATAATAGTGTGAGTACCTAATCAAATAATACCAAAATTCGGTTTTAAATAATAGGGTTTGATAAATTTTGTTGGTGCACATTTCTCCGAAAAACGACAAATATAATACATAAATAGTTGGTTTTGAAGACCATCTTAAAGACAAGATAGTGACTGTTCTACGATCGGAACGAGACATCATGCATCTTAAAGTTTTATGGTATCGCAAAATTTCTCATGGGCAGAGCGTATCACTTACTATCAAGCAAACTATCCGGACGTGGACATGTTTCTGTTTTTTCGTTTACTTTCGTTTTTCCTTTACTAAGAAAATTTTTATTAACCGATTTTAATAATCGTCTTTTTGTTTAGTACGTACTATTTATATGATTTATAATACGGCGGCTATAATCAAGATGCGAAAAATGTTGTTCGTTCATATTGCGGATTCCAAAGTTTTCGTTTTCCAGTAAATGTAACTAGTACTTGGTCGTTTATTTGCGGTCTTAATTTTTATCAAATAAAATAACTAACAAGTAACTTTTTAAATTTGGCTTAAGTAAAATCTCCTCCTGTATAAAAACTATATTGCTGCTCCAACGTGTATACCTATATAGTGCAATTTATGTTAAAATTAGCATTACAAATTGTAGTGGAGTGGATAATATTTCATCGTGGTGCAAATTTAGAGCGAAATTGCGCTCTTTACCAACAAAATTGACATATAAAGCTGTGGGCGTAATGGCGGTTAATCATTATTTTACTAGCTGTTACCCCTGACTTCATCCGCGTGGAATACGAGTAAGTAATATAGCAATATACATTAGGTGTTATAATTGTATGTGTATATCGTTAGACACAAAGTTTCATAATATTAAATTCGGCAATATTGAACTTTCATATAAGTTTTGGATACTATTTCAACCATTTCAACCGCTTTTATCGCATTGATTAGTATTGCATGTTCTTTTTTGGATTCTATTCTAATTATGGACCAAAATACATCGGTAATCGTTTAATAATTTCGACTTTGAGACGGAAAGATTTAAAATCTTAACATTTCCCAATTATAATATTAACATATCGCATTTATACGGATTTTGTATAAGATTTTGCTTGTCGTTTTTTAATCTATATAGAGTAATATTATTTTACGGAGATGATTGATTCTAAATTATAAACACAGCTCTAAATAAAATATCAAAAACAAAGAGTAACCTAATCTAATATTATTGCTCTGGTACTAATTACAAAAATATGCCCTTTACGCAAGTACTAAATATACACTTTAAGCTTCGTTGGTTTATCTACAATATCATTTCAAAAAGGTAATAACAATTCTCTATTACGCAAACTCTAATAAACATTGGTGAAACCTAAATGTTCAGTTAACCTTAATGATTAATTTGTGTAGTCAATTGGAGCACGATCTAGATAATTCGGTTCATCTATCCGCGTCATCGTCTGCTCGTTCAGGTGCAACCTGATAGTTTATTACTTAAGCCATAATATGAGTTTATTAGTTTGGACAAACTTTACTCAGCCCTGAAATTACCATGAGTTCGAAACTGTTAGTCACTTGTTAATATTTTACGGAAAATTTTAATATTTAATGTCTACCTAAGTGTCAAAAGAGGCATTGATTTTCGTCAAGAGAGGTACAATTAATTAGTATCTTTAAGTAACTGCAAGATTCGTAACTAATGTTATATCGTGTATTTAATTTACAATATTTGAGTTTAAGACGTTTGGTAACTTGTGGTGCTTTCGAAATCAAGATCGGTCAATGATGTCACCGCTCGATTTTAAAGTCATTCATGTCTTTTAATTTTAACATCACCTGCTTAAACTATTGCTAGTTGTTAATGAAGGAAAATGACGATTTATATATGTCCAAGGGTTGATCGTGGATATTTATGGTCTTAGCACGACATGGCTTATAGACAAATCTTATAGCTTACTATTTAATTGTAGTTTTGCTTACCTCTTTATAGTACCACTCGCTTTGTTGTCGTAACTTCATCAGCGCAATATAAATATGTTAGTAGTCTTGTTGTAAAAGCCGAAATTACTCCCAGTTACATTAGCTACCTTCTATTGAAAGTTTCGTCAAAATCGAATCAGCCATTCGAGAGATCAGCCGGAACAAACATACAGACAGACAAAAATATTTCAAAATGTATTTTGTTATATTATCGGTTATCAACATTTTGTTGTTACAAATAGACACACCAACTTAATATATTTGTATGGATTGATTTGATTCAAATCGATGCATAGGTAAACTTTACAGGAAATTAAATGATCCACCCGCAAATGCCCTAACCAACTGGGAAGCGTCTGTGAAGTCTTCTTAAACCTCTTAACTGGACTACGTAGGTAAGTCGGTACATTATACAATTTTTTTATTGATTTTGAAGTGTCACAAAGTTAATAAGAAAAGGAGACGAAGAAAAAATTGCTCTATGCCAAAGATAAATGGAAAGTAGCATACTGGGAAAATTAATAACAGTGATATCAAAAGCAAGGCAAAAATAATAAACGTTATCCATTACTATAATTTTTACATTTATTTTCTGTATTTTACAAATGCATGAATTCTATGGTATGAATGAAAAAATGGTATGAATACGAAAATCATGTATTAAATTTGTTTGCAAACAGTTAAATAATTGGAAAATATAAATTATATCGAATTAAATTATAAAATGGCAATCATTCTGTTCAGGTAAATATCATTTTGTGGTTTATTTGTAGCTCTTAAATTTTGCTTTATATTTTGCCAGTTACTTTAAAAATGCGTAATAGTAATCTGTTGTCATAGGGATTCTAAATATTTTTTTACTTAATCCTAGTATTGTTAATCTCAATGTATTTTGTTATTTGTTTCTGAATAACATTTAAATGTTAGATTTTATTTCTTGCATCATGAATATTATTATTTTCCAACAACTAATCCATGTACAAACAGTTAACCCTTTGGGTTGTAGAGATTGGATGCTAGTCGTTCCTTGTAAAATATGTTACTCTATTAAATATGATCCATATTTTTGGAAGCCAATCTTGTGGATCTCAGTTAAAAATTAAATGAAAAAAGAATAGTTTTTACCTTTACCCAAATTTATCCTAAATGAGTGCCAGAGTTTAAAGCTGTCTGACGATTATATCAGGCAAGTAGCCCAAGATAGGCGGGAAGGGAAAGAGTTGGATGAGTCCTGTGCTGATTGGCAAACAGACCTTCAAAGAATAATTTGGTATAAGAACAGAATAGATTATGATTAGATTAAATTTTAAAAAATCTTTATAATTGTTTATCATAGCTTCAACGTCATCATCATTATCATCATTAGCAGCCTTTATCCGTCCACTGCTGGACATAGGCCTTTTTCAATAATCGACACGACAGCCGATTCCTTGCTATTAGTACTTTCTTTTACATCCACCGATTATTTATAAATATTTTGTGACTAATTTTTATTTTGTAATTAAAGTTGGTAAGTTTGGTAGGTGGGTAGGTACCTACCACCTTTAAATTTTCTACGTAGTAGGCACTCTTTTACAGGAGCCCATCTGGATGGTACTGTGCCTATTTCTGCAGCAAAGCAGTAAAGTGTAAGAATGTTAATGTGTTCTGGTTCGAAGGACTAATCCAGCGTATTGACTGGGTAACCAAGACGTACTCTCCTATGAATAAGGCGCTGTCCAGAAGCACCACTTTCTGAATTTGAGCTACAAGCGTTCCTTTAGGAGTCACAGCCGCTTAGGGTGTTTTGCTAGGCTAACTAGGATTAGAACGACTAACGGATAATTTTGGTCGGATCCAAACCCATATGTAGGTCACGTCGTGATTCAGGTTCACATAATTTTGTTTCTTGCCTGTTTCGGCTTTCACGAGTTTCATGTCAAATGGGAAGATGTGATTTCAATCAAAAATACCCTTAATAGTGCTTGATCCATCAACGTGATATTTTTTATGACATACGCAGGCAGACGCACAGTCGGGCCACCTGATGGGAAGTGGTTACCAACGCCCATTGACATTGACAATACCAATGGTATCGCCAACGCGCTGCCTACCGTGAGACATAGGTTGTTAAATCTCGTTTACTCAGTAAATACGCTGGCTACGTGCCCTTCAAACTGGAACACAGCAGTGTTTATACACTACTGCTATGCGGCAGAAATAGGCACCGCGGTCTACTGTAAAAGGGGACCTACCAACGGCTTGTCAGCGAGTATCGTCCTGTCCGAGGTGATAGACCGGTCCTAATAGAGCCTGGTGCGATAATTTTCGACCATGGCATCCAGCGATTACTTAGAATAGGAAATCTTCGTTTCACGAGACCGTTTTTCCGATTGAGCTCTTGGTGAAGAATCCTGGCCACAAGATTGTGCCTGTGTAAATATTTAGTGTTAGAAAGAACTGAACAATCGGATGTAACATGTTGTGGGGACTCTCCAGGATGGCAAAAGGCGCGACAAACGTCTGCGGTGCTATCTTTAAGGATGGCATCACGTGTAGTTGTTGGTCTTAATAACCTGATCCTGTATTGCACAGTTAAATCCCTAGGTTTCTCCAAAGAGATTTCCGAAACGTAGCCAGTTAACTGAAGCAGTGGCGTCTACGTAAGGCTTATGGTATATAATCTCACGGTCGGAGATGTTTAGCTTTGCCAGGTCTTGCCACTGCTCGTTGGCTAAGGCTAGTTTTTATCTCTCTCTCTTTTTATTTACATTTAATTACGTTTTTCTTTTGAAACAGCTGTGTTGTTATATCCTGCTCTGTAGTAAAATATAAAGTGCCATACGTTATTTAGGTAGATTGAATATATATTTCAAGAGTATCTAAAAGGTTAGAAAAAATGCTTGTTTTTGTCTTGTACCTTTTTAATAGGGTTGACATTTGATCGAGTTCACATCAACACAGCAGCCTTGAAGAAGTTTGACTCCAAAAAAATATCGAATAAGGATCAATGAGATATCATCGTCATAATCATCATCTGTGTTAGCCCACTGCTGAACATAGACCTTCCCTTATGCACGGCCTATATAAACCGGCTTCACATGTTAAAAAAAAATTATGAAATTAATTATAATATTTACACAAGGAAAATATGCAAATATTACACATTAATAAAAAACCGTCGGAATGAGGGAATCTGTTTCCAAGATAAAGCGGCAGAGATGAAGGGAGCGCTAGTTCTTACGCTCCCACAGGCCTGAGAAGGTGCTGTTTAAGCGGCCAGCGCTATAGGATCGCAGAAGATTACTAAACAGTTCCTATGACGCCATCTTTCAGGTGCCAGGAAAAAACGTGGTAGATTTAGTCAGTGTAAGTCAGGCTTAAACCTGCTCCCGTAAGGATCGGTAGGCGTAGGTATTTTCTCGGAAATTAAAAATACTATTCCTAAAGACCATCTTTGCCGGTATTTATAGAATTTTACACCTCATTGGGCATGTAAAAGTAAGTCCACACTCCAACCAGCGTTGGAGTAGCTTAGTGGGATGCGGTCCAAAATCCCCAATGGATAGCGGTGTATAAGGGGAGGCCTATGTCAAGCAGTAGACTATCACAGGCTGATGATGAATGAATGAGTATCATAATAATCAATCAAGATTTCTGTGATTTATTATAAAAGCGTAGAATGAGTAAAATTAGTCATAGAGTATTAATTAATTATTTTTTTAAAACAATGCAGTAACGTAAGTGACGAACGTACGTTAAACTGGCTTTGGGTTGACCGGTTCGTCCTAACTTTATACGGTTTATAGAATTGTACTATATTTGGGTTGATACGGATTGAAATACGAGATCGTGTTAATCATTTAATGGTACTTACACAACTACCCGCTGGCATTTCTCAAACATTGACAAGATGACCACCACAGATACACTACATCCCTCCACCACTAGTATAAAACTATCCTAACTTATATAATAATACTTATTCTGTACAACTTAAATGCTTATTGCTTCTGGTACTCCTCATGGAATACCGGCGCACCTGTTGGGGCACTGGAATTGGTGATGATGATGTATTAATATCACCATTGGGATTATCGCAATGCAAATTATTATCAACAACCCTTTCCGGAGACTCAACATCCACAAACTCATCGTCAGAGTATATTCCTCGCTCCTCCTGTACAATACATCTTTGTGATAAGGGCGAGCGATGAACTGGTGATGACACTGAAGATTGAGGTATAGTTGCTACCGGACACGGAATAATCACGGTCTCGTCCCCGGCACCTGTGTCGACCCTTAAATTATATTCAGAGCAACTACCATCATCATTAGCCTCTTCCGATGAGTTCCCTTTGTATGCTAACATTTGATCTATGTGTTTTTTAATGGTCAATTTAATATCGGGCATATAAACCATATACATCCGAGAACCTAAAACTCTTTTAACAATACCTAATTTCCAAGTGTGTTTAAGTCCATAAAAAAAATAATACTTAATTAACACCCTGTCACTTATTTGAAAAACACACATTTTTCTTGTGCCTCCAAACTGATTACATTGTGAGTCTTGTGCCATAACAACATTATCTTTGGCTCTGGATGATGACGAAGATTCATAATAAACCGATTCTAAACGTAATAAATCGAGCCGACAACGTAACGGACGTCCTAACATCAACTGAGCAGGTAAAAATCCGGTTGACGAATGAGTGGCATTACGGTAATCGAATAAAAATTTATCTAATTTGCTAGCAATAATTTTTTGATGAATATCTTTATTTAAAATAGCATTTAAGCCCGTTTTAACAGCTTTCACTGCGTTCTCTTCCTGACCATTCGACGCGAGATGATATGGGGCAATAGTCACATGTTTAATTTCGTTTAACATACAAAACTCAATTCATAACTCTCATAAACTCAAATAAACTCATTCGAACAAAATATGCTAGCATTATCTGAAACTATGACTCTCACCAACCCATACCGGCTAAACATTTTACACAATTTACTTATTACAGATTCATTATCTGTTTTCTTCATTAAAAAACATTCAAGCCATTTAGAAAGTGCGTCTACTGCGATAAAAACTGCTTCCCAACAACATAAACATATATATATGTATGCGTTCCCAAACACGTTCAGAGTAGGGCCAGGACGCGAGGGAGCTCTTGGGATTATTGCGAAGCGTATGGCATACACTACAGAACCGATCTTCTCCTCTATTTGTCTATTTATATTTGGGCATCACGTTCGAGATCTGGCTTCGATTTTGTTTTTACTCCGAAATGTGAATTCTGTAATTCCTTTAATAATCTTTCGTGGAATGCAATCGGAATCACTACTTCGTGTCCCCGCAAAATGCACCCCGATTCTACAGAAAGTTCATTACGACATAAAAAATACGGACGTAAATCTATATCAGCCATCTTACGAGGCCAACCTTCCTTAACAAAGTTGATCACTTTAAGTAAGGATCACGAGAAGTTTCCTGTCTTATGATATCAACTGTTACTGGGGGTAAAATTGCCTTGCCAATAAAATTGATATAAAGCGAGCTAACCATACATTCCGTATTACCATAAGTGTCAACTTCTATAGACCTAGACAGTAAATCGGCTATGTTTTCTTCACTTTTCACATACTCGATGTTAAAATTATACGCCGATAAGAATAACCTATACCTTTGCAGTCTGTTCGCCGCTAAAATCGGAACACCCTTTTTATTTCCGAAAATGGCTAATAGTGGTTTATGATCGGTACGCAAAACAAAAGGCGTGGTACGACCGTACAAGTAGTGATTAAACTTCCTAACTGCAAAAACGATTGCCGTAGCCTCTTTTGAATCTGAGCATAACTAATCTCGGCTTTGTTGAGAGCGCGCGACGCGTATGCCACCACGCGTTCGGTGCCGTCCGGCTGCCGCTGTGCGAGTACGGCACCAAGTCCATTCGGTCCCGCGTCGCACGTCACTATCGTGCTCAGTTCGGGTTATAGTGAGCCAGTATCCCATCCTCGTCGCCAAATGTACTATATTTAGGATTGATACGGATTGAAATACGAGATCGTGTTAATCATTTAATGGTCGTTACACAACTATCCGCTGACATTTCTCAAACATTGACAAGATGACCACCACAGATACACTACAAGAATGGTAGTAAAGTTACCTTTATTAAATTAAAAATATATAGGATCGTGGCATATTAGTATTGACCCTTGCTTTACAAACCGAGGTGGTCTTGAAATATGATGGGTAATTGGCCATACCATCGATTTTTGATAGGACAACAAAGATCATCCAATTGTATGAAAAGTAAGATGATCCGAGTAAATGAAAATTAAATCATGATTAAAATTATTTATCATAAGTGATTAAATTACACAAAAAATTGTCTTTTATATAAATTGTTATAAATATTATGTCACGTTAAATTTATCGCTATGAAGATATTTAAATTATTAAATAAGTCATAGATTTATTCCAACTAAATTAATGATCTCTGCCTCTGCTGCCTCCGTAGCCTAGTGGTATGGGCGTGTGCTTTAGAAACCGGAGGTCGTGGGTTCGAATCGTGCGAGGACGCAACAAATTTTCATTGTTGTTTCCTAGTTGGTTAGAGCAATTTGGGCCGATCAACCAATTGTCTGAAAAGTCGGATGGGCATGTAAAAAGTCGATGCACCCACCAACCCGCATTGAACCAGCGCGGTGGGCTACGGTCCAAACCCCCTAATGGATAGGGGTGTATTAGGGGAGGCTTATGTCCAGCAGTGGACTGAGCAAAGGCTGATCATGTATGTATGTATGTAAATCAATGATAGTGAAATGTGCTTTAAAAACTGAATGTCCTAGGTTTGACCACACCATGACTCAGGAAAATATCTGGGAGAAGGAAAACGTAATTGTACGAATATTTCAAATCTATAAAACTAAAAATCTCTGAACGTACGAACAAACAAAAATGGCTGCTGAGATGTAAAATCTTAACATAGTGCAAAGTTTTGTTTTAGAACTTGCAACAGCTCAAAGCGCGACTTTTCGGTATCCATTATCGTGCTGCAGCTAGACTGATTGTACAAAGTTTAGTGCATCTCATATATGATATAGATAAATAGTGGAGACTGCAACAGCAAAATTTATTGCAATACAACTATTGCGGCATGAAATATTCCATTGGTTGTTATTTTACAAATTTTATTCTAACCGGGGTGTTGGCACTGTCCGGTGTTGTGCACTTTATCGGATGGCTGGGAGTGACACGCTGCGCACCTACGATAACCACTTGCTGCGTGCCACTCGCGACTCTAGTCGGAGTGCTCGGACGCTTGAAATGTTATGACATAAACCTTGAATGCATAGTAATCAATTGAAAAATAGTAAATTACATTATGAAACGTTTAATTGCTATATAAATAATTCTTTACTTCTTAAAACAATTTAAATTCGTATGAGTGGGACATAATTATCTAATTTATTTTTGGAATGCAGTTATACATCTAAATTAAAATTTCTTTATATAATTTAGTCGCTGTTTATTGCGAACTCATATGTGACAAACGGTGATCTACCGTACTAGCTGTCTATCGCTGTGTATATGTATGTTTAGTTTGTAGCTTGCATAAGCGAGAAATAAAGTTTTTGGATTTTTCTGTACAGCCTTATTTTCAATTAAGCAACGAATCCGCGAAATAGTATGCGATCTTATTAACACACGTAAAAGTTTTGACGTACACATTCAACCTAATCTCGAATCGTGAGAAAAATTTTAAATACAAATATATAATAACTGATTTTGCCATTATCATAAAATTTAATGTCAAAGCAAAACAAAAATTTAATTTGGAGTTTGGGAATAAAGCTGAGGTGAGCGTTTCAGGTCGTGAAGCGGGGCGGCTCATTGAGTGCGCCGAACGCCAACAATGGCCCATTATGAATGCGCCACAAATAAGAAATAGATAAAGCCATGAAAGGCGGCGCCCCTCCAGAAATAAAGGCACCGGTAAAAACAAAATTATTCCTATACCTCGGCTATCGGCTTTTTATTACTCCAGCAGCGCTTTTTTGTTTTTCTTAAAACATTCTTAGTTGATAAATAAACAAGTAACAAAAAATATGCCGGAACAACATGCCTTATCGTTGTTTTATGGTTAAATAGGACAATATCCGTCGGATGCAGATGTAAAAAGGCAGTTCTAGTGGTCAAGACTAACCGTAATAGCTCATTTACATTACTTCACTTACATAAGGTACAAAACCAAATACAATTGAGATAATTTTGATTTTATTAATATGTGGATAGCTAGGTTAACTAGTGCTTTTTGAAGATCAGACGCCAATCACTGTACATATTCTGAATAGAAGCCGCCCCCATAGTAACTTAGAATAATGGCTACAAGAAAGAGAAGAAAAACTTGTGTAAATATCAATCCCTACTTAGTTAAATTGATTAAAATTTCATTACCAAATTTATTCATGTGATAAAATTTGCCTAATTGTCTTTGGCGCAGTTACGGTTAAAGAAAATATACTGGCCTGCGACTTCGTCTGCGTGGTAATGTGTAAAAAACCATGTAAAAAAAATAGCCTAAGTTATTGCCAGTTTCATCTGTCATCTTCCAGTGGAAGTCCCTTTAAAATCGGTCGAAGCTTAAACAGAAAAAACGGAGAGACAAACAAAAATTTAAAAAATGCCGTTTTTTAAGAGTTTCAGTAATATATAACAATGTAATCATTTAAAAATGGTTCCCTTGTTGTTACTAATAGATATTTCGATTTTATTTATTTGTAAAGATAATCGCGCTTTATATCGTACTTATATTCATTTAACAATATTTCTTTGCTTCATGTAGGTTTATTCACAAACGTATCACCAGGTGAATAAACTGAATAAAAACTCTTCAGAAGCAGCCGCGCGTAATCCTATTTAAGTGATGTACCATATCGTTTCCTTGAAGAAAAGCGGATTCCATAGTGAAACTATATTAAAATTTAATGCGACACATAACAGTGTCAAGTTGCAATTAATGCTTTTGAATGAAATATCAAATAAAATGATACCGTTCAGAACTGTGTTCCTTTAAATGTTATATCTACATATTCACTTTTTTACATAGCCATTTTTTCTCTCAAAAAATATTGTTTAGTATTTATCTTAAGGTTTGGCCAACATTTTTATATCATTGTACAAGGCTGTAATTCTGATGATTTTTTTTTAAATATTCACCAAATTTTTGTAATAATTATTTAGTAAAATTATTTTTTATAAAATTAGTACCTTACTTATCACAAAGTTATTCGAATAAACGTTGATCTAAATCATCTAAAAAAATAACCAAAATAAACCAGAAAACAAAATTTAAAAATTTATTTTCAGATAGCAGCATATGCTGTTTTAAAATAATTAAATAAAATAACTTAATTGTGATGAGAAAATAATGCTTGTTTTACTTCCTTAAACTCCAAAAGATCGTGAAGAATACGTAAAAATTATGTAATTTTCGTAAGCACTTTTTAAAGAAAAATAAAAATGTTGACTGTCCCACTTTGGAGGACTTTCAACAGAGCTAAAGTCGCAGCATATACTGCTTTGATGTCAGGTTTCTTTGTAAAACAAAACGAAAGCTCTCAACATCCACTAGATGACCGTCGACTGATGTAAGAAACTTTTTGACGGACTTCCCAAAAGTAGGAGCTACTCAATTCGGAGCGTATGTTTTTTTATTATATCTGCTACCTCGTAGCTCTGTTTCTAATGTTCCGATTTTGAACATTCTTTTTTTAAATGATAGCTATTACGCTGCCCCATTTTTTGGGCCTACCGAGTTTCTTTCACCGGTTCTTCTCAGGTCGGAGGCGTCCTATTCCGAACCGGTGGTAGCGTAGCTAATAATGTGTTTCAAAAAATAATACGTAATAAACAAGGCTTACCAAACGACTACAGTACACATTCTTGTTTTTTTTAGGTGCTGTATCCTACGTAATTTCATTACGTAGTTCAATCCTTATGGATTTAATTATGGAAAATTGTTCATTTGTATACGTGCATTAGGGATTATACTGCATTGCCTCAAATTTATGTTTTCATCTACTTCAGAACATTTCAACAATATAGACAGTTATCGGTTTCCTTGGTTGAAGATAAAGTCGTGATTATTTTCAATTATATATTATTATCAAAGTGCGTATTCTTGATAAATAGGTTAATTTGATCATCATCATCAGCCTGTATCAGTCCTACTGCAGGACATAGGCCTCCATTAATACACGCCACCACTTCTGATCTTAGGCTATTCTCATCTAGACCACACCGGCCATTTTGCGAATGTCGTCACTCCATCTTTCTGCAGGGCGTCCCCCACTACGTCCCCCACTACGTTTGCCGAGGCTCAGTTTTCACTCGTGAACTTTCCGACTCCAGCGGTCGTCAATTCCGCGGCTTATGTGATTGGCCTACTGTTACTTCAAATTACTAATCTGCTGGGCTATGACGTTGAATCTGGTTCTCTAGTGGATTACAACACTAATGATGCGGTCTTTTAGAGATACTCCGAGCAGAGCCCTATCGATAGCTCACTGAGTGGCTATACATTTGTGAACCAGTTAAACCGTAAGTGCCTAAGACTCGGTACTGTAGGTCATGGCAGGTAGGATGCAATGATCGATTTGAGGCATTGAGCGATATGTGGCGAGAAAACTCGACGAATCTTAGGAAAAGCTGCCTAGCCGAATACTTCTTTTAGCATCTACTTCAAAGTTGTTTCTACGTAGTTCTAGCATTTTCCCTAGGATAACGTACTCCGAAACCTCTACGAGGGAGGTGCCATCAATTGTAATCGGTCCCAAGTCAAAGTGTTCATTACACATGACCTTGGTTTTACCCAAGTTCATCTAGAGACCGGTGCGCGGTGAACACTCAGCCAGGGTTTACGGTCTCATCATCTCAGGAGATAGTGGCGGCATCATACAGACACCCCAGCATCTGGATATATCACCAATCAATTTGACACCGCTGTAAGGAATAGAAAAAACCCGGTCTCGATGGAGTCAAAAGCCTTTTCATAATTCGCTAATACCATGCACTGAGACTGGTTACACTCATGTGTCTTCTGTATAACCAGCCTACTTCGTTAGATGGCTTTATTCCCAGAGCGACGGTTGGATAATTACGTCGCTTGTCAATGAGATCAAGTGTCTTCCTCAAAAGTTAATACTTTTTACCCGTACGTCGCAGACCACAAAACTTTGCACCCTCGTCCCGGAGAATCTCCACCACTCGATCGAATTCCTCGTCAACATCTACGTCAATTTTATTTTTCTTATTAATTAATGATAGGCTGGAGCAGATAAGACCGAAGCGTAGACTTCATCAATCGGGAACGTTCAAGCTTAAAATCATTATTCAGAAGCCTCTAAGAAGTCGATAATCTCTTCCGGTCTTAACCCCTTAGATCACTGAGACATCCCTTAATACACGCTTTTTGTCTGATATAATGGAATTTATCTCATTTTTGAATCATAGTATCGGGGCTGTGCGACGTCCATTTCTTTTGGGGCTGTTTCTTAAAGAACAAGTTCATTAAGAACAGATTTCCCGCTCGAGAAAATTTACTAGCATTTGTTCCCTATGATTTTTGCCATCGTTGTCTTTAAAAATGTGTGTGCTACGCTTTAAAATCCTACCGTAAAGTTTAAAACAACATAAAATTTATGCTCAATGGACAAAAGATCATTCATAACAGCATATATCAATTAGATTTATTTCGTTTGTTCTACACTACTTTCGATATCGATATTACAATGGTAACTTATTATTAATACTTTAAATTAATTTGAAACACGAAGTCGTATAAAACTTAATCAAAAACACCAATAATGTTAAGAAAAGTGTTTTCCAAGAAAAGTTCACTCTTCGTGATGATTTGATAATACGGCTATGGAACGGCTAAACCGTGTTCAGATACAAAGAAAAAGGTCGAAGTTGTTCTTGTAACACAAGCCTTTACTTTTATCTTGTTATATAATTTACAAAATTGTAACAATTAAAAGTTCCGACAATGTTAAATCGATGGACACTTTTTTTGGTTGTTTTATATTTATTTATTCTTTATGCACAAATGTACAGAGGCTTAATGCCGATAGCATTTTCCGCCAGTCGACCTTGGGGTGATGCAGAGATAAAGAATGGGGGAAATATATATATATATGAATATGTTGTCTTAACTAAAAATATAAATAATACATAACATAATATAAACATTATATATAATAATTACACTATATACAAACGTAAATACATGAATAAATAACATATATATTTAAGTAAGTTTAAATATATTAAGGACAAGAATATAAACATTCTTGTCCTTTTACACAGACTACTGTTTGTCTTTTTCTAAAGTTGTATTGCATATATATGCTAGATTTTCTCAGGTCAGGCACCTAAGTAAATCTAGCATAAGTAGCTTAGCGGATCTTTTTTATTTTTTGTTAATATACAGGATACACCTTTCTTTGTATTAACAAAGTTTAACCTATTGCTGTAAGCTTAAAATATGCGTTATTTCAATTTACTTAAAAATTATTAAAATGTTGTGTGCGTTATTTTCAAAACATAGATATATTTAATCGCGGACTTTGTCAAAAAGACCAGTTTAAGAAGTTCAATTACGTTGAGCACACTTTATGTTTATCTATTACGGTTTTGGCAGCATTTGTAATTTAATCACACGAAGTTATGATTTTTGGTGTCGTGGTGTTTATTTTTCAAATATCTATTTCACAACTTATCACAAAATGATAAAATAATCTATCAGTTAAAAAAAAGAATTAACAAAACTGGAGCGCTTGGAGCGGAGCAAGGAGGTAACGTAACAATAAAACAATACGCTCCTTTAGTTAAGAAATCGCTTAAAAATAGATAAATAAGTACAGATATAACTTAAGCTTTTACCTAGCCATTTTCCCAACTTAACATGGGGTCGGTTTCTAAACCATCCATATTTACCTGTATAACAATTTTATACCAGAGCGACTGGCATCTGACGTCCATAACTCAAAAATAACCTTTAATAGCTCATTGTATGTAAAATTTCAAGGTTCTGACATTCTATAACGACTGCTAAAGTTAGTCTTGACTACGAGACCATAGATAATATAAAATCTTAAAATTTATATCAATTATTGATTAAAATTTATTGATTTAAAAATAGTTGATTTACAATCACAATATAACTTGGCATTTTATTCGTAGTAGGTGACGTCATAATATGCTTGGCGGCAAGAATGCACAAAGTAGAAAATAAACACATACAAAACAATTGTACAAACTAACAGGGTACAGTTGACGAAATTCCAGAGGTAATTCTGATAGTAAGCCAAGACTTAGACAGCGTTAGAAAGTGGTCGCTCTAACTCGGACTTACTGTAAATCCCAAGAAATATCAAACAATTTGTAGTTCCATAACATATATAAAAACTGTTGGTTTACAACCACAATATAACTTCGAATATCATTTATAATGTGCTCAGTGGCAAAGTGGACAAGGTAGAAAATAAACACATACGTAATGCCTGTTATCATAATTAAACGTTTCATAAATAAATCAGTTGAAATTAAATTAGGGCTATTTGCATCAGCTCATTACTACTATTACTAGTTCACCAAATATTAGTAAAACGCATTAGCTTACATGATATATGTATCAATTTTAAATTAAAAAAGATGCATATTCTATCCACTTTCACGGCATTTTCGCCTTTATTCTTTACATTTTATTCCTCTTTCCAGTGTCCATATTCACGGGCAGTGTAAGATAGGATATGTTTGTATCACAATGTGTTTCGATGAAATAATTTTATCTTTAAATTTGACAATTATCATCAGCCTGTGACAGTCCACTGCTGGACATAGGCCTCCTCTAATACAGCCATTAGAGGAGTTTTAGCACGTTAGTCCAATGAGTGTTCGTGGGTGGAGTGACTTTTTACATGCCCATCCAACGCATGAATCATCTTACTTTTCACACATTTAGGCAATCGGCCCAAATTGCCCTAGCGAACTAGGAAACAACATTAAAAATTTGTTGATTCCCCGCAAGATTCGAACGCACGATCTCCGGTTTCTAAAGCACTCACTAGGCTACGGAGGCAGTTTTACACATCCTTAATATTTAATTATTTT
This sequence comes from Lamproptera curius, assembly GCA_029286875.1. Lineage (NCBI taxonomy): Eukaryota > Metazoa > Arthropoda > Insecta > Lepidoptera > Papilionidae > Lamproptera > Lamproptera curius. The sequence continues at coordinate 272,935 of JAGSMT010000128.1, read as the reverse complement.
ATTTTTACCCTCCTGCTGCCTGTATTGGATTATTGCATTTGACAGATAACTTTGCAATCTTCTTCTGTGGCCTAAGAAATAATAAAATTTATGCATAAATACTAAATTGGTTACTTTTTTCAAGATAAGCATCATAAAATAACTTATTACGAAATATTTTATATTATGGAATTGATAAACTAAAGTGATTTATTGTCTATGATTTCATATGGTTTTTGTTGATCTCGACAAATTAAGGCTACAGATTCTAAAGCTTTATCCACTACCATCAGGGATGAAACATTACACTCGTGTGTGACAAAATAACAATGTACATAGAAAAAATACAAATACATTGTCTGGCAGGCAACAAAAGAAATTATGGGTAAACATTGTTTTCACAGTTGCAGAGTGAGCGAAAGATGCTGTGTTTGAGCCTAACGCCTTTCTTTCTTATTTTTGTAAAACACTACGCATGATCGACTGAGACGTAAAACACCCTTACACAAGTAACAAAAGTTGAAAAAAGTAGCTATAGGAAAAAAAATACTTTATAAGAAAAGCAAAAAAGATTCTGAGATATAAATTACGTGACGTCATTTTGACATTTTGATCGATTCTTTAGTTTTCCAAGAAATTCTTGTACTCTTCTACAAAATTTTTCGATTTTATTTCTTAATTCAACAATTTTTTTTCTATTGTAACCCTTTTGATTACTTTTATCGCAATAATTAATTTCTATAAATATCATCCCCTATTTTAACACTTTCGACTACTTTTATGGCCATAATTAATTGCCTATGTCCTTTTTCGGAGTCTATCCTGAGTATGTACCAAATTTCATCGAAATCGGTTGAGTGGTTTAGAGAGTAAAGCCGGACAGACAGGCAGACAGACAAAGTTACTTATATAGTATGCATAGTTTCTGACTTATGTTAGAGATATGAAAAAAGGACAACGTTGTAACAACCTTGTGCGATTAAATTATTAACCTTGAATAAAAGTTATGATAGACAAAAACGAAGTTTTACACAATAATTCTTCTAGCTAAATACAAAAAGCAGTAAAATATATTAAAACTTTAAAGATAACCTACTTTATTAAAGTATTTGTATACAATAATCATTTTTACATACCTGCTTCAATATATTTATAACATAAGTTAGTACCAATATCATACTATTATTATAGAGCAAAACTTTGTTTTGTTGTAATGAAAAGGATCAAAAATCATCAAAAAAGACTTCATCGTTTTTGAAAATTCTGTCACTATTCGAAAGCTATATTATCCATGAGTAATATAGGCTAAATTTTATTTTGAAAAAATAGCGTTCCGTATATTATTTGGGTTTTTCGGAAATAATGTGTAAAAATTCAACCAGAAAAATTACTCATTTTGCGTACGCCGCCTAATCCGTAATATATCGTAAATAATTTTAGGTCTTATAAACGGTTTTTTATGAGTTATGACTAATTATGTTGTACAGTAACGTCAGACCTGATCTTAAAAGGGTTCTTATCATATCTTTGTAGGTACGGTACTCAAAAAATACACCGATTCTTATTTTTATAAAACGTTAGACTGAAAATAAGTTGTTTAAAAATTAGGCGTTTTTATACATAATACATATTGAACGTCTTACTACGCTTAAAGAAAATGTTTTAATTGTAAAAGTACCCCGATGTTGGCATTACATGAATAAGCGCAATTAAAATACCTTACATATTCCATTGTAACCAAGAGACTTTTTGCGCAGTCAAATATATAATCAAATGTTTCTTAACATTTATATAGAATACGACAACTTAAGAGCACAAACTTTATCCTAAGTTTCTAGAATATTCAGTTAGTCAGGGGAGACGCTAATGCCTGCTACTAGTCTCCCACGATCGCATATTCATAATGCATAATGACGCTGCTACTGGATTGTGCTTAACATTAGCGCCCTAATACATAGCAAGATTAATCCGCTTTAAGCAGAAAATACTATAATACATACGGGTTATAAAATAATTCACTATAGGTATATTTTCTAGTTTTCTGATAAGATTATGTAAGGGAGCTGAGTAGGTGTCGTTATCTATGTATTATTGTGAATTTAATGATGTGCCCTTATTAGGGACGACCCGCTTGGCGTAGTGTTTTTTATTAAATAAGACTAACCCTACAGACACGCAGGTATTTTTTTTAATTTATGAACCTTTCTTGCATTCTTTACGTTATTCCTATTATTATGATGTACACATATGTATCTCTCTTTTATCTTTCCTTTTGAGCTATACAATCTAAAACAGACATTGGACACGCGAAAGAGAAATTACTGCGAACGGTAATACCTAGCAACGTTCTATAATGTCTACAATTTGTAGCACACTTCCATCTTCTCTGGCGCAGCGGTGTTGGCTTTACAAACGTGAAATTTAAGGTTAAAATCGTATGGTATACCGAGGCGATGGTTAATTGGGGCATTATTATTAAAGGAGTCATTTTTGGTAATCCAGATCATTTTTGGCAGTCGTTACAAGATAAAGGTGGTTCAGTTTATTTTTTGAATTGTGGAAGTGAAACGTCAATTGCCCTGTTCAAAAAGTCTATGCACCTTTAGGTGCTTTTTTGTGATGTATCTTGATAATACTTTCGATAATTAAAAGCAAAAGTCATGTTATTTTGTAAAAATTGCTGAGTAAAAGAAAAATTGACTTATAGAAAAATTGTATATACGTCAATAACCAATATATCTGTATTTTGTCAAAACATGTTAAAGACAAAAGAATACATAAGAACTAGCTGTTACCCACAAATCCGTCTGCGTGAAATAGGAGAAATGTCTGCGAGGTGTGTTGAAATATACTGTACAGTATAAATGAGGTGTTTTTATTGTATGTGCTATTTTATTATTAGACACAAAGTTTCATGGCTTTTACTTCGACGAATTTCTATATTGACTTTCATCTCCATTTAAACCCCTAGTTTACCCCGCACAGTTTGAAACAAACAAAACAACAAAACTACTAGAAAAGTACTACTTATGGATCGTCTCCAGTAACAGAAACATTTTTAGTTTTATGTTCAACAGAGACGATATTCCAACCCTTTTAGCATTAATTATATTATCGCAATAATTAATAGCTTTAGTCCTTTCTTGAAATCTATTCTAGGTATTTTTCAAACTTTATCGAAATCGGGCAAACGGTTTAAACAGAAGCGACGGGCAGACAGACAGACTTACTTTCACATTGCATCATTAGCATAGAGAAATAAAGGTTATGGGGCAAAAATTCTAGAAAAATATGTATTTATAATAGCGGATCACAAAAGTGGCATCTAAAAATGGCTTGACTTGCTTGAAGATATGGTACATAACTGTAAATTAGTTTAAAACTTTTGTTGGTTACTGGAGGGATCTATTCTGTAATTTAGTAATTTTCTGTATATTATTATAAGGCGTCTAAGATATCATATCATTTCTTTTAATTATTTTTACACACGCGAATTCTGCAAATTATTAAAAGATAAGAAATTATTATTCGGATTTTATTTTACTTCTTCTATTAAGAACTTTTATACAGAATTAAGATTTTTGTTTACGATTAACACTCGAGGATCGTGTCATAACTTTGCGTTATAATATACAATCTACAAGTTGTGATATTATTTTAATAAAAGCCCATCTTCAGTAAGCTAGTTGCGACCTGACAACGCGGTGGCTCCTTTGTTGCCGCTTGAGGAACCAATCAGTATTTAAGGTTGTAAAGTGAGAGAGTGCAGACAGGGGGCTCTCAGGAAAATAAAAAGCGTATGAGAGCGGTAACACTCACCGCAATTTCCGCGAACGCCTTTTCGCTATAAATCACTGCTTTTTCTCTTCTTTCGAAATGCGCTGTGTGCTCTAGTGTTTTTAAATTTCCTACAAATTTAGATTAACGAAAAATCAAAAACTTGGTATTTATTTTTATCCATGTTGATAAATTAAAGATAAAATTAAGTCTTTACAAATTTTGGCTACTTAATATACTCAATAAAGCTCCTACGACACCGAATAAGTCATCGAAAGGCAATTCCTAATTGAAAAAACAGCGGAATTGTAATTCAGTAGGCGATGTTCGATTCAGTTCTGTCTATACTTAATTTTAAACCAATGTGGTATATCATCACAGAAAATCAATAAACAAAATCATATCAATTGAAGACACTATAATATGTATATTAATTTTTATATTAGTGCATAGTCATATGTTTTGTTAATTTAAACTCGTTTTCATTAAAGACATTTTTATAAACGTATATGTTAAAGAGTCAATGTTAATGACGAGTGTTTTTAGGATTTAATCATATTAAACAATTACCTTTTAAAACCATTTATTTTCATGTCACACAAATGTATAAATAATAACCCTGTCGCACAATCTTTTAAAAAAAATGTAATATAATAAATCTTAAGTTTTAGCAAGATTATTGTGAGCACGGTTCAAGTAAAAGTTCGCATTGAACATCAATAACAAGATAAAAGTGCTCAAAGTCTTCTTTTGTCTTTCAGTTATATTGCAGCAAAAATATCCTTTACCTTTTTTATACTTTGTGTTTTATAATTTTTTGGTAAAACGTAGTTTGGCTAATCATTACAAGTTTAAAAGTTACGTTTAATAAAGATAAACTTTAAGTTTATATATTAAATATTGTTTTTTTATTTGAATATGGTTTAATGGTAAAAATTATATCAGACATTTACAAAAAGTACGTTAAGCGGTTAAAAATACTTGATTCCATTTTAATAAAATGTGTATGAAAAGATTTTTAATCTTTTTATGATTTATTTAAATTAGTAAGTAAATAACATATATGATTTCATAATGTAATAAGAATAATATTTGCTTTCTTGTATAAAAAAACAATAATATGTTTTATTCTTTTATTCGACAAAGACACACAAGCTACAAGGTTTAATGAGTCGAAAATATGTACAATGATAAATTGAATGTTTGAAGAATTGCTTTTGAGTTCATTGAGAATATTGTTGTATATTTGTTGTTAATTTCGAAATATTATGACTGGCGATGTAACTTGAAATAATAATTGGAAACTATCTAAGAAAAATTATACTAAAAATAGACATATATTCACTTATCATTGTAATTATTATATGATATCATTATTATTTCTAAATAAATACTGATTATACTGCTACTAATAAGTATTATGTGCATTTGTTTGTGATATCATCATTATCATCATAATCAGCACCTATTTGTCCACTACGGGACATAGGCCTTCTTCTATGAATGTCAAGAGTGCTGCTACTCGCTGCCAATTTGAACGGACTACTGCACGGAGATCGCCATCCCACCTGGTTGGGGGTCGACCAACACTCCGTTTCCCTAAAATATATCTTTAAAAGTATTATTTTTATTTCCTCAAACGTCAATTGCAAAACATTCAAATTAAGTTTTACGTTATAAAACATTTTTTGAAACACATTGCAATCCACATTAATATTATTGATTTCGAATTACCTGAAGTCTGAAATGAAGTCCCTTAATCTGCCTCTGCCTCTGTGGCTTTCTTTAAATTTTTAATAGCGGCTTGTACTTCATCTCTCAAGATATTAGACATTTTTAAACGTGGTTGTTTATTAAAGAACACATTATTCTAGGAACCTTAAAAGAGAATTGCTAGAAAAATAAAAGATACTTTAGCTTCAATTCCGCTGTAGGACAAGAAGTGACTTAAAATCCGCTAATCTCGTTATTGATGTCCGATGTGCAGTTCGTAAGAAAATCTTGTCAAAAAGTTTCGATTTGAAAATATTATATCTCCTGCAACAGTAGAAGAATTCAAGGTACCGTAGCTTTCTGTTCAAAATAAATCTATGTTCGGTCAATCAATTCAAAATAAATCGTGTCTGTCGGTCTGTCTGTTCTGGCTAATTTCAGGATATTGTTTTTGTCCTGGCCTTTGAAAACGTCTATTATAACTGGGAGTAGCTTGGGCTACTTAAAAAGAAATAAGAAATTTCGTAAGAGCGTTCAGTGAAAATAAGTGATGCACATACTAATGAATTTTGAGCCTATAAATTATTTCGACTAGTAAACTATTGATAGTCATTACAAAAGAGACGTTTCGATGATTACGTGCCACTTTTAGCATTTGCATCTACGTTAAAGTAACACATGAGAATAGGTGCTCTACTAATAATATCGGTCTAATTGATTTTGACCGCGTGAATCCGATCTATGTTACAGATTAGGCATCTGCAGTTATTAAAAATGTTTGCAATGAAATGTTTATTGGGGGTTATTCTTAAAACATAGATATATACTAACCCGGACTTTACGGATCAAATAAAGTGGTTTATAATATTAGGGTATATTAATTATCTCTATGTTCGCAAATTAAATCTTACATATCTTATCCTAACCAGCAATTTGTCAATGCTGTTTTGTATCGATTTATATCGTTGGTAAAACACCATCTGTGCTTAGCTTACACATCCTTAACTGTAATACAATATTCGAAAACATATGTGTTATAAATAAGCGATGAACTACCATGAGTACCGTTATGACATATAAGTACTGAGTTATTTTTAACGTATACTTACAATGTATATTACACCACTTTTCCATATATTATCAACTATTGTAAAAACCAATATCTTCGAAGTACCCAGTTGTTTATTTCTATGTTTTCTTTATTAATAGGCTCATTAGACATACAAATATATTGTGGCTTATTTATAGGTTAGGTGCTGGATATCTTTTGTGGTCTGTCAAGTAATGCTGCTTTCTGCTTTAATCGTAAAGCGGTAATCTTAACAAATTCCTTGTGAAAAAGTAGACAAAGTAGTGCTTATTATCACTTGATTGACGGACTATTAAATTATGCAAGAGCATTTTCCAGAAAGAACGTACATGACGTTGAACAAGGTAGAAAACTACGAGTTTATTCTAACAAACGAACGAATCATGATTACACATTTTATTCAATTTCTGTCTGTTTTGTATCAGTATATAATTTATTGTACTAAACTAAATATTACATTACATTATTGCTTATTTTTAGATGTTTGTTCTAGTATACTATTTTAATTGCTATCTAACAATAAGGTTATTGAGTCAAGATATTTAAAGAGACATCTCGCAAGCAATCAAACTTAAAATAAAAATGCAGAACATGAATTTCTTCCACTTTGCAATGTAATTGAATGAAATTATTTTTTTTCAAATATCCTGGTGATTGCTTGATTTGTAATATAAATAATAATTTATTTATCATATTGATGATCTTTTTACTAAAATAAAGAGGAAGATGACCGCAAACTTAAGCTTTTTTCGCGGCAGGTGAAATTTTGTGGCTGATGGTAAATTTTACATTTATGTGACATCATTAAAGCCTCGATTTATGTTTACTTTCGGTTCTTTAATTTTAATTGCTGAAAAAAAGTATATTATAAAACGAAATACTCATTTAAGCCAGTTTCAAAAACTCTATAAATATCACTATTTTATTTAAATAAACAAAACTGTAGCACCTAACCTTTTATTGCTTTTAACAACTGTTTTAAACTAATCTAATTTCCTATTTTACCACGTTTTCTTATTTAAGAGTATAGTTAATATGAGTAATCTCGGCAATGTCACAATGAGTTATGAATGTTCACTCGGAGAGAATAGCGCACTGAAACTATGTAGTGTCAGAGCGGTGATTACAAGAAGTATTTTAAAATAATAACTACGAATATACTTCACGTTTCATAAGTGTTTTATTTAAGAATATATCGTTATTTATTAAGTGTCACTCTAATAAAAACAAAAGATAGAAGGTCTTGCTCTTGCTTGACGATGAGCACTCGATATGCGAGTGGGTGCCTGCAGAGTAAAGTGTCATAATTTACGAATGTTACGATATATATCTACACGTACTATGAAAAAGTTTGGTACAACCTAACCTGCAAAACATTAACACTTCAAATATTACACACTACTTGTTAATTTATTATTTATACCTCTATCATTCAAACGTACAAAAACCTTGTTTTTTATTATAGGCAAACAAACATTTAGGTAATAGTACGATATGACGTGAATAAATTGTCAACACAGTAGATTTTTCTAATTTTAGAAGATGTTTAACATTTTCTTTTTTATTGCCTACAAAGGCCGTCAAGCAGTCAGGCCAAGTGATGAAAAGTAATCACCGATCCCCGTGGACATCGGCAATACCAGGAGTATTACCAATGCGCTGCCTACTGTGAGACATAGGATGTTACGCTTCGTTTAACAAATAGATACGTAAGTAAGTAATACGGTGGTTCACACTGCTTCTTTGCGGCAGAGATAATCGTGGATACTGGTTCATTGAAACTAATATTACAACAAAAAAATAACAGTAGATGTGGTTATCAAAATAAATGGACAAAGGTCAATCACTTGATTATTATTTTAGTTGAGATTAAATCATTTGTTAATATTAAAGAGCTCTACCAGTTTTTAGTTTAATCTTAGTTTTAAGTTTAAATCAAAAGTATTTTTGCCCGACTTCCCAAAGAAAGGAGGTACTCAATTCGGAGCGTATGTTTTTTATATGTATGTCACCTTGTTGCTCTGCTCCTAATGCTCCGATTTTATTCATTTCTTTTTTTAATAAACAATATTAGCTTCCATTTTATATATTTATATATATATATATATATATATATATATATATATATATATATATATATATATATGTATGTATATATATTTTGTCATAAGTAGTCTAATAGATATTTGAGAAATAAGCAAAATTATGGCACCAAATATCAAAACCTCGTGTGATTTAATTACAAATGCTGCCAAAACCATAAAAGATAGAGATAAAGTGTGTGTTGCATAAATAAAGTTGAATCGGTCTACAATAATTTTTAGAACGATACACATCTATGTTTTAAGAATAACACACAGTAAACGTTTTAATGTAAACATTTTTAAAAATTGCGACACGTTCAAAGTCTATTTAGGATAATACAGTATAAGTTAACAAAAAAGTTATTGCATTAAATTGATTCTATGTACATAAATCGTGTCATAGACGACATTTTGGTGAAATAAATACCTCAAAAGTAATCAGAGATTTAAAACGCGGTGGCAGAAAACGCGTTGCAATTTATTACGAAGAGCACGTTCTTACCTGTTTATGTTGCGTAAAATAGTTATACGCTGTTACAAGTCGGTCATATTTTTATTTTTTTATTTTTATTACGATCGATCCACAGTCAAAGGACTTATGGTGGTCGGCTCGTCCGTAAAAACTGTGTTATTTATTACGCATGTATGCACGGACGCGACAGAAAATATTAGCTCTATAGATTTTTTGGCAAAATATTCCTCATTTAGAAATATAATTGGTACTTATTTTGCTTTTAATCTTACCAATTTTAATACTGAAGCCTCATTCCACAACTTTAGTCACCAGGGGATGTGTCATGTCTTGCACTACTCAACTGCACCCTTTAGCATATAAATAACACAGAGTGCATGGTAAAATCCATAAAATTATTCAATTATATTTAAAAAGAAATACTCCTTATCAATTTCAACACTGTCACGTCGTATGTAAATAGTCATTGAATTGTTGTTTAATTTCTTCCAATACAATACAATAATATCAGATAAGTTCACTTGACTTGCAAAAACAAAATGAGAACAGCATCTTGTCTCTTAAATGTTACATACAAATTGTACGGAAGCGACTTGTAACAAGGCGCTTGGTCATTTTGATATTAAATCTTTCTGGAGCAAGATTTCATTTAATTTTTGTCTTTTTATTTGGACAAGGTTTTTATTCTTCAATTATATTATTTATGTTATGTTGTAGTTGGGTTTATTTGGGGACTCTTAGTTTAATCATATATATATCAATGTTAATTATATATTTCTGAATCAAATATAAGCAGTATTGTTGAGGTCGCGACATCATAGTTTTTTGTTTTTTATCTAAGCTTGTCCTTGACAGAGCTTTCTCATGTCTATAAAATTAGGGAGGAATTCGATAGTGCTTAATGTGTAATCCTGTATTTGTTTAGAACTAGCACAAACATAAGATTCGAAGATGCGCCATTAAAGGAAATAAGAACCCTGTGAAACAAACAGTATTGTGGTGTTTCAGAGGGATTGGGTTAAAAATAATGATTTATTAATTTAGTAACAGCAATGGTTATTAGATAATTAAGTATTTATTCAATATATTTGCTAAACTGCAAATAGCATTAACGGAAATTATTGTCAAATAATTCTATCAACTACAGGACCAAGAGTGCATGCGCGTTATTACTTAATTCTCATTAAGTGCCAAAATATTTAACTAACGCCAAAATTTAATATTTTACAAAAAAGTCATTTATAACATTATGCGCTTAGACACAAAGATTATTCAGCCCATGGTTGTGTTCTTTTATTTTTAGCTAGTAAGTGATAAACCAACGAGATACTTTTTTACGCAGTCCGCCATTTAATTTTGGTTTTAAATTAACATGTTTATTTATTTATTGTACATTAAATGATACTTATTTTAATTTATATTGCGTACAAAATGTTTCCAATGGTGTTATGGTGGCTAGTAGTTGATTTTTGTACTTTTTCCTATTTTTGCATCAATATGGTCTCTGCGAGTTATTCTGAAATTTGTAACCCATGATGCGATTTCAAATTAACTGTTTCAGTTGCCTTACATGAAAAATAAACAAGTTTGTTTAAACATAGTCGTCTCTTTACTCACAACAATAATTAAATGTTTTAAAAATAGTATATTCGCACGTTTGTTTTTGTTGTCTACAGTATTTCTTGTTGTCCTCGGTTTAAATCTTTCTTATTCAAATGTTAGTTTTCATCATATTAATATTTTACGAACATTATTAATCGGTGCAGCGTGTGTAGCGAATCACAAAAAAGGAAACTGGCAACACAGCAGCCGTGAGTACTATTAACAAGATCTCAGTGCGCTGGAAAAATACGCTCGCATTTATTTCCTATTAAATAAAATTCTCTAGCACGAATCTACGCCTTTTACACCCTATTCACAGACGTTTTGCCAAGTTCAAAGACATTAAATAAACAAAACATATTTTATAATTTTAAATCCATCTGTATACATAATAATTCTCCTTACTATATATAATCATTTCACTAATATAAAAATAAAAAATAAATCTAAGAATGGAAACGTTACGTTTGATGTAACTCCGTTATAAAAGTATATTAAATCAATCCAGTGCAGCATTACAAAGTTCCTTTTGTGTTACTACATAGCTGTATATTACTAAATTTACTGTAGATCAACTAAGATTTAATAAAATAAATAAAAAAGTCTTTTATTTTTTGCTTCATCATAACTTTACATAAAACAGGTCGCGTGCAAAAATTTATTGAATTAGCAGCCACAAGACGTTAGATAATCAATTTATTTTAAGTTATCAATATCTATTTTTAATCTATATTTCTATAATTATTAATTAACTTGTTGTTTTAATAAATAGCAATAAAATTTCGTTTACATACAATTAAAAATAAAAATAATTATACATTTCGATCAATTGTCTTAACCTATAGCACGTATTTAATCAAATTAAATCATCTGCTAAGATATAACAATCGTTAAAAGATAAATATTAATATATCTTAAGCCAGCGTTCGCATTACAACCTGTTCTTTTGGACCGCCTCCGTGGCCTAGCGGTATTGCTTGCTTTATTAATCGGAGGCCGTGGGTTCGAATCCCGCGGGGAAACAACTTTGTGTTATCGTTGTTTTCTGGTTGGTTAGGACAATTTGTGCCTATCATCCATGTGTCGGATGGGCATGTAAAAAGTCGGTCCACCTACCAACCCGCATTGGACCATCGTGGTGTGATACGGTCCAAAAACCCCATAATAGAGAAGGCGTGCGTTAGAGTGGACCTATGATCAGCAGAACAGCAACACAGGCTGATGATGATAATGAAGAATACTTCAAGGTTGCCTGAAAGTAACTAAATCTTGAAGCGTTACATTGTTTATTGGCAGAAAATCATTGATTTATGTGCTATTAATGATAGCGATAACAGAATATAAATAAGTCTTTTTGAAACGATAATATATATTTGCTCTCCAAACTGTATTGAATTTAAATACTTTATGGGCTACTGATGTAAACATAAAAGGGGCTCCAATATTTCATTTGTTTATCATTGTGACAATTACGTAATAAACGTCACACTACAATTACAGACCAATTGTAATATTTTAATATATTCATGTTTCAGACAAAATAATAATAGACCATAAAATAAATTTGTTTTAGTGGAAGTATGAAGCCATTCACAGTTTTTAAAGTAAGGATACTTCTTCAATTCATTATGCGATAAATCTAAATAACTTATAATATCTATATATTTTTAATTACAACAACAAGAACCATTTTGTTATCCGTGTGCTATATATAGGAGAAGTATATTAAATCGAAATAGATTTTCACCACCAACGATGTCGCGAAGACTGCCTTGTACAACTCGGCGTTAGAAAAAATAATTTCCAAAACAGAACTTGTCAGATGAGCTGGACCGTTACGGTTCCTTGATGAAGGTTGTATTTGCTTTTACTTTTACGCTACCCTCATTACACAAAGGATTTGCTTAAGCTTCGGATGTAATATATGAAACCTTTTAAACTCAACCTATTAATCAGACAAATTTAAATTAAGCAAATCTTACACTGCTACTATTTGAATACAAGAAATAAATTCGATATTAAGAATGGTAAACTTAATACATATATGAGCATAGCAGAAATTGTGCGATTACAGTAAAAAATAAACATTATTTTAAAACTTTACTGAAATTTTATGGATACAGGTGCATTTTTATTGGACTTACGTTAGCAAAAAAATTTCAAAATATTTAGGCACCAACACAATTATGCACGTATCTATATGTAATTAATGATTTCTTACACTTTTTAATGTAAGACATGATATTAAAGTCTAGTTGCAATGGTACAGTTTGCATATTGGTTTACACTAAGCTTAGTAACATTTATTAAACTGCGTGGTTTTTAGCTTAACGAAAATGAATGTGGTCGGTAATATTATAAAAATTAATTTTATAACTTTTGATCACAATAAACAACTTTATTTTTTTATACATTCCTAACATAAATACATATTGTAGTTAGGAGGACAAATAAACAAATTCTTGGTTTCTTAAATAACATTTTTTTACGGTTAGAATGAAGTTTCTACTCGTTTTAATATTCAAAGATAATACTAAGTGTTTTGCACATGTTTACTTAATATTGCAATTCGTGCAGTCTTTAACCAGGGCCCCAAAGCATCACTACGTTAAGTTTTATACAGAAATAAAAATAATAACCGTTAAGTACTTCTCAATACATATTTGAAAATTTTACATATGTGTACAAAAAAGCATGATCTTCTAATACATTGTGATGCACATGACATAGAAACAAGGAACAAACATAATTTAATTCTTCCAGCAACTAGACTGCGAAGAATAAGTAAGTCTTCTATGGGACAATGTATACGTATATACAACAAAATTCTAGTAAATGTCAGAATTTAACTATTAATAAATTTAAAAACGTAGTCAAGGAACGTTTAAAGATTATTACAATGCTAATGAATTTTTCAATGATAACACAGCCCGGTAATAGATTGCTCGCTCCAGGTTTTGTTTCAATATTGCGTAATGTGTTATACCTTCAAATTGTTTGTTATTTTTAAAATATAACATAAAACATAAGACGCTGAGTTGCTTTCGACGGTTCTTCTCAGGTGTGAGGCATCCTTTTCCGATGGTAGCGTGTTTGACAATCAATAAGCAAGTAAGGTTCGCTTTTATTACGATAAGCGAATCGTAAAATATTATAGTTTGAGCCGTTACGATTCCTGGCACTCGGAAAAGAGGGCGACTGAGTCTTTGATGAACGATCTCATCACTCAGCATCGATCCGGCCATCAGTCAAGCGCGCCTTTTAACGATCACTCCGTCATTTATATCAGGAGTTCCACTAGCGTAATTTAAATATTATTGGTTTTTGTTACCAGCTACTAGTTTTCACTGATTCCTGGTAATAACAATGTTGGAGTTACGCAATGAAAAGTTATAATACAATAATCTAGACAAAGAAAATACCTTTTTTATTTTACTGTGTGACGTTTGTTATTGCCTTTTAAAAACAATTTGTTAATTATAAAAATTAACTACATCGATTGCACTACAACTATCCACTAAACTAACAGTGGTTTCGAAATGCTCCATTGCAAAAGTTTTTTGAAATAGTGAAAATATGGCAATCATTTATTTTTTTACCGAATTTCTAAAAGAAGGTGGCACTTTGCTTAAATGTTAGTGCTCTGATTTTGTTCATTCTTTTTTAAATTATGGGTATTAGCTGTCATTTGGTCCCTTTTTTAATAGTTTTGTAGAAGGTAGTTTAATAGTTATCAAAGAAATTAAGTCAAATTAAAATTTCATCGTCAGAAAAGCAAACGCTACCGAAACCGTAAAAGATAGACTCAAACTGTCTTTAAAATATTACTTCTTTAACTCAAACTAAAATAACCCCTTACAAACCCTTTCGTTCAGCTTTCTGAGAGTCCCCCCACTGGTCATGAGCTACCATGGCTGACTTAGAGGACTTTGAATAGACTTTGAACACAAGTTAGCCGTAGCAAGTTGATGTGAGCCGTCTAGAAACTTTGGACTGCGTATGCACGCGGCAGTCCGAACTATGGCGCACTTGTTGGTCTGTCCTGCTTATCCTGGAAAGTGCTCGCAACAGGACCTAATGAAAGTCACAGTCAACGCTTTTTCGAAATTCTGAGTCTCAACTATATAAATAACTTGTCATCGACACGCAAAGAAGAATAATGAGAAAAAAATCAATAATACTTCAACTTTATTAGTTATTTCATTCTACTCAAACTTAGCGACTTCAATAGCAGTGAAAAAATTTCACAAAAGTAAATATTTTTACATATTACGTCAGTCATTTAAAAGAGAGCACTTCATTGATTTTGGAACAAATATTTATAGTATCATTCCTAGTTTCTTAAAGTGGTTTTAAGTCTTCAAATCGCGCTTCGATGATTCCAAAAACAATGTCGAGGGAGAGAGATACGGTTGTTTTTATAAACTCACCCAAATTTCGAAAATTAAGTAGAAAATTGTTCAAAAAGCTTTTATCTACCGTAATAGCTGAAGAAAGTTTTTAGGAGTAACCTAGAGAAAAAAAAAATTATTTTGTGCCTACACAAAATAAACGACTTAGTTAATCTAAAATAACCCGATAAATTTAATTATTTTACAATGTACATGCAACGTAGATCTCGAAAATATTACATTATAGACCACTTGTTTTGAATTTAAATTCCAATATTATTTTAGATAAATGAAATGTTACATTTGTTAATTGACTTTTATAAATGCTACTAACTAAGTAATTAACTAACTGGTTCGAAGAAAGACGCTTCTAACCAGATAAAAAGTAAGTAAATAATAATACATTTGTTATTTTCAAAAAATTAAATCGACGAGGCACGCAGGACGTTCATTTTTTGGCCATTATATGCCCTGCACATAAGAATCACCACTATCATCATTGTAAGTCACCACCAATTTAGTCGCACTTGGTGACAAGGTGTAAGTCTCGTTAACATAGTAAAAATATATTACATTACTACATAACATAGTAAATATTAATACAAAATGATTACTTTAATATGGCGATGCCATCACTTTTCAAGAAGTTCTCCTATCCTCGCGGGCACCGGCTGATTGCGTCCGCCGGCTAACAATGCACCATTGTTGACTGATGACGCTCCAAAAAATATAAATACAATAATAGACGACCAAGCCTCGGCTTCGTTTAAATTGTGCCCTTCCGTTGTTATTGCAGAGGTCTTTGTGCTTTTATTTTAATCAGGTTGGCATAAGACCGTGGCCTAACTGGTACCTCTTGTCATTATAGATTAATAAAATACTTATTAGTGCAGTTGACGGTATTTACCCGGTACACTATTGGAATAAATTTTATTCCATATATTGGCTGACTAAGTTTTAAAAGTGCGTATCTTTTCTATAAATAAGCCCATATTTCCTACATCTTCATCAAAGAAGGTGAAACTGATATGTATCAATCATTTTAGACGTTTGGGTTTCTTTGCGTATAAAGATCGAAGAAATAGGTTCTCACTTATGTACAGTGAAAAAAGCATCTTGTTTTACACAGAAATTTAATATAAAATTAAAAGTAAAAAGTACGATAATAACTTAAAAAGTAGATTTTAAGAAAACTGCAGAAATAATATCTATTTACCAAAACATTTGATTTCTTACGTGCATAATTGTAGAAGCCTTGCATTTACAAATAGCTTATAACGGTAGTAGAGTAAAGAATAGAAGAAATACTATTTACGCCCTAAATTCACATATTGGATATTCTAGTAGGTATTAATTACCAACTTCATGCGCACAAAATTTCTCAACCGGATACAAGACAATTGGTTTAAAAGTCAGAGTATAGCTTAACTAATAACTGATTACTGAATGTCATGTTTGTTAATTCATAAGCGAGTTATGAATGATTAAAAGACCTAATTTTCGATTCTGCCTGTCTAAGCATTCGCGAATCGCGCTCGTACAAGTGTACGTGACATGCGCTGTCAAACGTAAATGAACGCTCAAATTAAATGCTATGTTTTCATAGGATATCGAATATAGCTTTCATGTAGGAAGAGTCTCATACATATTTCAAATATTGATCATAAATTAATAAAGGAATATAAAAAATCATACTTTCAATTTATATCCAATAATAATAACCATTTTTATAAATATATCATAGCTTCGTAAAAAATATTATGAATGCAGGTTAAGACTAACAAATAATTAGCCGATTTTAACATTAGTAACGTGTTAGCATTTATTAACCATCCTCTGTGACATATGCCTTTTACTGTTTTGTTCTTCACGGACGAATGCTTATCTATATCCGGTTCTCCATTTTTCTGTGCTTAATATCAGCGGGGGAAGTTATATCGGAGTCAGACCGACTAAAACTATCACGTTGTTTCTTCAATGCGCCTGCAAGGTGGGGTTTCATCAGCGCTTATGCAGTCTCTTGCGACTATACCAGCACTAGCCACCCAAGAAGGCCTTTTCAGGTGTTTCGGGCTACTTCACCTCCAGCATGAGCAAGAAAGGGTTGTACGACTCCCACTCTACAACCACCCACAACTCGTCCGCCATACCTGCGCATCGCGCTTGAAATTGCCTCCAAGGGTGACTTTTTTCTAGCTGCAGATACTTTGTCCCACCGTTGCGACAAAGCAGAATATATTGGGGATATCCGGCTCTATTGCGGCAATGATTGGTTGTTTCGAACAAGCATCATCTAAAAGTATTACTTTGTTACTTCTTGACGCCAAAATAAGGGATCACAGGAACGCTTTCAAAGTCTTTGCGGCCCAAATAGTCCTGTCCTCTAAGAGAGCCTCGTCTCGGGCCTTGAGTCCACTCTACCTGAGAGCACGTCGAGCTGGTATACAAAAGAAGAACGCGGCCCTTATAACTAGGCAAGACACTTTCTCAAGCCTTTGCTTCAGGAATCATGGGACCAGAAGACCTTGAAACTTGCAGGCACAAGTACTTCAGCCTACAGCAGAAGCTTGATGTTCGGATCCACCGCATGATTTTTAAATACATTTCTTTACATAAGGATTTATTTTACATATTCTAATGATATGTCAGATTTCAAAACTATTGTGTACGTAAAACTAATATTCGTAGTCAAAAAGCGTGTTGTTTATTGCTACATCAATTGGTCAATAACACATTTCCACAGTTGTAGTAATTTTGAACTTTATGTAGAATTATAAACGAATTACTTGAAACATGACAATAATAGACCACAAAGCTTGTTTAAGGAACAATCGACTATCTGTAGTAAATGCTCATAAAGCCGTTATGAATTAAATTAATATTTAATTATTTGAATATTAAATATTCTTAACAAAAAAAAGAAAAACTTGTACCTTTTATGCTAATGTAAAGCGTTATAATAAAGGTATATATAATTATTTGAAGGTCTGCTTTCGTAATGAATTGTATTTCTGCCCTGAAGGGTTTAATATATTACAACGGAGGCTTAAGCGAATCCTCCGCATAATGAGGGTTCTGTTAAGTAAACGCAAATACAACCGTCATCAGGAGAGAACGCAACGGTCCTTCCCATCAGTCATGAGTCTCAAGCCCTGCGTTGCAAATAGGCTTTATTTCAACCCGTGGCATAAAACGCTGTAATATTTCTTTTCCTCTGTTTTGGCCATTTCAATCTATTAAAGGTAAATTTTGGTATCTCTGACGATTTAAAAGCGAACTTTAACCTATTCTTTTCCCATGTCGTTATGGTAGTTTTCCACTTGCGTTTGCTGCTTTACGTTATTTATTAATTGTGATTTCGCTTAAATTTAACATTGGATAACTTAGTTATATAAGAAATTATAAATGAATCACTGCCTTTTGAAATGCATTTGCCCCCTGGCCAAGACAATAAATATTTCAAATAATTAATAATAGACAATAAACTTTTAGAACTATAAATTTTGTACTTGCTTAATAATTAACAATATTTTAATGTAGAAAAATGTTAAGTTAGTGGAAAAAGTGAATTATTTGTTTATTTCGTAACGTAATTTTTATTCTCAGAAAAAACCAATATTGGACTATATTGAGAAAAAATGTAATCAAAGTACAATATAATAAACGCAACATAATTCCTTTTTATATGTAATGAATGGTTACCCTAAGTTAACGTTTGGCCTCTCGTAAAAAAGAGCAAACGCAAACAAATCTGTCATTACATAAAATTGTTGCAGCTCAACTCATTCTTGTCAGTCATACATTCCTACATTCTGTCTAGCTTCATAGCTATCAAACATTCAAAACACGTCATTGTTTTAATAGCAGTTGCTTCGCTATTTCTGGAAACAAATTTGCTGTATAAGAAAATCGAATTTACTAGCTAATTCAATCGAGTTTTGAGTCTTGTTAGACAATTGCTTTTGACAGCTTATTGGATTTATTGTGCTTTAATGACACATCGCTGTTAAAGTCATGCTGACATTAGCCTCCTATCCTTAGATTTTGGAACATCCAACCACGCTGTCAATGGTATACAAGAATTGACCGATTTACAACCCATCCACGCATGATCATTTACCTTTTGCATACAATTGGTGATCGGCATGCTAACCAAAGGAAATCCATGAAATTTTTGCGTCCCTCGCATTCAACCTCAGACCTCGTTTCTAAAACTTCATTTACATAGCAAGAGCGTAACTTGATAAAAAATTAGTATCTAGATTTAGAAATAAAGGAATTTTACAAAAATGACCAATTTAAGTAATGATACATCAATTATTACTTGAAATGAGGTGTAACAAGCTAAATCGCCGTTATTTCTATCTCATTTAAATTCTCATATCTTTTAAAGCTTATTCTAAAAAAAATGCTTACCATAAGATTGTTTCTGATAGAATGGATTTTAAAAGTATCAATTTATATATAATATGATCTTAACATGGCATTAGCTCTAATTGCATTTTGAATTGAATTAAATGTTTTTCGTTATTTTAAAACAATTTAATCGACGGAGGATTTTATAGACCAGTTAAGTATCTCTTGTTATATAGTTAATCATCTTTAAAGCTCTGTTTTTGTCCATATTAATCCAGGAGTGTGTTTTTAACAATTCTATTGGAATGAGTCAATATCTTTAAATGACCATTATCACAATGTGAATCACTGTGGCTGGCCTCTAATAGCTTCCATTAGGGGTTTTTGGACCGTCTTATCTACTTATCACTTTTAATTTAAAGAAAAATAATCAAAATCGCAGCTCTAGCAGCGGAGCAAAGAGGTAACTTATATTTAAAAAAACATGCTCCGAATAAGGATTACCTCCTTCTTTTGGGAAGTCGGTCAGAAATAAATAAGGGCTCAACTCTGTCCCGTAAACATTAGCCCTGGGAAGGGTTTGAAAGGGCCAGGAATTTATCTGTATTTGTAAAGTAAATATACGAGATAAAATTGTAAAACTAAATTATTTATCATGTATGATATTCGCGTAAGCAGCAGAAAGTCCCTACAGCTAGTTAGAAAATATAAATAACTCAATATTTTACCACAAACAGTTACCAACTATAAAACGATAAAGATTTCAACGTCAGAATGAACAGTATACATTAAATTGTACAATTCAATAATGAGCAGCTTTTCGTGTCGCTCGGCAGCTCATGCTAATGAGCGTTTGTCGCAGCGAGGTCAAGTCGTGCTTGTGCCCTGAACTTTCATTGAGTATTAAAAGAGTCACAACAATGTAAAGAATTGTTACGAAGCTCGCGCACAAAAGCGGATTCCTAAAGTTTTTAAAAATAAGGATTTTTAATTTTGTTATGTTTACGATGATTAGTTACATTATACAAGTGGCGATACAAGTTATTTAACAAAAGTGTAGTAAATTTTAAGTGTTTTTTTATTAAGTTACATCTTAATATTCTTTTTAATTAAAAAAACTTACATTTTTTTATTTGATGCAATAAATTGCAGTAATAAATTACTATTGTACCGCCTCCGTGGCCTAGCGAAATTGGCTCTTGCTTTCAAAACTGGAGAGACCTTTTAGGTCTTCCAACCGAATTTACAATTCAATAAAACTATAATAATAGTTCGTGGTAACATTTAATCTATCGTATATCTATAAATTACTTTTTCCTAGAACCTTATTAAAAATATAATCAAATAGCCGCGAATTGAAAAGAGTTTATTCTGTGAAACTATTAAAGTTCATTTTCAAATATTTACTAGTGACCGCCATCAATGTACGAGCTATCTGATCTGCAGCAGACTGTAGTCACGCGAAAAGGATATTACTATAAAGACCGTTGTGAATCAGCATTTTTGTAGCAATTCGTAATAATTATTGCAGTGCTCTGTTTATTATAAATAGGGAAATGACATCTTGTTATAAAGGTGAAAATGTAAACAAAAATATTTTAAGTAACTCAAATTTATGCAACAATAGAAATTATTAAGCATTTTTCACAGTGTATTAAGTTTTATAACAATAATGTGACGTTAAGGTTAACTAGATATTGTATAAATATTTTAACAAAAATGTGTGATAATTCAAGAGGATACAATGTTACAACATTGATGATTTTATTTTAGAAGAAAAAAAGTTACAATTTTTGTTTCAATAACTGTGTAAAAGACTACTACGGGAATTAAGTTACATATCTAGTTGACTTAAATAGTTTCTTTGAATTTTATTTTCATTCATTAAGTTTTGTCTCTTGGCAAAATGAGCTTTGACTTATGAAAAAATATTTTTAACTTATTTTCAGCGATATAAAAAGATATATAATTCTATTGTAGAAAAGGAAAGGAATGAAAATAGAATGTGTAACTATAGACCAAACCTACACATTATTACTTTAAACTAGTCAAATCAGTGCTAGCATTTGAATGAAATTGAAATGGAATAGTTATTAAAATAATAGTTCGCTATATAAATAGTACGGATAGAGATATTTGATAGAACCGATTACTGAATCGAATGATGATCCATAGACGAGGCTCATTCACTACAGGTCCATATACATCCTAGACGTCAGTCTAAATAAGAGACGAATGGGTCTCTAACAACATAGGAACGTGGAAGCACACGTGAGGACGGAGTTACACCAGAGCTTCTGAAAGAGCATAAAGCCGCTAATAATAGTTCAGAAGCTGTATAATTTCATTTTAATCAAGGTGGTATTACGCCAGAAGTGTAGAGAAGAAGTTTGGTCCTACTATTCTTCAAGAAACGAGAGCTCTTCAAGATTTTTTTAATTTCCCTTTTAAGCAGCATCTACATTTTATTTACAAAAAACCCACCACTAACTTTAGCCACTCTAACTAGCTATATTTTGACAAATAAATATACTTTACTAAAGTAAAAAATATGTATTTATGCTGTAGATTATACAGAGGACTGAATTGTATAATTTACCTTTGTCTTCAACCAATATGTGTTGCGATTGCGATTTGATTTATAGTTAGAATCACTCAGCGAGCTATAGACCAGGCTTTGGTCAACATTTCTCCGTGTAAATTCAAATAAAAAATTTTGCGTCCCAAATTGATGAACTTTAAGGTAAAGCAGAAGCATATATCTCCAACTAATTTTCAGAAATTGAGCTCTGAGCTTCCGCATGCTCCGTACTCAACAGATCTAGGCTACCTATTCCCGAAAATATAAAGATGAATCTATGATGAAAAGGAAAACTATATATACTAACAACTTTTGACAGATGAGGACTGCATCGCAAGTGTAAACGACGATTTTTTCGATTGTAGAAGATTTTTTGCCATAAAATTACGTAGATATTGTAAAAAAATCTTTTTAAAAAGGAGTTATCTAACAGCCCTTGTATTGTTATTAATGTTCCACATTAAGTATTGTAGGTATAAATATTTTAATAAACAAAAAGCAAGAGCCTACATAAAACCCCAAAGGTGGTTATCAAATATTTGATACCCGCCTTTGTGGTTTGATGTGGTATGTGATGTCACCTAAAACATCTCTGTATAATTTTTCATTAAGCTTCTATAAATATTCAAGACTTTCTACGATGGCATACAGCATACCTGACAAAAGATAAGATACCGTTCATTGAAGAGATATAACACAACAAAAAGGCCCACGTATAACGTTGTTATTAATTGGCTGTCACTGAGTGTCCATGAAAAATACACATATTGCTCACAAAAATTCTTGGCACAAGTTATGGCTTATTCTTTCAGAAAGTTTTAATCAAAGCCACCACGGGTGCACCAACCGCATTATAGCGCAGAGCGTTTAAAAATTTCAAGGCTCTATTATGCACAATGAATATGCTATTAGGCGTCTGCAACGCAAAGTGATATTTAATATGTAAGCTACGATGTTTTTTTCCTTTAATTATGACTAGTTCAAAGAATTATTTTACTATGCTTTTTTTTATCTCAAACGACTGGAAATTCAATGTGGCTTTTAGATTTTAGCGGTATTATACCTCATAGTGACCTAATAATTTTGCAAATAGTATAGTGTATTATTAAATAAAATTACTTACATTTTATACGCTTATTTTACATTTTAAACTCGAAGTTTTCGAAACTTTCAGCTCGGTGAGGGTAGACTGAGATACATGCGCTTGAATTGCAGTAATTGAAGGGGTTTCCAGATCTTAATTTCTAATTTTAAATTATTTTAATCTGTATCAGACCTTATGCAAAAAGAACTGATTTATCTTTACGCCAGATGGTATTATGCTTGGTTAATTTTAATCTATTAATATGGATCAAGCAGGTGGTAAAAACCCAACCATCTTCTATTGAAATTTGGAGTTTTTAATCTCAATAGCCTCACGGATCATCCTTTAGAATCGGTGTTCTTTAGCGAGGATTTGTGTCGATCAAATCTGATGTAATGGTTTGGGGATTTAACGTGGTCGCCACACTGCCGACTTTTGGGTCTTCTATGTTTAATTCAGCTATATGTTCCTTCCACGCGGGTTCTTTTTGCTCGCTTTTGTTTGTCCAATGTAAGAGGGCCGCAGTCACAATCTAGCTTGTACACTCCTGGTCTTGTAGAGGAAATTGCACTGAAGGTGGTAGGAATTGACCAATCTTCTCAGCGCTTGAAATGTTTTGATTGAAGCCCGCCTCAAAATGGGCACAATCTTGCGTTACGCCTCCCAAAGGTGAAAGCAGGTACTGCCCAGGGGCTTCCACTGGTCACCGTGGACGCTGGACGTGGGCAGGAGCTTGTTGTCTCGCAGTACTTGCTTAACATGGTAGCTCAGCCGCCAGGTGTTCATCATCAATCCTCGTTCTCTGAAACAAAGATTTGCCTTGGTAGCTAATCTTGGGATGGATGGTGGTGTGAATTGCCATTAAATATTTATTGATGGGTTGTCCTAAATAAAATGTAAAAAAGCGATAAAATCCTAAAGTAATTTTATTTAATAATGTAAATTATTAACAATAGAAAATAATAGTATGTAGTAAATTAATCAGAAGTAAATTTCAGTAAAATCGTAATACCGAAGCTATGGTCTAAACATCCAATGTTTCTTTTAGATTGCTGGATAGAGTTAAAGAAAAAAAAACTTGAATTTGAATTAAATATTAAAAATATTCGCAATAATTTAATTATGTCTAAATTTAATAAAATTATGTTGTCAGAGTTTCGCGGTAGAATCTTCTTCAAATAGATAGCCCAGGTAAAAAGACTGGAGCGACCACAATTATTATTAGAGGTGTGTTTATTTAATAACAAACGGAAAAAAATATTTACATACGCCTTTATCCGCATCCTTATAATGATGAGAGAAACAAAGCTATGTTGGTAAAACGATTTTAATCGTTTGAATGCAACATAGCAAAAATATAAATTATGTATAATACTAGAGATCGTAAAGGCAGGGCAATATTATGTCCTTTGATCCAAACTAATATTATAAATGTCAAAGTAACTTTGTCTGTCTGTCTGTCTTTACTGTTTCAACCATCGAACCGATTTTGGAATAAAATTTGGTACATACATAGAATAGAGGGAAAGAAAACCGAGAAAGGGCGTGGCTATTAATTATTGCGACTAAAGTGGTCGAAAAGATATGAATAAAAGTTTATAAGGAAATCGTATCTGTAGACATAAAACGATGAAATTTTGTGTCGAGATAGTCAAAACAAGCCATAAGTAGTGTTTTTCTAAAAATTCTGTAGTTTCAAACTGTATGGGGATGAACTAGAGGTTATATTGGGGACGAAAATCAATAAAGAAATTCGTCATCGTCAAAGCAAGGGCTATAAAACTTTCCGTCATATATCTCTATAAAAATACTATACAGTATATTTTTAATACACCTCGCGGACATTTCTCATATTTCACGCGAATGATGTAGCGGGTAAAATCTACTAGTTTATAATATAGCTTTTTATATATCAATTAAACAAAAGTAAAAGAAAACGATTAGCTAATGAATGCAATGTTAGGCCTCTTGACACATTTAGACGAGACAAGGCCAAGTTAAATTATGAATTTGCTTTGATGCTTTCACGGTGATTAAATAAAAGTTACATATACAATGTAACTTTTGCTCCATGAATTGCACGCCACTGTAACTTAGTTATTTACTAAATTTATTACTTTTCACATCATTTCTGTTATACATTGTCCTAAAGACCAATTTCATTCTGTATTTTGTATAGTTACTAAAATTCATTGCGAATTCATAAGAAAGTACTTAAAAATATATCATCATCATCATAATTAGCGCCTATCAGTCCAATGCTGGACATAGGCCTTTTTCAATGAACGCCAAGCCGGCCAAGTCCCTACGAGCAGCCAACATAAACCGGCTACTGCACGGAGATCGCTATCTCAACTGGTCGGGGTCGACTAACACTCCGTTTTTCTAACGTGACCTCCACTCTAGAACCAGAACCTTATTAGTCCAAATGCTGTCCGTTCTTCGGACGACGTGACCAGCCCAATGCCTCTTCAAAGAGCCAATCCTATGCGCTATCTCGGTACCTTTCATTCTTTGCCAGATGAATTCCTTATGAATTTTATCTGACAAAGAGACTCCGAGGATAGCACCTTCCATGGTATCATACCATTGAGCCACGGCAAACTAGTGGACCAATTTGAAATGTTTGCAGAAATTAAAACTCCATTGTTCAATGACCTATAAACAACGGTACTGTAATTACTTTGTTCGTTTTAAATATTTCCTATTGTTTAATTTGTAACCTACAAAGTTAAGTTCTTTTTAATTTAATTATTATCACTGAATTGTAAGTAATGAACGTGACATATTATTTTTGTGTTATATACAACGACGTACCTTTGTATATCAAACCAAGACTTGAAAATATTTACACAAAACTTACAAATCTCTTAACTTAATCTAACATCAAACTAATATTATGTAAGTCATCGGTAATAATATAAAATCCACCAAGCTCACTTACGTGTAGCACTGTTATGAAAATTCATTATTAAATAAAAATGTCTTCTTCTCTAACAAGAATTTATAACTTACAAATTGCATAACTGTGAGTCGCTTGTATCAAAGCGCTAGGTAATTTTTATATTAAAATTTCGCAAAAAAAATTCTTGTTTTAGTAATGGCAAAAGTGTCAATATCAATTTAATTTAAATAGTTTTGTTAAAAATAATGTATGCATAGCTTTCTCAGTAAGTTCTTAAATAAGGCTCCATTTAAAAATCCTGACTTATTGAAAATTATACCAAAATTAAATTTTATTCACAACATTGACAGATCTAACCCAAATTAAAGTGCATTGATCAAATAGGATTATACCCATGAACGCAGTGTCAACGATAATGTTTGCCTAATAATCCTTTAAATCCAGGATCATTATTCGTGTATGTTATTAACCAATATCCTTTAGCAAGACAAGTTTTTAATATTTTTTTTTCCTTTTTTACTATCATTTATGATACTATAAAAACGCCCGTGAATGAATAACAAGAGTATATTTGTATGACGTCGCTATTTCTTATAAACATTGCAGCTTTACAATTACAGCCATTTATATATATTGTTAGTAGTATCGACGAGAGTATATATCATATATTCTAAGAAAAAAAATACTAAGCAATCATAAATAAATGTACGATGATGAACTTATGAAGTAAATATATAATAATAGTTAATTTATATGCCGCAACGTCGATTAATTTTAGCTTTATCAGACGCAGACGTGGCCAGTAAACTTAGTCTGCACAGACTGTAACCCAATTTTTCGAAAAGATTTTTGTCCAAGGCCTTTTTCAAGGATTTTTGTCAAACGCCTTCGCTGAAGTGACCTTCTCCAGCCCTTCATTTTGATCCTGCAGCTAAGAGTTTATTACACAATACACCTCATGTCGATTTGCGGGCAAAAATTATAGCTTACCGAAAAAATGTAAGAAAAAAATTTAATAAAGCAACCCATAAGTACGAACTACGTCGTACATATATTTTTGAAAGTAAAGTAAAGAAGTCGCCTGTAGCTCAGCCTTTTTTAAAATTCATTAATAAAACGATGACTGTGTGCCTCTTCGTTGCAATAAGTCACAATGTTTAAATTTATTCCAAGTCTAACTAGCTAAACTATAATATGATAACTAGTAAGGTGGTAAGCCCTCTTTTACAGAGGGCCACTTGAGGCGGTATCACCAAGGTGCCTTTTTCTGTCGAAAAGCAGTAGTGTGTAAAATGTTGCTGTATTGCGGTTTGAATAGCATTGTAGCCAGCGTATTTACCGGGTAAACATGACGTAACATCCATGACTTCTTACTATAGGCAGTGCCATTAAGGTCGCCAAACTGGATTCCGATGTCTATCTGACGTCAATGACTTTACCATCGTGGTCCTGATGCTACCTTTAGTTAGATACAAAAAGTATCAGAACTAAAAGGTTAAATACTTTCCAGTACATAAGGCACTCAAAATCTTCAGTGTTAACACTCATCGTCTGTTACATTTGTTGAATAAACACTACTGAACGCAGTACAGTTGTGTTAACACATATTTCTTGTGGTAAAAACAAAGTGGTCATTCTCTAGTCAGTCCTCGTTAACATGAAACCTACGAATCTAACTACTTATCTTTACGTAAAAGGGCAGAGTGGACCTTAAAAAGGCGCGCATGACTGATTACCGGATCGTTGGTAAGTCATGACATCAGTCATTAAATGCTCCGTCACCCTCTTTTCTAATTGCTAAGATTTCTTAGGGATAAAATAGCAATAATTCATATGTCACTCATATGAAACAAGATATGATATTAAAGGTGAAGTCTTCTACACAGTACAACATAACATAATAAAAATCTTCCAGGATTTTTGATGTGAAACATCTATAGGCTTAATTATAAACTGAATTGCTGAACGCTATACTAAGGTATACATTTATATATATATTTTGTATTGTTTTTGGGGTTATATAAGTTTGACATAGAGCCCCCCCAATTTTTTTTAACTTGGCTTTAGATTTATATAAATTCATCCCCCCCCCCCACTCTACATAGAGTTTTTAAAATCAGATTTACTCCTCAACTCCTTGATTCCAGAGCAAAGCTACTTCCAGGGCATTCAAACGTCTCGATTCTCGCCCTTCTGCAATCCTGGATGGCTGGGATGCGGTAGTTTCCAGTTCGATGATCTTCAAACCAGAGAACTTTAAACGCCCGTAACCCGGCTTGTACTGGTTAACGGGGTATGGACAGCAGTACTGCGCACAACGGACTGCATTGCACTGTGTACACGTCATTTAAAAAGTCAGACATTTTGTCTCCGCAGCCGTTCTACCAACACAAAATTAGGAAATTAGACTATAAATAATCTTTAAAATTTTGATGTTGATGTAAACTTATAGGCTCACTTCTAAACCGAATTGTTGGTAAGGCGACGTTCGCGACGCTATACTAAGGTATACATATATATATTTTATAAGTAGTAGAGTGTACGGTGTGGCTTCTCACTTAGTTCGACGTTGTTGTTTACTACGGTACACATAACCTGCGTTTTAATTAATTTTTTATTTGAATTTTTGACAATAACATATGTGTGGTAGTGATAACTCAAAAGAAGTGATTAACCTCGTGCAAAGAAAGTGAAACTACACTATGGCATACTACCAAGTCATCAGTAAGTAGATTGTATTTTTCAAGTGCCATAAATGTAATTATTATATTTTTATATTCATATTAATCATTTTAGTACTTATATAAATTATAATAAGATTAATAATTATATAAATTATATCAATATTATCTTCAATTAACTATTTAATTCCTGTAATAATATTATCTTTTATGCATGTTATTTGTACACACACGATGTTTCACATCTGCCAGGCGTCCCAATATTAATGTCTTCAATTCCGATATCACAATTATGTACAAATATCACTACACGTAATAGCACCTTTAGTGCGTCCCTTGTCAACCTTTGATAAGATTTGGTACAAGAAAAAAATTGTCCTTTCTTGAATCAAACATGAAATGCTTGCTCAGCGTTGGTGCGCAAAAGTTTCAGTTAAAACAATGGTAAACCTTTTAAGTTCCATGAATTAGGAAATTCCCTTTATAAGCCAAGTTAAGGCTTTATTTTGTGCCTTATTGAAAAAAGAGAAAAAAAGAGTCCCGTTGAGTTTCTTATCCTAGTTCTATGATCTCTTTAGGGTTACTTAAATTTCTTAACCGATGTAAGAATAATTGAAAATCAATAAGAAAATGTTATGTTTCTATATTAAATAAAAATGTTTCATTATCATTGAATAAAATCAAATAGCCATTATTGTAATTACGGTATTCTTATTGAAAGTGCCGACTTCTAAATTTGAAACGACATGTTATATTAAATATTCATTATTTTAATTAAGAGGAGCAAGACTAATTACATAATGTTTCGCATGGCCCAAACTGAATTAGGGGTCAAACCAAGTTAGTGAATTTATTACGAATGCATGGTTAGGATAACTTTGTTACGTAGACTACATAATAACTAGAAAACCTAATGCTCTATTACTTGCTTTAAATTAAGTAGGTATATAAGGCAATATAACAATATAATAATATTATAGACAGTTATGATTTGAAAAAAAAATGTATCATCATCATCAGCCTGTGATCATACGCCGTTTTGCTACGGAGGCAGTTATGTATATTGAATTATATTTACATTAAGGCGTACCACAGTTAAATATAATATGCTGTATTAATGTATTGTGCACAAGTTGTATATGTTCAGAAATTAACGAATTCAAGGGGAAATACCACTGTCCTAACATTATTCTGCTACAAAATTGTAGTAAAGACAGACAACTTCATTCTGTTTATCCTTTGTCATTATACACTATCTAAATCTGAATCTGGATGGATTAGAAGGTGACTCTATAATTAAGAACAGTTAAGAGAAATAATAAAATCGCCTCCGTGGTCTAGCGGTATTTATATAAACCAAAGGTCGTGGGTTCGAATCCCGAACGAAGTCTAAAAAGCACCTAATGGAGAAAGCGTGCACTAGAAGAGGCCAATAATTCATGTTGACATAACTGTATATCTGAAACAAGTTGTGTACCTCAACCCTTTGCATATCAATGTTTTGGTAAGTAAGTATCACTAAAAATACTGTCCCCAATGATTTGCGAGTTTGTTATTAAAGATACATGTAGAAATAAATGTACAAATGTATTTTATATCTGAAAACTTGCACACAGAAATGACATACATGAGACGCCTTGGCCAGGCTGGTCAAACAATAAGCCTCTATGAAAATTTTACGACCACCGTAGTCTAGTTGTAAACGTTGACGCTAGTGTAATTTTTAAAAAAATACTTCTGCAAAGATATTTTTCTAAATGTGTTGTAAAGACACATTTTTGCTGAACCTCCAAATGTCAAAGTAATAAGAAAAATATTTATTTGTCAGGTTTTTGTTTATGTTTTCCTGGTATACGAGGCAAATAAAAAAATACAAATTTTTATGTTATATATTATCAAAGCCTTTTTCCTCAAGCTTATTTTCGCCATTCTTTCTAAATTTTATTTGCGTTACTTTTAATTTTTCTTGAACCTTAACGTTTTTGGGCACAAATTTATTCTTTTGTTAATTTTTCTACCACGTTTAGAAATATTTCCAGTAAATTGAATAGCAATTTAGTGGAAATCATAAATGCTTTATATATTTTTCATATGTTAATATGCTTTATTCACTTAACATAATGCATATTTTCAGTATTAATACGACAAACACATTATTTGCAAACAGTTGAATGATTGCGAAAATGTAATATGGAGTGGAATTAATTTGAATACTACACAATTACAAAATGTTAATTGAATTGTTACATAAATTAGATATACACATACATAAGAAGTGTACAGATCGGTTCTTGCGGTCAGAAGCGTAGTCTTCTAGAACCGATCTACATTATTAAGCAGCTTATTTAAACCAGAGAGTAACGACCAGAGACTGCATATTTATTATAGACCTTTTACACATTTGTACATTGATAATATTAATATCTAGTAGACCGCGCGTTCGAGCCTGGAACATGAGAGAAACAGTACACTGACTACGTAATTGAGGTTGTCCAACTGTGAATGACTATTGTATGAAAGGTCCTTAGGTGTTTGTGTTTACTTGACGCATGACATCATCGAGCAGAAATTTAAAGAACAGCAGCATAATGTCTTTATCTTTTTGCATTTTTCGTCGACGAACACCTCTCAATGATTGCCGTACAATAAGAAAGCTTTCTCTTTCAATATAATGTTGAATGACAATATCTATTTTGACGTGTTGCAGTAGTATCGGTTGATTTATGAATGCAATGGATAGACAGCAGCAATTTATAAAAGTTGCATTATTTATAGAATTGCGCATTCATGTGTTATGAAAATCCAAAAAGTAAAAACATTTTTATAAATTCTAATATGTAAAACATATCGTTTAACTTGTAAATAATTAAAAATATTCAGCTTTGGTAAAACGTATTACTGTCTTTTTAGATATAATTATTAATTTATAGAAATAAACATTTCATTTGCTATGTTATTCATATTGATGTGAAACATAATACAAGATATAATTTATAAAACCGAAAAAAATATTAATTGAAGAGGAGAATGGATGAAATAATTTAACAGGTAATTTAAAAAAAAAACTGTGAATAATTTCTGCCACTAAATACGTATAAAGCGACCGTCTGTGTTCATGACATGCACAAAACCCCTTTATTGGATAAGGCATTTCAACTTTTGGCACAGGGTAAAATTATAAAAGCATTTCTGCTCGAAAAGGAAACGAATCATTAGTCTGCTTTTTCTAGAACTTCCCAGAATGTTTTTATTTAATTCGTAAAATCCACTGTTACATTAAAATTCGTCAAGATTTCCGTGATAAATTACATATATAAAAACTCCTTTTAAATAGAATTGCATATTGCTGCCACGACACTAAAGAGGATTAAGGGCGTAGAAAGATCACCCAAAACTTTACTGTATTTCTATCCAAACAACTCAAATTAGAATAATTACTCTTGTTTATAAAGTAAATCATGATAAGAACTAATATCAATTTAAAAATTTAAAGGATTTGTTACCATCAGCTCACACTTCCACCCAGACCTCGCTTCAGATACGATTTTTCTGAGATTAGTCCTTATAACGAGAAAAAAGGGTGGGGTACAGAAATTAACTGCCTCCGTAGCCTAGTGGTATAGGCTTGTGCTTTAGGAACCGGAGATCGTGGGTTCGAATCCTGCGGGGACTCAACCAATTTTCATTGTTGTTTCCTAGTTGGTTAAGGCAATTTGGGCCGATCACCCAATTGTCTGCAAAGTAAGATGATCCATGCGTCGGATGGGCACGTAAAAGTCGGTCCACCCACCAGCCTCATTGGAACCAGCGTGGTGGGATACGGTCCATAAACCCCTAATGGATAGGGGTGTATTAGGGGAGGCCTATGTCCAGAAGTGGACTATCAAAGGCTGATGATAATGATGATGATGACAGAATTTATGCTTAGATAATTGTATGCACAAAAGCAGTTAATTTATTACTATTCCTTGGTGGCTCTAAAATGACAATGTAATATATTTTAGAAAGATTTACAATTTCTCAAGCTTTAAAAACCACATTTGGTTCTTAAGTGGACACAGGTATGTATTTAATATATAATGCATGTAAAGTATATATGTTGCTTTAACGAAGTTCACTAACAATTAAAATAGAAAATATTGAAAAATGAAATTACAACTTAGTTCTTAAATTGCGAATATGACATGGCTATGATATCAATAACGGCTAGTTAAGAAATGCTTCTGTATAGATCAAGTACAAGACAGTATGTTAAGAGAAAACAGGAAAAGCGGTCGGTAGTTATAACTTGCTAACAACACCCAAAATAGAAATAAACTGTGTGGAAATAAATTTCCCATCGATCAGTCGCAGCTGTCGATGTAGCTTAACCCTGGTTATCGAGCGAGAAAATTATTTTGGACGCCGTTTGACTTACAAAGTAGAGAATAAATAAATGTACGAATTTTTCCTGACCTTTTTAGTTTATTACATAAAATGGCAATATAACATTTCATCAGATCAACAGACGGTAAAATAAAATGAGATATAACTAGAAAACATGAATGACTTCCAAAGAAATCATGGTATTAAAAGGAATACAATTATTCCTCGTTTTGTGTCTATAATTTTAGAATATGACCAGGACATATGTACATTACCTGACGGTGATGAGATTTGTTTTATTTTGTTTGTATTTTAAAATAAAACTCAATTGCAATAGTGTACAAAGCAGTACTGTAAAGATACTTTTGTTCATTAATTTGCGTAATAACTAGGTCACCTTGACGTTCCATCTTAGAACTTGAGATAACGAGTGATTTGCGTCTCGTTATTTCATACAATGAAAGAAAGAAAAACTTTAAAAGATAGGATATCTTTTAAAGTTTTTCTAAAATGGTGTCATAATAACAAATTTTTCTTCATTAATAATTATAAAACAAGCAATACTAGGTATACAAAATAATTGGTTATCTGCAGGGCTAAGACTATGAGTAAACCGAAACACGTTTTTTAAAGCTTTCTTAAACTTACTTTATGGAATCCGAAAAGCGTTTTCGATTTCAAGTATTTTTGCATTAGTTCCCCTTCACTTTTTACCCACCCAGAGGACCGCCTGGGGTGGTACCACCGCGGTGCCTTTTTCTGCGGCAAAGCCTACCGCTTTGTAAACACAATACTGAGTTCCAGTTTACAGGGCACTTTAGCCTGCGAATTTACTGGGTAAACGAGACTTAACATCCTCTTTCTCCTGGTAGGCAGCGCGTTGGTGATGCCCAGGTATTGTCAATGTCTATAGGCGTCGGTGACCACTTTCCATCTGGTGGCCCGAATGCTCGTCTGCCTGCGTAACCATAAAAAAAATTGTTAAGCTGATGATATCAGCTAGTTTCTCTAATGGCAAATGTGCTTCAATAAATTTTACGCTTAACGTTATGTATAACATGCATGCTTGTAAGAGCAGGTCTGAATTAAAGTATGTTGTAAGTAAAAAATATTTTTATAAATAATGCAATAATAAATGTGTCCTACACAACGACGCGCAAAAAAAACACAAACATAAAGTAAAGACATAATTTAATGACTTTGAGTAACATATAATTTAATGACTTTTTTTATTTAATGAGCTTTATTTACTTACCCTCTTAGTATGCTTTGTGTATGCATATTTGGGGGCTTAAGTAATTAACCAGATAAGTGATCCCGATGGCTTATTATTAAATAAAAAGTCCATGAAATATTTTAAGATAACATCACTAAATTACTACGATTAAAAGCAATCGTAGAAGTGAAAAGGTTAAATAGCAAGTAAGTATAAACCTAATTTTATTTATGTATATAATAAGCGATAGTAATGATTATTATAAACGATAGTATATAAAAACTTCGCAATATTATTAGTCCTTGCTTTTCTATTCCATTCTGACATTTTCTAATGATTAATATCCTCTGCCAATAAATAAAATACGTCATTACAGATGCCGTCCGGCTTACGCCTTAGAAACCAGAGGTCTACGGTTTGAATCCTGCGGGGATTCGATAACTTTTTATGATTGTTTCCTAGTTGGTTGGGCCAATGCGGGCTGATCACCCAAATGCATGTTAAGTAAGATATGCCATGCTTAGCCAACGGATAGGCATGTAAAAACTCGGTCCTGCGCCTGATTACTTTCCGGTATATCGGTCACGTGTCAAGTGTTGGATATCGATGTTATCCGGCTATGAGAGTAAGAAGGAAGAATCTGTGCTTGTGTGTGCATTTGAGCACTTTAATATCTTCTGCGTAGTTGGCTGATCTCTAATATAGATCGGCCGCCGTAGTCGAAATCAAACATAATTAGAGATACGTTTAGCGTCCTGAAACATGGAGCTCAAGTCTTATGAAGCCAGTTAGAAGTTACGTTTTCCACATTTGCGAACAACCACTACCATCACTACTATCCCAAAACTTTTATTACAACACTGATTTGAATCACCGTTTAAATAAGGAGTAATTCTTAAAATCTTTCTTACGATAATTTGTATAATGATATTCATAAAGGCAATTAAGTTAGTTTATTCAAAAAACAGCTTCATTGATATTTTATCCCTGAATATATATCAAAAACACACAAAATAAAAACCACATCAATCACTCACAACAGTCGGTGTAGCTTTCAAATCGTCCTAATGGTAACGTCAAAAGAAACGTATTTGATTTCGGTGATTATCTTCTGACTTGCTGTTTTAATATTATTATAACCGATTTTCTAAACTATTTCAACCCTAATTTTTAAGGTCGTCAATTTCACGTTTTAGCTTGAATACTTATAACAAAACTACATCTATACAAAAAATTCAAAGATCGTTTGTCTTAAATGCTAAAATCACAAACTGATTTAAAGCTTCATTGCTATGTACAGTCAAAAGTGATAGTTTATTTGACAGCGTTTTCGTGATTTTAAAATCCTTCCAAATATCAAAATAACGATATAAGACGTTTCAAATTCAAGCATAAATTTTATACGATTATTGTTTTCATAAACTAATTTTAGAACCCTTAATTTGTATTAGATTTACTAAATTTCACGTTTAGTTAAATTAAACATATATTGGTCTGATATTTAAAAATTACAGAATAGTAAATTAGTTTGATTTCTTTAAAATAGTTACCTAATTAGAAGATTGCGATCTGATTTAAACTATTCTGCGTTCATCCAGTAAAAAAGTGATATTTTTGCTTAACACAGGCGTTTTTTTCCTTATTTTAAAATCCTTTCCAAAAATCCAAAATAAACGGTCAATATTAGTACATTTACAAATGTTTCATTAGATATAATTATTGTAATAATATTCATAAATAATACTCATACTATAGTATTAATTAGAAACACGTTTATGAAACCATTATTTAATGCAACTCAACTACTTCACTAACATTTGATATATTTATTACACACGTAACTCAGGCTTACACGAGTGTCCTTGAGCATATTTTTTTGTTTTATTCTGTGTGTAAGACTTCTTAATTATTGTTTAGAGGCACCACCTCTAAGACTTAAATTGGCTTAAAACTTAAATTTTACGACTTATGCTTTGTTTTTATGGGTAGGGCGTATCACGAACTATCAGATGCAATGTTCTGCTATACTCGTAGCTTTAATCAGTGAACATAAGGTTCCCGTTGTTCAGTTAAGAAAAAAAATCTATGGGCTTTATGGTTAAACAAAATTTTAACAAAATAAAATCGACTTGAAAACAAAAAACTATTTGAAAACAAATTAAAATGCACTAAAAATAAAAAACTCTCCCATCCAAAATCCCTCTTCATCCCCCCTCCTTCAATCTACTCCTGATTTACGGACGGCCCTTAGCCAATGAAAGATTCCTTTGAGTATCGCTAATTTGCTCCTAAGATTTGAAGAGTTCCGTCGCTTTTTCATGGATCCCATTATGACAAACTAAGCAAACTCTTATTAAACTGCCATTGAATTACATTTTTCCCAATAAATAAATAAAAACAATCATCTAAATCGATCGGTGTGATATTGAGCTATTAATTGTACATTTGTTGAGCATATACTTAATGTAAATTTCATACTTATTCAGTTTTTTCATGGATGCCACTGTCACAACTGGACCAAATTGCTATGGGACCGAACGGGAAGCACCAGCTTTCAAATAAAAAATACAACATCCAACTTTCGCCTGGATGAACCCCAGACAAAAGTTCCGAGGTAACAAACATAAAAAAATACAGACGAATTGAGAACCTGCTCCTTTTATTGAAGTCGGTTAAAAAGTCGGTCCTGCGCCTTACCTGTCTTATCGGGATTTGAGAGCAAAAAGGAATAGTGGGTGCATCTGTGTTCGCGAGTACTCTTATAATATATCCTGCGCGGTTTGGCTGATCTTTAATATAATTCGGCTGCCGTAGTGGAAATCGACTAGGAGGATATTAATATCACTGAGTTTTCCGCGAGGGGCAACCAATTATTTAAAACGACGGGCGGCCTCGCCTTGGCAGATAAAATTTTCTAGATTTGTAATTAGAATAAAAAACGCTGCAGCAGGAAATATTTGCGGAACAGCCTGATTGCGCCTTTGAGATATTTATCTGCTTTAATTGAAAGAAAAGTAGATGGAAATGATATTGATCTTCTTTTAATTATCTATTTATATTGCCATTTTAAAACACGCAACTACTTTAACCGCTACATATACAAATATATGATAATATTAGGAAATATAAATAATTTAGAGGGAGGAGATTTGCCCAGTAGAAAAGACTTAGCTTTTCACGGTTTACCTGCTAGCTGAAACTCATAATAATTCTCGATTTATTTAATCGAGGCTCAAATTAATTTTTCTCGAGAGGAAATATAAATTAAAGTATAATTACATATGGTTATTTTTCTCTGTAATATCATAGTATATATAAAATGTCATAGTACGTCGGCCTTTTACACTGAACACTACCTTAACTTCACTGTTTTACTTTTTGTCTTGTAAATATTTAATTCCTTAACTGTTCCCACTTGACTGCTACGTGCCTTGTACAACTCTTAACAAAAATATTGACTTAAACTATTTATGATTCATAATAGGACCGAAACACCTATTCTTCACTTAAGTTTTCGGTAGTTTTTAAATGATAAATAATTTTTGAAATGAAAAGTAAACAATAAATTAATAGTTTAATTACTTGTTTCTTTACAAAGAAAATAATATATATTCCGTCTTAACAATAGAAAACAGTCGGCCAACGATCGGCTAGTCTGGTATGAGATGTGAAATCCGAATACCGTACAAACTTTTCTTTTAGAACTTGCGGCTGTACAAAAGCTGCCTTGTCTGTGACCATTTGCGTACTCAAAACTGACTTCAGAGAGATGTTCAAAGTTTTGCCTCTTGTATGTTTGAACAGGGTACTCTATAAAAATGATCTGTTAAAGAGAGCCAAAAACAAACTAGACTAGGCTCATTCAAAACAAAAATTGTACACAAGTCATGCCTGTTAAAATAAATATAGTTAAAATTAACTTATACTGTAACTTTATATTAAAAATATAAAGCTACAGTATAAGTTTCATTTATCATATCTCTTTGCACAATAAAACAAAGTCACTTAATATGAAGGCAGAGATTTAATACATAATCATAACGCTTCTTCTAACATGGCATTTAAAACTATTATTTTAAGATGACGGCGAACCGATTGGAAAGGATTCTTTGTATTTTTTGGGTGTTGGTTAAGGACGTTCGTACCTTTGTTGTTAATTACTAATTATGTTAACCTCTCAGTTGGAGTTGTTTTAGTGTACTATGGTCTGTAAAAAAACTTCCGTATATTTATCTTGGACATTCTATTCATAAGATGATGAAAACGTGAAACGATTGAGACCTTATCGAATTTCAGAATAGTTGTTTGGTGTTTTGCGAGGATTTTGATACAATCTAATCAAGTGTGTGTGTGTTTGTGTCATATAAATATTTAATTAAACACCATAATCTTACATCTAAAATGTTGTTCTTGTATTTTTGATGATAGATGACAGCCGGACTTAAGACTTTCAGTCCTATCGTAAGGCTAGTCTTCAGTCCGGATTCATAGAACATATATTATGGTCAAATTATTGTTGATTGCATTTCTGATACCTACTACATGGATTTTTATATTTTATTGTAACTAAGTTAAACATCCAAAATAGTGTCCGTTACTAAAAAATATAAAGCATGGCCTTTTTTTAAAAAAAATTCCAAACCTTTAGAAATTAATCATAGATTACTAATTTAATAAATAAATTATTATGGCCGTCAGAATCTAAATATTTTTAGCGGCTCGTAATGCCTTTTAAACCCAATAACATCTTTTATAGTTAAAACGTTCATTTAATACGTTTTAACACGAAATTTACCAAACTGATTATTTTGATATCAACTAGTTCAGCTCGTTCTTATAACTCAGTTTGGCAGTCCCAAAACGAATTTCTTCCTCGTTCGTCTCGTAAACCAAAAGTTAACGAAAAAAGGACTATGTCTGAAATAAGGGTATGGGCGTGTTCTTTAGAAACCGGAGGTCGTGGATTCAAATCCTGCGGGACTCAACAATTTTTCATTGTTGTTGGTTGTTTAATTTGGGCCAATCAACGTAAGATGATCCATGCGTCGGATGGGTATGTACAAAGTCGGTCCACCCACCAACCCATTGGACCTGCGTGGTGGGATACGGTCCAAAACCCTGAATAGACAGGGGTGTATTAGGAGGCCTACGTCCAGCAGTGGACTATCACAGGCTGATGATGATGATGAGGATAGTTCAAGATAAACTTGCTAAAGTATGTTTTGAATGGGATACAGAATATAAACAAATTAAATACAAATTTCTGTCGTAATACAACTTACTTGTGATGTCGGTATTCCTCGTCTTGACACTTTGTCAGAATACCCTCGTGGCAGGACTCGCAACCAACATTAGCTATTCTCTGCGTGCTAGATGCAACTATGTAGCGAAGCTTCTTGGAATATAAGACAAGGCAGAAACGCATACAAATGAGCTTACAATTCTCCAACAATCAAATCACTTTATTTGATTGCTTGCGTTAAAAAATTATAAACTTTGTCTAGAGGTTAAAATTTCATCGATAGTTAAGTTTATTACAATGCTTTTGAAACTGATATTAAACTAAAGCCGCTACACTGACATCTTGTAAAATAAATAAGACATCTAGACCGTTTGATAACTCCATTATTTAAAATTATTTAAAAAAAAGTTTGTTTTATTACAGTAATTTTAATTTTTATCCTCTTCAGACACTCCCACGAAAAATTTTTTGGGACAATTTGAGTGTTTTCAAACAACTTGACAATGAATCGGTCTGATAACGGTCAGTGAATATTTTTAACTTCTTATATTTTAATAAATATTTTCAAGATTCTTTGGGGCACCTTTATCAACAACCAGCCATTGCTGTTTTGACTTTGGTGTATTACGGTGAAACAACGATCCGAAATAAGTGACGAATCAACCCAAAAAAGTTCGAGGATTACGCTCTATCATAACCGAACATTCTATCGCCGACACTCGTGATACTAAGAGCCATACGTGTACAGCTTTGTCATAGCCAAATTTTCGTACAAGATTTATTATTCTCGCTTTTTGAAGATGCCTATGGTCTCTCGGCTAAGAGTTCACCTTCAAATAGGGTTTATTGTGAACGCATATTATAATTGTTTTATCGCATTTTAAGGCTGACAAACATTCGGCCCACCTGATATTAAGTAGTCACGGTGGTGGCAGTGTAAAGGAATGACAACAAATAAACTTGATAGATTTCCAGGTAGTAAGTGTCGACAAGTAAATTGCAACAATATATCTCGTAAGAAACGAAACAATACCATAGATTACATCAAGTTAATACATGATCGTAATTAATACAGCCTCCATGGCCTAGCGGTATTGGCCCTTAATGAACTGGAGGTCGTGGTTCGAATTCGCGGGAAACAACTTTGTGTTAACGTTCTTTCTGGTTGGTTAGGACAATTAGGGCCGATCACCTTATTGTCTGAAAAGTAAGATGATCCATGCGTCGGATGGGCATGTACAAAGTCGGTCCACCCACCAACCCGCATTGGACCTGCGTGGTGGGATAAGGTCCAAAAACCCCCTAATGAAGAAGGCGCCCAATAGGGGAGGCCTTTGTCCAGCTGTGGACTAACACAGGCCGATGATGATAATGTAAATAATTTTAAATAGACTTAATAGCAATAATCTAATAAAAAAGTAATCATAATCTGACATTTAATTAAAAATAGAACAATATTGTTATACAGCGTGAAAAAATGCAACAAATAAATAAAAAATACGTTCCAAATATTAAGCTTTTTTTTATTGTATTCATTTCGTTGGTACTTCCATCAGAGAATCTATTGTGGCTCACAATCCATTTGTGTGTCTATTTACAACAGTAACACGCAACTCTATTTACGTTTTTCCGCACATTGGCTTTGTGCCGTGGTTGATTACACATATAGGCTTTAACATGCGCCATTGATTGGGATATAAAACAAAGCATAAAACCCTTTGTTTAGCGCCAGTGGCCCATCGAGCGTTATCAATTTGCAAATGGTCTGTACACGCACGAAACAATGAAATGAGCAAATGGAAATTTATAAGAATTCCCCTATAAATGTTTAAAATAAGCTGGGATAAGAGACCGGCCCATCAAGAATGTAAATTACTGATTCATTTTACTACAACCATCTGGTGCAAATAACAAAATTAGGTATAAAATTATTTTATTTTAAGATCTCCTGAATCTTGTCTCAAAGTGCAAATATATTTTAGATACGTAAAATTTTTTGAATTGCCTATGATCAATTATTGATTACTTAAAACGAATATACTCCAGCATAACTTTGCCTGTCTCTTGGCTGAGTTAGGTTGAAGTCATCAAAAATAAGCAAAACAAGTAAAATTTTAATTAAAAAACATGATAGACTTTAAATGATGTATAACTATTTTGAGCTATATAAGCGGGTAACAACGTGCTTTTTGCACGTAAGTGCCCCGCGATTTCTACTACCGCATTTTAAATTTCTGATATTTTGATTCAAATAAAAAAAATGGGTATGACATGTTGCAAAAAACGTGTATATATGCATAGAATAAATATTTTTATGGCTTCAACGAAAGTGAAGTGACTTAACGAGTACCGCGTATAATTATTTCTCTTAAATTTATTTTTGTGTCTTAGAAACTATATTATATATCTACAAATTATGTGCTTCCCTACACATGAAATTAATTTCATTAATAAAATATATTATTTCTAAACATTTAAAAAGCATCCAGATTTGAGTCGCGTAATCCTATTTTATTGCTATTTCAAAGACCTCTGTAAAGAAAAGCAGAATCCGAAGTCCAGAAGTCCAAAATATTTAATAAAATTTTAGTACACATTAAACTGTCTCTTGGCTGGTTCCATTACATTAACATTTAAGATACTGTTAGATATCAAATTAATAAAACCTTAAATGGTTATGTTCAGAACTATATCCCTAATTATAATATGCGAAATGTATAAACTTATGATAGAAATAGCAATCTCGTTGACTGCAAATCGTTAAATATTCGCTGAATGTATCTGCAGCGAGTTGACAGGTGAGATTGATTGATGAACTTTGGCCATTAAGTTCTCGGCATTGCGCTCATCTCCTGAGTTTTGACTGCACATTTAATGCCGTTTACATCAGTTATCGGACCTTCTTGTAACTTGTATATGTAAATCTGAAAATAAGTACTGGTTTATAGCAAACGTTTGATAGTTTGTCATGGATTCAAACAGGAATAACTCATAGTTAATTTCAACTGCAACTATTACGATAACCGCTTAAGTCATATTTTCATTAATAATATTTAATTTATTCGAAATAATATTGCACTAACACGAATCATTTGAAAACAATAACATTGCGTGTCTTAAATCTTAACGTGGGTTGCATTACAAGCAAATAAGTTACCTGTAAAGTAACGAAATTTTTTTATATATTATTACTAATTCTTTTTTTTTTAATAGAAGTAATGCTTACAGACTAACGTCTTCGGTAACCTTCATCTAACACGGAGTTCCCGGGAAGCTACCGACCCCACCAACTAGGTGGCCGACATCTTACTGATACTATTTCATTACATATTTATTTCGGGATGTCAT
Organism: Lamproptera curius; assembly: GCA_029286875.1. Lineage (NCBI taxonomy): Eukaryota > Metazoa > Arthropoda > Insecta > Lepidoptera > Papilionidae > Lamproptera > Lamproptera curius. Next base: position 230,049 of record JAGSMT010000128.1, on the reverse strand, counting down.
AATGTTAGGTAAGTGTCACAGACCAATTTACGATAAGCAAGAGGAAACGAAAATTTTGGTAAAAAATGGTAAATATCGAAAAGCGAACGATATTTTCCGTTCGCGGCTATTCATCAAAATATTTTATTTTACCTGTCTCATCATTTGTAGCTTTTATCAAATTTGCATTTATATTAAAGCTTGTACCTTTCTTGCTTGCTTCATTCCCTTTCCGCGAGCGGTGATTGATGGTAACTTTTTAATTTATTCTTTCCTGCTTCGAATGTGATAAACAAATTAGGTTTTTTATGAATCTGTACGGAATTATATTATAACAGTTTTGAGTCATTACTTCCAAGTAACAGTTAAAAACGTGATGTAATAACTTATAAATAATAAATGAAGTAATAACTATTATATAATATACATTTGAAATTCGAAAAATAATCAGCTTTAATTTACAGATATCTTACCCATACTCATAATAATAGGACGAAGGACATGCAATATAAACTAAAAATCCTTATTTTTAAAAACTTTAGGAATCCGCTTTTGTGCGCGAGCTTTGTAACAATTCTTTACATTGTTGTGACTCTTTTACTACCCAATGAAGTACAGGGGCAAGCATCGACTTGACCTCGCTGCGACAAACGCTCATTAGCATGAGCTGCCGAGCGACACGAAAAGCTGCTCATTATTGAACTGTACAATTTAATGTAAACTGTTCATACTGAAGTTGCTACAGTTGAAATTTTTATGATGTTAGAATCGGTAACATTCTGTGGTAAAATATTTAGCTTAAAATAACTTTAACGGTCATTAGTCTCAAGTAAAATGTACGTATTTTATACAACGCTTTATTTGTAGTAACTGCTCCGCTTGCATTAAAAGATGAAATGATATTGTCTAATAAACCATAGTGAAACAGTTATTGTTTAAAGTATTCTAGCTATCCTTTGAAAATGATGTTTGATAATTTAATCATAAGTTATTAAATAAAATTACTTTACGGATTTTATCGCGTTTATTTCCGTGGTCACGGGGTAGACACGGCCGCTGGAAAGTGTTCGAAACGTCGGGAATAAAAATGTAAAATAAACGCGATAAAATCCGTAAAGTAATATTATTTAATAATGTATAATATTCGCGCAAGCAATAGAAATAATTAATCATAAGTAACGAAAACATGGGTTACAAGCTGCAAATTCTATAATTAATTTAAATTTAAATACATTTAATAAATTTTCCCGAATTATGCATATGAAAACTATTAATATTCAATAAGACTCAGTTGTATTGTTTCCTGATTAAAATAATGGTTGTACTCGGCGTAGTTTTGTGAGTGTTACATGTGATTTAAAATTATTCATCAACTACTGTTTTTGTTAAGAATTTTTTGCGAGAAATGTGTATTAATTTATGTTTGTTCACTTATTTTACTTTTTCTTTCCCAATGGTCACTTACTCTAGCACAATAAGTCCATTAAGCTGTCAAAAGCAGTTATCTTACAAGAATCTAGAACTCGATACGTTAGTAATAAATTCAATTTCTATTATTTAAAAAAAATCAATTAGTTTCCAAACTTCATCATCATCATCATCATCAGCCTGATGTTAGTCCACTGCTGGACATAGTCCTCCCTAATGCACGCCACCGCTTCCGATCTTCGCTATTCTCACCCAGCCCACACCGGCCACTTTGCGAATGTCGTCGCTCCATCTTGCCGCAGGGCGTCCTACACTACGTTTGCCGAGCCTCGGTCTCCACTCCAGAACTTTTCGACTCCAGCGGTCGTCAGTTCTGCGGCTTATATGACCGGCCACTGCCACTTCATCTTACTAATCCGGTGGGCTATGTCGGTGATTTTGGTTCTCTGTCGGATCACGTCATTTTGATGCGATCCTTCAGAGATACTCCGAGCATAGCCCTCTCCATAGCTCGCTGAGCGACTTTAAATTTTGGACCAGTCGAAACGTAAGTGTCCAAGTCTCGGCACCGTAGGTCAAAACGGGTAGGACGCACTGATCGAAGACTTTCGATTTCAGGCTTTGTGGGATGGGTGACGAAAAACTCGACGAAGCTTATGAAACTGCAGCCCAGCCGAATCCTTCTGTTGGCCTCCCGCTTAAAGTTGTTTTACCCTGGTTGGAGCGTTTTGCCCTAGGTAAACGAACTCCGAAACAACTTCGAGGAGGTGCCATCAGTGTGATCGGCCCCGAATCAACGTGCTCGTTAAATTTGACCTTGGTTTAACCCAAGTTCATCCGGATACCTATGCGTGCAGAAGTCTCAGCCAGGCTTCGCAGCATTTTCTGCAGGTTCCAATGCTATCTCAGCCATAATGACGGTATCGTCCGCAAACTGCAGATGTGAGATGTACTCGCCGTTCACTTTTAAGTTGTGTCCGTCCCAGTTGAGCGTCCTGAACATATCCTCCAGCGCGGCGGAGAACAATTTCGGAGACATGACGTCTCCTTGTCTCACACCGCGGTGCAGGGAATAGGCTCAGTCTGCCCACTTTGGACTACGACAGACATAGTGGCGGCGTTATACAGACATCTCAGCATCTCGATATATCGCCAATCAATTTGGCACCGCTGTAAGGACTCGAGGAAAGACCAGGTCTCGATGGAGTCAAAAGCCTTCTCATAGTCCACAAATGCCATGCACAGGGGCTGGTTATACTCATGTGTCTTCTGTATAACCTGCCTCACTGTTTGGATGTGGTCTATGGTGCAACCCGGCCTGTTCTCGAGGCTGCGCTTCGTCGAGTTTTCGTGCAAGACATGACTCAGGAGCGATATTGGCCGATAGTTCTTCAAAAGGGTTTTATCACCTTTTTTAAAATAATACGACCAAACCCTATGCCATGCCTTAGGAGTTCTTCCGGAGAGAAGGGCAGAGTAAAATAGACGGCGAGTCTTTTCAGCACCGAGTTTACCGGCGGCCTTCAAGCTCCGTCGTGACTCCGTCCTCTCCCGGAGCTTTTCCATTTTTAAGTTGCTCAAGAGCCCCCTGGATTTCGTCTAGGCCGATTTCTGGAAGATCCTCCGACACATGGCGGGTAAGAGTGGCTCGAGAATCCTTCTCATCCGGCTCGGTGTGCTGAATGCGACGCGTCTAACTGGCTGTAAAGCTTTCAACCTCCGAGAGAACCTCTGGTCTAGAAGCGACGACTTCTCCGTTCTCTTTGGTCAACTTCGTTAGATGGCTTCTTCAAGCTGTTGTACGAGACTTTGGACCCCGAGTTTTGCTCAATCAGCTCTCTGTATTGAGAGCGTATTGAGTGACGGAGTTCGCGCCTACCAGCTTGGAGATGGTCTTGTTAAGAACCCGCTATTCTAACAAAGTGACGTTGGATCATTTCGTCGCTTTGCCATGAGATCTAGTGTTTCTCCCGAAGTTTAGACTTTTGCCCGTACGTCGCAGACCGCAGAGTTTTGCACCCTCGTCCCGAAGAATTACTACCACTCGATCGGTTCCTCGTCAACGTCCTTGTTGATTGTATTTTCCAAGGCAGCAAATCGATTTTCCAGATTGATCTGAAATGTGCCAGGGATCAATGATAGGCTGGAGCAGATTAGGCCGGGCGTAGACTTCATCAATCAGGACCGTTCAAGCTTCAAATCTATATTCAGGGTGCCTCTCAGAAGTCGGATGATCACTTCCGGTCTTGAACCTTGTGATCACTGAGACATCCCTGAATATGCGCTTTTGTCCGATATAATGAAGTCTATCTCATTTTTGGTCATAGTATCAGGGCTCTGCCACGTCCATTTCCTTTGGGGCTGTTTCTTAAAGAACGAGGTTCATTAAGAACAGCCCCTCTCCTCGAGGAATTGACGAGCATTTGCCCCTATGATTTCTGCTCCCATAACCATATGATCCAGCATCGATTCGCTGCATGCCTGTACTCCTACTTTGGCGTTGAAATCCCCATGACGACGTTGAAGTGAGCCTTGGTGGTGTTATGTAAGGCTTTTGAGATTTCCTCGTACATATCTTCGACATCATCATTTAGGTACGTCGATGTTGGTGCGTACACTTGGATAATTTTCAGGCTGTATCTATTGGTCAGCTTTATCCAAGGTACGCAACCCTCGCTCGACTTACATGGATACTTCAATAACATTGTCAATGAGGGATTTATTGACAAGGAACCTGACTCCGCCCTGTGATGGATTTTCTCCCTGCCTGAAGTACAAATGATGGCCCGAGTCTAGGGTTAGAGTATCCTCGCCCTCTCTTCGCACTTTACTTAATCCCAAAACGTGCCATCTTATGCACCTCAGCTCCTCTTCCAGTTGCGCCAAATGAGAATCTAGCCGTAGCGTGCGTCCGTTGTACGTTGCATTAGTCAGTTGATTTTGGCGGCTTATGTACTCCCGGGGATTCTTGCCCCCCGCCCTGCTGTTACCGTGGCCGCCGCCCTGGCCAGGAATAGCAAGGCTACCGGGAACTGGGGGCCGGGGCGTTTTCGTCTAACCATTAGGGGTTTTGGACCGTATCCACCACGCTGGTCCAATGCGGGTTGGTGGGTGGTTCGCCGAAAGCCTCGTTTGTTGTTTGGCAGGGTGCACCACGTGCAGGTGAGGTTGGCTTGGGTTCCGAAGATGTTGTTAGGATCCTTACACCCCTCCAAAACTTACCACTAAATATTTTTTAGTATTATTCCAGAGTAGCGAACTAGTACGTGACATTAAAACAATGACGTGTTTTGAATGTTTGAGCTATACAGCTAAGAGGAGAATGTGGGAATAAATGTTTTACAAGATTGATGAGTTAAGGCGTAAAATTTTTATATGATGATTGATTTGCTTGCTTTTATTCTTGAGCCTTTACTACTGTTACAATAGGCTAAACGTAAGCTTAAGGTGTCATTCGTAACATAGAATAAGTAATTATGTTACATTTATTACATTCTTCTTTGAGTATACTTTGATTATAGTTTTTCAGTACTACTTTAATTGGTCAACATTAAAATTATCGAAAGCATATAATTTAATTTATATCTATATTTGAAGAATAACGGACATTAAACATTTGACTGTAAACATTTTTAAAATTGCAATCAGGTACATTCAAAGCTTATTTAAGGTCATTCAGTTTAAGTTTACATTGGGGTTATTAAAAAAATCTTCATTCTTTGTACATAAAACGTGTCATAGACGAAATTTTGATGAAATGAATACCTTAAAAGTTAATAGAGTTTTAGAAATGGCCGAAAACGCTACGCAATTTCGTATAGAAACTATGTTACCTGTTTATATTGCGTAAAATAGTTATATGCTGTTAGAATACGGTCATATTCTTTTGTTAAAATTTCAATTGTTTTCTTATACTTTAATTTTAAAATCTTAAGTTAAAGTGAAAGCGCAATAAAAAAACACGTTAAGCAGCAAATGCAAAAAGAAAACTACCGTAACGACAAGGGAAAAGATTAGATTAAAGTTTGGTTTTACGGGAGCTGCACTAAAAGTATCGGGAATGGAATATTTCCAATATTCCTGTCATATTAAAATATATTAAATTGCAAACTCTTTGGTTTTGAAAATCGAATATTATTTATTTATACAAAAAAAGATTCTCGGTCTTCTCGCAAGGTCTTGTCAAACTTTTTTAGTCGTTAGGAAAATGGTATTGACCCGAGGAAATTTAAGAGCGATGATTTATTATGACTTTTGAAGTGGTTTAACACAAGAACAGTGTCTTGACCGAATGATTTCTGCATTTGGTGATATAGCCCCATCTGAAACCACAATTTATCGCTGGTTTGCTAAATTTCAACGTGAACGTGTCAAGCTCCGTGATGATCACCGTCAATGTCGTCCAAAACTGCAGTTACACAAGAAAACGTTGATGCTGTGCGTAAGCTAATTGAGGAAGATGGACATGTGACATACCGCAAAATAAGGCAACTTTAGACATAAGCATGGGTCAAATACGAATAATCTTGCATGAACAATCAGGTGTAAAAAGTTCTTTTCTCGATGGATACCGCTAAGGAATATTACTACGTTTTACGCCACGGGTTAAGATGAAACCTATTTGCAACGCAGGGCTTGAGCCTCATGACTGATAGGAAGGACCGTTGCGTTTTCTCCTGATGATGGTTGTATTTGCGTTTACTCAACATAATCCTCATTATACGAAGGATTCGCTTAAACCTTATATAATCATTATGTAAACCTTAAACATAACGCGTTACATTATCATAGTAGTATTCAAAGTTACTAGTTGTAAACCGTTTTGTTTGTTAATTATTCTTTCAAAATATTTATGTTCTTATATACTATTTTTATTTACCCACCCACCAACCCGCTTTGGACCAGCGTGGTGGGATACGGTCCAAAACAACCCAATGGATAGTGGTGTATTAGGGGAGGCCTATGTCCAGCGGACTATCACTGGCTGATGATGATGATTTTTATTTATACGGGCTTCGAGTTTTTACTTCAGTAAGTCGGTTTACTTAAAACCATCACTTGGCTATTCTAAAAATATAAGAATGTTTTAAGCAATACATATACATTTTTACATAAAATTATATATTACTCCAAGTTTAGAACGATTTATTGACCATAGCTTAGTTAACAAAGTTTAGTTTTACGTATTTAACAGTATTTAAAACTTATATAACATTAGGACATGGCAAGTAAAATCATGCTTGGAGCTGAACATCAAAGCTACCGCTGAAAGCTGAAGCACTTGTGCCTGCAAGTTCATAGATCTTCTGGCACCATAACCCATTTAGCAGTTAGAAAGGCCGAGTTCGTCTTGGGTATGCTAGCCCTGACATGCTCTGAGGGAGGGTGGGGCAAAGGCCTGAGACGCGGCTGCCTTGGAGCAGAGCGCTGTTAGAGTCACCGAAAACTGTGAAAACGTTACTCTTGTGTGTTATTTTAGCGTTAACAAAGTGATAGTTGGTGCCAATTTGACACAACACTTTTTTGCCGCAAGAGAGCCGAATACCCTCCTAGGGTTAAAGGTGGGAGGCGTACTACCCTTCCTGTTTTGTTCTTTTTGTTCGCGCCTTAGGTGGAGTGCGCCATAGGCCCGTGAAAAGACTGCTTCGGCGGCCAGTGCTGGTAGAATCGCAGAAGACTTCCAAAGAGCTCCTGTAACTCCACCTTTTCGTGCATATAAAAAACAACGTGGTGGTTTTAGTCATTGCGAGTCCGTCGTAACTTTCCCCCGCAAAGATTTACGCAAGGAAAAAATAGCAGAACCGGATATGAATAAGCATTTCTCCACGCAAATAAAGTGGTAAAAGGCTTAAGTCACAGAAGACGGTTAATAAATTTCAATACGTTAGTAAGCACCAAATACAATTTTTTGTTGTAAATAAACTTTTATTCATATCAACTATATTATTTACAAATTTGCCAATTAATAAAAAAAAATAAATAACTATTAAATTATTATTATTGGATATAAGTTGAAAGTGTTATTTCAATATTTATTTATCAAAATCTAAAATCGGTATGAGACTCTACCTACACAAAAGCTATATTCGATGTAATGATAACACAGGATTTAATTGGAGCGATCATATGCGTTTGACAGTGCACGTCACGTACACTTGTACGAGAGCGAGCGATCGCGAATACTCTGACAGGCAAAATCGTAAAATTTAGGGCTTTTAATGTGTCATAATTCGGTTATGAATTAACAATAACGACATTTTCAGCAATAAGTCAAGCTAAAGTCTGATTTTCAACTATCCTATATCTGCGTTAGAATTTTTGTGCCTATGAAGTAGGTAATTAATACCTGCAAGGATATCAAAAAAAGGTAGGTTAGCATGAAGGTTAGGGCATAAATAGTATTTCTAACACTATTCTTTTTCTAATATTTATCAACATTAAGCTTATTCCAAATCCAGTTTTGATAGAATTATGCACGTTAGAAATTTAAAGTTTTGCTACGTGTATGATATTTCTCCAGTTTTAAACATAAGTCGGCACCTTTTACTCCGATCTTTAAAAGCAAAGAAATTCCAACGTCTAAAATTACTGACATATATCAGTTTTATCTTTATGGATGAATATGTATGAAAATTGGTTTATACATAAAATAGAGATACACACAATTAAATCTAAGCCAGCAATGACAACGGAATAAAATTTATACCAATAGTATATCGGACAAATACCACGAAATTCACTAACAATATGCAAAAGCGTAGTTTTAGAGTATAAATGCAAGTTAAAAAATTATTTTATTAATCTATAATAACGGATACCAGTTAGGCCACGGCCTTGTGCCAACTCGATTAAAATGACCATTAAAATAAAAGCACAAAGGCCTCCGCAATAACAACGGAAGGGCACAATTTAAACGCAGCCGTGGCTTGGTCTTCTATTATTGTATTTATATTTTTTGGAACGTCATCAGTCAACAATGGTGCATTGTTAGCCGGCGGACGCAATCAGCCAGATAGGAGACTTCTTAAAAAGAGGTGGCATCGCCATATTAAAGTAATAATTTTGTATTAATATTTACTATGTTATAGAGTAATATAATACATTTTTGACTATGTTAACGAGACTCAATACCTTGTCATCTAGTGCGACTGATGTGGTGGTGACTTACGCTGGGAATCTAATGTGCAGGCCGTATAACTTGCCATCAAATGAATCGATATTTCAACAATTTGAAAAATCATAAGCGTGATACCTGCATTTGCAAACGTGAAATGAATATTTTCAAAGCAAGTTTTTAATATAATATTTAAACGATCTTCGTCGCATATACGTCTTAAAATAGTTTTAAAAATTAAATTCATTGGTTAAATTAAATATATATAACTAAGTCCTATATTTCGTGTAGGCTCAAAATATTTTTTTGAACCGACTTTTTAGTAATAGCCATGGTAGCTCATATTCAGTGGGAAGACTCTCAGAAAGTGGAACAAAGAGGTTTTGTAGGGGTTATTTCAGTTTTGAGTTAAAGAAGTATTACTATTTTAAAGACAGTTTAAGTCTATCTTTTACGGTTTCGGTAGCGTTTCCTTTTTTGACGGTGTGGTTTTTGACACCCAAATTTAAATTTTGCTTAATTTCTTTGTATATGTCAATTAAACTACCTTTTAAAAAACTATACCTTTTAAAAAAATGGGAGCAATTGACAGCTAATACCTATACTTTTAAAAATACCTATAATGAACAAAATCGGAGCACTAGGATTGGACCAAAGTACCTCGTTCTTTTGGGAAGTTGGTCAAAAAATTAAGAACAACCATATTATTTTTACTATTTTAAAAAAAAAAAACGTTTGCAATGGATCCTTTCGTAGCCACTGTTAGTTTAGGGGACAGTTATACTTCCATTGATGTAGTAAATTTCTATCACTAACAAGTTCTTTTTACAAGGCAATAATTTACGTTACACAGTAAATTAAAAAAAGGTATTTTCTTTGTCTAGATGTAATGATACTTTTCATTTCGTAATTGAACAACATTGGTATTACTAGGAATAAGTGTAATAAGCGGGCAATAAACACCAATAATATTTAAATTTCGCTAGAGGAACTTCTGATATAAAATGGCGGAGTAGCCCTTCAAAAGCGCGCTTGACTGATGGCTGGATCGATATTGAGTGATGAGATCGTTCATCAAAGACTCAGTCTCCCTCTATTCCAGAGTGCCGGGATGTAACGGCTCAAATTATAATATTTTACGATTCGTTTATCGCATTAAAAGTGAACTATTTTTACTTGTAAACAAAGTTTTTAGTTTGAGTCAGTTTGAGTCGTTGAGAAAGGTTTAATATATTTTATATTTATGCAGAACAAATAATTTTTAAATTCAACTTAAATTCAAATTCAAATACTTTTATTCAATATAGAAGTTTACACTTGCTTATTGATTGCCAAACAGGCTCCCACCGGTTCGGAAAAAGACGCCTCAGACTTGAGAAGAACAGGCGAAAGAAACTCAGCGTGCTTTTTTTTTTCATCTTTTGAAAATAACAAACATCTTGAAGATATAACAAGGGACCCAGGTTATAGACTGCAAGGATTGCAATATTAAATAAATATGTACAGGGCACTAAGTATTTTCTATGAATGTCAAAACAAGCAGAATCTTCGCTCTATCCGTAAAAAAATATTATATAAGAAACCAAGAATTTGTTTTCTTATCCTCTTAACTTCAATATGTCGTTATGTTAGGAAGGTATGGAAAAATAATCATTCGTTCTTTATTCCGAGCCAAAATCTATCTTTTTATTTATTTTGGTACATTGACCGACTCCATTTGTTTTCGTTAAGCACTTACATTTTAATAATTGTTACTAAGTTTAGTGTCAACCAATATAAAAACTACAATTGTAACTAGACTTCAATATCATGTTTTCAATTAAAAAGTGTAAAAAATCCTTCAGTACATGTAGATAATTGTGTTGGTGCCTAAATGTTTTGAAATTTTTTTGCAAATGTTTACGAAACCACTCTAGTCGTACCTCGAATAAAAATGCACCTGTATCGATAAAATTTAAATAAAGTCTTAAAATAATGTTTATTTTATACTGTAATCGCAAAACGTCTACTGTGCTTAATATATGTACTTAGTTCAAAATTCTTAATTTCGAATAAATTTCTCGTTTTAAAACGAAAGATTTGCTTAATTTAAATTTGTCTGATTTATAGGTTGAGTTTAAAAGGTTTTATATATTCCATCCGAAGCTTAAGCAAATTCTTTGTGTAATGAGGGTAGCGTAAAAGTAAAAGCAAATACAACCTTCATCAAGGAACCGTAACGGCCCAGCTCATCTGACAAGCTCTGTTTTGGAAATTATTTTTTCTGCGCGCAGTTGTACAAGACAGTCTTCGCGACATTGCATCTTGCGGTGAAAATCTATTTCGATTTAAAATATTTCTCATGTATATAGCACACGGGATAACGAAATGGTTCTTGTGGTTTTAATTGAAAAATATAGAGATATTATAAGTCATTTAGAATTATCACATAATCAATTAAATGGTTTCTATATTCAATTAAAAACTGTAAATGGCTTCATACTTCCACTTAAATAAATTAACTTGAATATATTTAAGTACTAACATTGGTTTGTAATTGTAGTGTGACGTTTATTACGTAATTGGCACAATGATAAACACATGAAATACTGCTGCCTCTTTTATGTTTACATCAGTAGCCTTTACAGTAAATAAATTCAATACAGTTTGGAGAGCAAATATATATTATCGTTTTAAAAATACTTATGTATATTCTGTTATCTCTATCATAAATAGCACATAATCTATGATTTTCTGTCTTAAGACAATTAAACTCTTTAAGACGTTGTTACTGTCAGGCAACCTTGAAATATTCTTCATTATCATTATCAGCCTGTGTTAGTCAACTGCCGAACATAGGTCTCCCCTAACGCAAGCCTTCTCCATTAGGGGGTGTTTGGACCATATCCCACCACGCTGGTCCAATGCGGGTTAGTGGGTAGACCGACTTTTTACATGCCCCTCCGACACAGTTTGTTATCAGCTTTAATGCGACCGCTGGCTTTATATATATTAATATTTATCTTTTATCAATTGTTATATCTGAGCACATGATTAAATTTGATTTAATGCATTCTAAAGGTTAAGACAATTGTTTTAAATGTGTAATCATTTATTTTTTTAAATACAATGTATAAAAAATTATTTATTTTTTATTTATTAAAGCTTTATGCACGAGTAAGTACAAAGGCGAACTTAATGCCAAAAGGCATTATCTACCAGTCAACCTTTGGGTGGTACAGAGAAAATTTATTTAAATGAAAATTATTATTATTTATTAAAAAAAAGTTAAGTAAGAAATTAAAAAATATAAATAATATTGATAACTTAAACTAAATTGATTATCTAACGTCTTGTGTGCTAATTTAATAATTTTTTTGCATGCAAACTGTTTTATGTAAAGTTATTATAAAGCAAGAAATAAAAGGTTTTTTTTATTTATTGTATTATTTCTGTAGATCTACAATAGATTTAGTAATATATGGCTATGTAGTAATACAAAAGGAACTCTGTAATGCTGCGCTGGATTGATTTATTATACTTTTACTACTGAGTTACATCAAACGTAACGTTTCCATTCTCAGATTTTTTTATTTTTAAATTAGCGAAACGGATATATAATAAGGAGAATTAATATGTATACAGATAGATTAAAAATTATAAAATATGTTTTCATTATTTAATGTCTTTGAACTTAGCAAAACGTCTGTGAAAAGGGTGTAAAAGGCGTATGATTCGCTGCTAGCGTATTTCTCCAGCGCGCTGAGATCTTATTAATAGTACTCACGGCCGCTGCATTGCCAGTTATCCCTTATTTGAGAATTTTTCACGTTAATTGATTTGACACGTTGCACCGATGTAAAATATTAATATGATAAAAACTAACATTTTTATAACAAAGATTTAAACTGAGGACAACAATAAATACTGTACATAACAATAACAACTTCAAAGCCATTTTATTTTTATTTTTACTAATAATATATAAAAACACATCGTGTTAGTTTAAGATAAAAGAAAAAAACAGCCCACAACCATGGGCTGAATAATCTTTATGTCTAAGCGCTAGTCCCGCGCTCGCATATTCATTGCGAATAATGGAAGGTGCTCACAAACTTTTAACAGCACAACACTGCGAGGTACGCAGTGTTGTGCCGTTAATCTGCTGTAATCAGGCAGCCCTAACAAGAATATTAAATAAGCATAAACATATATGGTACTACAATTTATATAAATTCACTCTTATTTATGATTTTTTGTAAATTATTAAACTTTGGCGTTAGTTAAATATTTTGGCACATAATGAGAATAAGGTAATAACGCGCATGCACTCTTGGTTCTACAGAACATGCGCTTTATTACCTTGATAGAATTATTTGACAATAATTTCCGTTAATGCTATTTGCAGTTTAACAAATATATTGAATAAATATAACTATTGCTGTTACTAAATTATTAAGTCATTGTTCTAAGCCCAACCCCTCTAAAACACACAATATTATTTGTTTCACAGGGTCCTTACTTCCAGCTTTAATGGTGCGTCTTCGAATCTTATGTTTGCATTACTTACGAATGCATCCCCAATTTCATGGATTTGAAAAAGCTCTGGCATCTGACAAGCTTACATAAAAAAAATACTATGCTTTGGCGACCTCAACAAAATGTCTTATATTTAATTTAGCAATTTATAATTATTATTGTAACCAAGAGAGTAAAATATACAGTCCCCATATAAACCTAACCACAACATAAATATTATAGAATTAGTATTTTATCCATAATATACAAAAATTAAATGAAATCTTGCTCCAGAAAGATCTTATATCAAAACGACCAAGCGCCTTGTTACGAGTCGCCTCCGTACACTTTGTATGAAATAAATTCTTGTTAGAGAAAAGATGCTGCTCTTGTTTCATTTTTGCGAGTAAAGCGAACTTATGGGATATTAGATGGAATTATGAAAGAAATCAAAGATTATTTTATATAAAATCTGTAATGAATGCTTACAGAATTTTATTTACGCAAAATTTTATAAGCATTCACTTACGCCGTCCAGTAATTTGCTCATATATCAAAGTAAATTTAATTTGGTTACAGTGTTGACTGCCTGTAGCCTAGTGGTATGGGCGTGTGCTTTAGAAACCGGAGGTCGTGGGTTCGAATCCTGCAGGGACAACAAATTTTCATTGTTGTTTCCTAGTTGGTTAGGCAATTTGGGCCGATCACCCAATTGTCTGGAAAGTAAGATGATCCATGCGTCGGATGGGCATCTAAAAGTCAGTCCACCCACCAACTCGCATTGGACCAGCGTGGTGGATACGGTCAAACCCTAATGGATAGGTGTATTAGGGAGCCTATGTCCAGCAGTGGACTAACAAAGGCTGATGATGTGTGTTGAAATTGTTAATAAGTAATTGTTTTTAATTATAACAACATAATTTTTATGGATTGTATCATACATACCAATTTATTTTAAGCTGTAAATAAGAATACCTCACAATATTTTAAAAAGGTAAACCTTGAATATTTACACGACAATATAAATTATTACTTTTGGTTTATTGGTTTTTTATCGTTATGCAAACTTTGTATTGTAAATTAAAAATTGCCTTCGACAATGTTTCCAACAGGCATCATATTGGACCTAGTATTTGCTGTTAATATATACGGCTAGGCTGGCTGGGTTACCCTAAAGGGTCCGTTTGACTAGTCCAAGACATGACACCTCCCCTGTCAACTAAAGTGGTGTTATGAGGTAAGGTGCTATAGTAATAAAAGGCTGCTTCTACTCCGTTACTAGTAAGTTTTCAAAACTAATAATATCTTTTATAGTTTTAAGTGACTAATAATTTGAAAAAATACCGTTTTAATTTATTGTAGAGCTGATACTTTCTTTTTTTTTTCTAAAAATAATTTAACTTATTTACTATTAAAAATGTAAATAAAATATTATATCCTAAGTTTAGAATTAAAGTTAAACTAAAAGTTGGGACGAAAATTAAAAAAACTAGTTAAAGTAATTCAGTTTTGTCCTTTTATTTTGATAATCACATCTGCTGTTATTTTCTTGCAACAATAGTGCAAGTATAGTCAATAGTCTGCCGCAAAGAAGTAGTGTAATAACACTAACGTGTTCCGTGAAAGGGACATCGTATGTTTCAGGGTAGGCAGAACGCATTAATAATCTCCTCATTGTTGATGTCCTTGGTCTCTTATAACAATATTGTAAAGTGTTGATAATTTATTCATTTTGTATCTTAATAATAACTAAATGTTTGCTTGCCTATAAGTTTTATATTTGTATCATTTTAATATTTGACAATTTTCATGTTTTCTTGAGGTAAGATAGTTCTAAACTTTTTCATGAAACGTGTAAATAGATACCTTAACATTCCTAAATTATGTCACTTTACTCTGCAGGCACCCACACGCATATCCAGTGCTCATCATCAGCTAAGGCAAGACGTTATGTCTTTTGCTTTTGTAAAAAAGACACGTAATAAACAAAACTTATGAGACATGAAGTAAATTCTTAGTGTAATATTTTAAAATACTTCTTAAAATCACCGTTCTAACACCACACATTTTCTTGCGCTATTCTCTCCAACTGAACATTCATAACTCATTGTGACATTGCCGAAAAACTATGCACTAAAATAGCAGAACGTAGGGGAAAATAGGAAATTAGACTAGTAAAAAAACAATTGTTAAAAGAAATGATAGGTAAGGTTGTACAGTTTTGTTTATTTAAATAAACGTTGTCAAAATATTTATAGAGTTTTTGAAACTACCTTAAATGAGTATTAATTAATTAAATTTTTATTTCATACATTGAAATTAAACAACCGAAAGTAAAAATAAAATGAGGCTTTAAGGAGCTCGAATCGTTTCACTCGTTTCACCTGTCGAGAAAAAACCTGAAGCCTGCTGTCATCTTCCTTTTTATTTTAAATAGATCATCAATATGATAAATAAATTCTTATATATATTTACAAATCGATCAATGAAATTTATTCTTGTAAGATCCACTCAGGATACTTGTGTAATAAATATAATAATATATTTCATTACTTACGTTGTTAAGTGAAGAAATTTATTCTTGATTTTATGATGGCATGGTATGAATGCTTTACGCAATTGACGCAATAACCTAATTGTTAGATAGCAATTATAATAATAAAATAGAACAAACATTTGAAAATAAACAATTATGTAAATATATTTATTATAGTTCATTATATTAAATACCGATACAAAACGGATATAAATTGAGTAAAATGTATAATCATGATTCATAATAACATTTCTTTTGTTTATTGGTTAATGAATAAAATTCTTAGGTTTTCGCAACGTTAGCATCATGTTATTTTTTTAATCTATAGCAAATGCTAAAAGTGGCACTACAAAGCATCGAAACGTCCTTTGTAATGATGAAATATTTATAGGACTAAAATCTATTTATATGTGCATCACTTTTGTTCACTGAACGCTCTTTTTAAATTCTTTACTTCGAACATTGATTTATTTTGAACAGAAAGCTACGGTATCTTGAATTCTTCTACCATTGCAGGAGATATGATATTTTCAAATCGAAACTTTTTAACAAGAATTTCTTGCGAACAAGACACGAGTGCAGCTGCGCATCGGACATCAATAACGAGATAAGAATTTTAGTCGTTCTTGTCCTCGCGGAATTCGTAAAGTACCTTTTATTTTGGTTCAAATTTATTTAATGTTCCTAAAAACTGTGTTTAAAATAAAAACAGTTTAAAAATGCCCAATATCCTAAAAAAGACAAGAAGCATTAAAATTTAAATAAAGCCCAGAGGCAAGGAGATCAGGGATTGATTTCGACAATTAGATAAATAATAAATTGATACAACCCTTTTGGATTTCTTTTTGTGAATGGAATACTTAAAAAATATCTTGGACCAAACGGATAACGGTTAGATTGATAAACTATAGGGCAACTACTAGGTCGGCAACTGCAAGTTCGAGAAAATTTAAAAGAATCGCGACATATGTAGGGCCACAGCTCAACTCTAATTTTTATTCCCCATATTTTTGATCGCCATAGAAGCGTGGACTCTAAGGTAAGTAAACAAATAAACAACATAAACGCCGTAGACTAAGGTACTGGAGGAGAGTGGTATAGTTGACAAGATTCTATAGCTAACTTTGAGAACTCGGCAGAGCAAAATGGAACAAAATTGGATCATTATAACTGAATACCTGAGGCAAGTAACTATCAAAAAGAGTGGTAGCGTATTGTGCAGCTTACTTAATATACCCGAATACTTTGCCACAAGTGATAACCACTAAGAAAAAGCACAAGATTCTTACCTTATTAAGGTTTATTGCTTAACTTGTTTAACGCGGCAGCGATTATTCTATTCTGTCCATTCCTGTCGTAGAAGGCGTTGTACTCTACCTAGTCGTAAAACTGACATTGTGGCTTTGCAGAGCATATTAAATCCTGTAACGTTTAATAAGTCGAAACAATTTTGATATTAAAAGTAATCAGTTAATTGACTTACTCCATAGTATATAGCTTATGTTTCATCTTTTTCCTCCACCGAATCAAATATAATTTATGCCTTTCGTACTACAAAAATACAATATTTTTCTTGACTGCAATACAAGCGAGGCGTAGACAAGATGTTTAAGATCTGGTTTCGCATTTAATATGTTAAAAAAATGCAAAGATTATCTATCTCTCCTTTTTGCCTTTGCTCTGATACTTCATAAAATAATAAAAAACTCCAAAAGTATAAAATTTCCATAAGGCACAGTCGGGAGAATAAGTCTATCCAACTAATGTCCATAGCTTTGGTACTTCACGGACTGACCCAAAGCACTCGATGAACAAATGAAAGGAGCGCGGAGTTGGGTTCAGATCATCATTATCAGCCTGTTTTAGTCTACTGCTGGACATAGGCCTCGCCTTATACACCCCTATCCATGAGGCGGTTTGGACCGTACCCCACCACGCTGGTCCAATGCGGGTTGGTGGGTGGACCGACTTTTTACATGCCCATCCGACGCATGGATCATCTTACTTTTCAGACAATTGGATGATCTGCCCAAATTGCCCTAACCAACTAGAAAATTTATTGCGTCCCCGCAGGATTCGACCCATGACCTCCGGTTTCTAATGCACACGCCCATACCACTAGGCTACGGAGGCAGTCAGATGAACAATTAACTAAAGTCAAGCCTTTTGTTTAAAACTTTATTTTAGGATCTATTTAAAGGAATTGCGGAAAAAAAGGAGAACAAAGCATTTCAAAACGGTTGGATTGATTTAGAAAAAGCTTTTTTAAACATTACAAACCTATTCTGCAGATTTACGTTGTCAATTAGAGACGTTTTTAGCAACTGATCAATACATGCGTTATTCAGTACGCAATTTTCATTGTTCTATTGTTAATACGATCTGTTAAAGCATTCTGCTATTAAAAACCATTGTAATTCTATTCTGATTGCTTTGTTTATTAATGTTATGATAATAATACATTTACCTTAAAATATGATTTATTACAAGAAATAAAAGGTGCTTCAGCTTTCAATGTGAAAAATAATAACTGTAAGAATTTCTAAAAAAACGAGATACACGTTCCTTTTCTCGGAAATAATAAATGTTTAAAATATGTCCTGATGATATATAATGAGCTGAGATGAGCATCACCTTCTGGTGCAATATTACCCGAGACGGGATTCTTAGTAAATAAGAGACCTACCCCTTACAGTTGTTAATTATTGTATCATGTGGCTGCTGGATATAAAATCATATTGATCTTTATACAATATTTTTTTAAATATACTCTTGCCCAAGTTTTTCGCGAGCTGACACTGGTACTACGCAGGGAGGAGAAGGACATTGTCATCGGCAACGCGAGCTTGACTAACCTGCGTAGTTTTGGAATTTTTTAAAATGCTAAAAGATTTACGTAGTGTAAGCCTTAAATTTGTAATACACCGGTGGTAGGTCCCCTGTTTACAGGAGACCGTCTGGGCAATCCACCCGGTCCCTTTTTCTGCCGCGAAGCAGTAATTGGCTACTACTGTGTTCCGGTTTGAAGGGCAACGTAGCCAGCAAATTTACTGGGTAAACGAGACTTAACACCCTATGTCTCACGGTAGGAAGCGCGTTGGTGGTTCCACTGGTATTGCCAACGTCTATGGGCGTCGGTGACCACTTCCTATCAGGTGTGGCCCGACTGCTCGTCTGCCTGCGTATGGCATAAAAAAAAATTAGACTCAAAATTAATAAGTCAAAGACCAAAATCAGGACGAATAGCACCGCGCGATGAGTAGAGGTAGATGGATGTCCATGAATAGGCCTTGGGCCAATTTATCCTTTTTCAGGCAAGATACGATAGGGAAGTAGAAGGACGTATTGAGAAAGCCTAAATGAGCTATTCGTCCATGAAGGAGTAAATGAAAGGTGACCTTCCACTGACGCTAAAGCAAGAAATTATGGACGTGTTTTATCTACACCATCCTTACCTACGGAACACAGACTTGACGTTATTACAGAATTCCAAACCCAAGTTTTGCAAGCGAGCGATGAAGCGAACTATACTTGGAGTCAAGCTTAGTTAGGACGCTGCGCTCGCACCCAAATCAAAGACGTAGCGGAAAAAGCGTTAACACGCAATAAAGCCATATTTAAGCTTAAGATAGGAGTTAATATTAAAAAATGTAACCAGTTAGTTTAATAGTGGGTTTTATAGTTGGATTTCTCACAATTTAATATTATGTATCTATAGATATTGTTACTGTTTGGATGTGTGTGTGTGAATGGCTTATAAATAATACATGTATATATCAATAAATACATTTTTGTATGTCATCTATTATTTAAGATTAATATTTTAATCCCATATACATACATTTACTTATTTTTTAGAAGATTTCACCTAAATATTGTTTTAAAAAATATTTCATAACGTAAAACTTAATTTTAAGCTTTTGCCGTTGAAGCGTATAAATAAAAATAATACATTTAAAGTAAAATAATAAATTTTAAGATACATTATTTAAGAAAAACGGATTGTTGGTCGTCCCCCAACCAGGTGGGATGGCGATCTCCGTACACAAGTCGGCACAAGTTGGCAGCGAGTAGCAAGGGATCCGCCGTCTTGGCGTTCATTGAAAAAGGCCTATGTCCAGAAGTGACAAACAGGACATAAAAAAATTCATAAGTAGCCGCATAATTAGTATAAGTTGTTTATTAAGAAGTTAAAAAAATATTAAAATGATGAGTGTATAATAGAATATGTCTACTTTTAAGCACAATTTTTCTTAAATACTTTCCAATTATTGTTCCACGTTACATCGCCAATTATTATATTGCAAAATTATTCACAAATAGACAACGACATTCTAACCGTACTCAAAAGTAATTTTTAAAAATCCAATTTATCATTGAACATTTTATTGATTCATTAAACTTTATTTGTACCTATTGTTCTTTTATACAAGAAAGCATATATTATTGTTATTGCATTATTATATGAAATCTGGTATTTATACCTTCCAATTTATATAAATCATGAAAAAATTAAAAATCTCTTTATACACATTTCATCAAAATGGACACAAACATTTTTAACCGCTTTAAGTACTTCTTGTTAAACTATTAAACCATTTTTAAATAAAAAAAACAATACTTGATATATAAATTAATATAATACATTTAAAATAATATAATACATTATATTAAACATAATTTTAAACTTGTAATGGTTAACCAAACTACGTTATACCAATAAAATAATAAAACAAAGTATAAGAAAACTAAAGATATTTTAGCTGCGATATAACTGAAAGACAAAAAGAGGACTTTGAGCACTTTTATCTCGTTATTGATGTTCAATGCGAAGTTTTACTAGTACCGTACTCACAAAAATCTTGTTAAAACTTAAGGTTTATTATTTATTTATTACATCAAATTTTATTAAAAGATGTACAAAACGATTAAAAGCATTTGTGTGACATTAAAATAAATGCTGGTACTATTTATTTGAATTTTTATTAAATCCTAAAAGATTACAAAAAGTGTGCTTTGCTATGTTTCAATTCCTTTACTGAAAATCGCGGTTTAATTTATTTTAAACTACTGAATTAATTATAGACATTGTCCGTGTGGATGTGTAAAAATCTTTACTGGCATATAACATATTATAAGCCGCCGAAGAAGATTACTAATTATTACTATCTGTGAAATGTAAATTCTCTACAGGTACCAAGTGTGTACAAACTAGACTGTGATTGTGGTCTCTCTTACATTGGACGAAACAAAGGCAGTAAGAACAGAGTAAAAGAACATATAGCTGATGTTAAGCACCGACGCTATAAGAAATCTGCAATTTGCGACATGTTTTGAACAAGCAATCATTATATTAGATTTGATGAACCAAAATACTGGCTAATGAACATCGATTTATACCAAGGATGATTCAGGAGCAATAGAAATTAAAAATATCAAATTTAATAGAGAGGATGGTTGATCGTTGCCACCTTCCTGGGATCCAATAATTTCAAAAAATTAAACGAGTATAAAAACTTTTTGTGAAACCAACATTAAAATTAAGAAAACGAATGATATGTCAATTTTTAAATAAAACTCTGACAGTTATTCAAACATTGAAATACAGACATATACCAACCAGTCTGCCGTGATCATGGATGCTGAAAGGATCCGAAACGTCGGGAATAAATATATTTTTAAGTAACGCGAAAATCCGTAAATTAGTGGATTCTTGTTTTATAATAGATATCTTTAAAAAAGTCCATCGTATTCAGAGATTAGCCAAAACAAACAGACAGACGGACAAAAAAAAATAAAAAACAATTGTTTTAATATGTGTATCGATTATGTGTCATAATGTAATCTAAATGATTACATTATGACACATAAAAAATATTTATATTTGAGATGTGTAATACAATATTGTAAATGTACAAAAATAACACATTTCTTAAGATGACGAGGTGTACAATTATGCGTAGTAGCGCGTGAATAGTTACGGCAGTGAAAACAAAAAGTGATAATTATAAAAACTATTTAACATTCATGTCACTTTATACGTTTATAGAAATGTCTTTAATGAAAACCAGTTAAAATGAACAAAATATACGCCAATGCATTGATATACAAAATTAATAAACATGTTATTGCGTCGTCATTTGGTATGATTTTGTTTATTAATTTTTCGTGACAATTGGTTTAAAAATAAATGTGAACTGAACTGAATCGAAAATTGCCAACTGAATTTTAATTCTGCTGTTTTCAATTAGGATTTGCCTCTCGATAACGTTCTCGGTGACGTATTAAGTATATTAAGTAGCAAAAATTTGTAAAAACTTAATTTTTCTTCTATTTAACAACGCGGTACAACGAGTAAGACAAAAAGAAAAAAATAAACAAATTTTTATAGTGTTCTTAAACTAAATTTGTAGGAAATTCGAAAACACTAGAGCCAGCGCATCTCGGAAGAAGAGAAAAAGCAGTGACTTATAGCGAGAAGGCGTTTGCGGAAATTGCGAGTGTTTCCGCTCTCATACGCTTTTTATTTTCCTGAGAGCCCCCTGTCTGCACTCTCACTTTACAACCTTAAATACTGATTGGTTCCTCAAGCGGCAACAAAGGAGCAGTTTACTGCAGATGTGCTTATATTGAAATAATATCACAACAAACACTTTGTATATTATAATACATAGTTATTACACGATCTTCGATTATGAGCTTTACTGTGACATGTTAATCGTAAACAAAAATCTTAATTCATGTGTTTTAAGCAAAATAATTAAAAGTGTTATGCAGTTAATATTTAATCTCGAAAAAGTTCTTAATATAAGAGGAACAAAATAAAATAGAGTCCGAAAAATTATTATCATTTAATTATGTGCAGAATTTGCGAGTGTAAAAATAATTAAAAGGGATGATATGATGACCTTAGACGGCGGAGAGCGTTTCTAAATTGCAGAAAAGGTCTCTATTGTAGTAAAAAAAAGGTTTTCACTTATTGTATTTATGTGCCATATCTACAAGCAAGTCAAGCCATTTTTAGATGCTACTTTTGGGATCCGTTGTTTCTAGAACTTTTAGCCGCTAACCTTTTTTTTTATTTCTCCTATTTCACGCGGACGAAGTTGCGGATAACAGCAACATTCTTAGAAAAAATGCAGATATATTAATTATTTTCCTATAATTTTTCTTTTGCCTAGCAATTTTTACAAAGTAACCTGACTTTGGCTTTTAATATTCAGATGTATTTTTAAGATACGTCACAAAAAAGCATCTAATAATGTCTAGACTTTTATACAGGGCGATAGACATTTGACTCCCGCAACTCATAGGATAAACTGAAAATTCTGTGATAAATTCAGAGCCACCTTCATCTTCTAACGAGTGCCAAAAATGATCTGGATTACTGGAAATAACTTCTATCACAATATTGCCTTAATTTACAGGGTACCGTCTTGGTGGGTACCACCGCGGTGCCTATTTCTACCGCAAAGCAGTAGTGTGAAAACACTACTGCGTTCCGGTTTGAAGGGCACCGTAGTCGAGACTTAACATCCTATGTCTCACGGTAGGCAGCGCGTTGGTGATACCAGTATTGCCAATGTCTATGGGCGTCGGTGACCACTTTTCATCAGGTGGCCTGACTGCTCGTCGGCCTGCGTAGGCAATAAAAAATTAAAAAAATAGCTATCGCCACAATATAAAATTTCCTACGGGATTTGAACCTGAAATTTCACGTTTGTAAAGCATGGAACAACACCGCTGGCCCAGGGAGGCGGAAGTGTGCTACGTTTATCGTTTATCGTTTATTTGATGGCTTCCGTTGGTGGAATTAACCATTACAACCCGGCGGAGTCGAGGGCTGATGCAACTTTAAGCGTGCATAGGCTTCTCCTCTTAATTTGTTGGCTTAGCTCGAGGGTCCCCAGAGGGAGACCTCGCTCGGCTGCCACTATTTTTAAACCGTCAGCGATCTAATCGAGGGTGCCCAGGAGGGCCGAACCTCGGCTCGGTTTGTCGCTTTTGATCCTTTGTTAACCCGTTAGCAACATGTATCGAGGCGCCCTCGGTGGCCGAACCTCGGCTCGATCAGTTGCTTTAGGACATGTTAATTTTAAGCTAAAACCACTCTATCTAGTGGGGATAATCGGCCTGGTACGTGCCGATATCTGGTGTACGGGCGGCGAGGGCAAAAAGTGTTTCGATAGTACGATTTAACACGTGCTTGCACGATCGTTATATCGTCGTCCGGATCTGTAAGTATGTGGCGCGGTCGCCTATATCGGGCGTGTTTCCTATGTTTAGGACGCGTTATTTTGCGTGGTACGTAAGCGGCGGCGCTACGTACCAGTTCATTCGGATGTTGCGAAGCCGAGTCGAAAAATCGGATGGATGCTTGTTTCAAGAAGTTGATGTATGGAGGGCAATTCCAGGTCCACATGCAGGTCAAGGTTGCGCACGCACCAGTGCACACCCGTGGCCCTGCGTATGAACCTGTTTTGCAGGGTTTGGAGTTTGTGGATGTTTTTGGGGGATGCATGAGCAAACACCGGACTGGCGTAAGTCATGATGGGACGGATAACTGTTTTGTAGAGCAACACCTTGTTGCGCAGAGATAGCTTGCTCTTGGGATTTATTAAGGGGAACAGGCGACCTAGGACGTAGGCCGCTCTGTTTTTGACCTGCTTGATGTGCGGGCCGAAGCTGAGGGTTTTATCGAGTTTTATTTTATCGTTTTATTTATTTGATTTTATCTACCCATGGAATTGGGTAGTCTAGGAGTCGGATCATGGGAGGGATTGTCGGCATTCTGTGTGTAAACAAGACTGCCGCGCTTTTGGAAGGGTTTATTTCGATTCTCCAACGTCGAAACCAGTCACCGAAGCATCTGGCTGCGATTTGGAGACGTCGTTGGATTATAAAAGGACATGCTGGATGAAAAGATGCAAGTATCGTCTGCGAACAAGGCGGTGCTACTTTGTGATTGTGTGGGATATCATTGGTGTAGAGGGTGAATAGGACAGGACCTAATACGGAGCCTTGTGGAACTCCGGCTAGTAGCGGGTATGGTTGAGATTTCGATCCTCGACGCGGTATCGGAACGTTCGTTTCAGAGAAAGTCTCGTATGATGAGTACGAGACTGAGTTCCTGTATCGCCGAGCTTATATAACGTATATAAGCCCGTCGTGCCATACTTTGTCGAACGCCTTCGCCACGTCGAGGAAAAGCGCTCTTGTGTGTTGGCTACGTATCATCCGGGATTTGATGTGCTCCGTGATGCGGTGCACCTGATGTGTGCAGGAATGTTTGGCCCGAAAGCCGAATTGGACTGGATTGGGAAGCCCATTAGCCTGCATAAAGTCTTGTAGGCGGGTCAAACTAATCTTTCATAGATTTTCCGAAGCCCGAAGGCCCGAAGCCGAAGGATGGTTGATTGGGAGGTTTTCCCGGTTTGAGGAAGCCTATAACTTCAGCGTCCTTCCAAGTGTTTGGAAAAATACTCTTAGAAAGAGCTGCGTTATAGATTAGGACTAGGAGGTTGATGAGGTGAGTCGGCAGAATCTTTATGACGCGGTTTGATATGCCATCGGTGCCCGGGGCTTTCCGTGGTCTAAGCTCTTTGATAATCGATCTCGACTTCGTTTTCCGTTACTGGTGTGGTACGTCGCGTGGGGGTAGGTGTGTCAACCGGTCAACCTCGCTCTCTACCTTGCGGAGATGAGCGGCGCTCACCGGTTGTGAGCTGGGCGAGCATTGAGCCTGTCGGCCAGACATTCGGCTTTTCTTCATCGAGAAACGCTGTGGGCTTGTCAGGGTTGGATGAGTGGCGGCATGGGTGGATGGCTGCGCCGCCTTTGAGCTTTAGGAATGCGCCAGAAGGCTACATGGGAGGGATGTAGGTTGCTCAGATCGTTATCCCACCGATCGTTCCTGAATTCAGCTATGCGCATCTTGGACTGATGTTCAAGGGCGCGTAGCTACCTTCAGTTCCGCTCGGTTGGATACAATCGTGGGCGCGACATCGCGGCTCTCTTGCGTCGCAAGAGGTCCTGATGTCGTTTGGCAAGGCCCAGCGGGGGTTTTCCTCCACGGGACTTGCCTCGAGGAAGCCTCGACGACACTTTGGACATGACTTGTGGAATGCATGAGCGGCGAGGTTCACGTCGTGAGCGGTGTTAAGGGAATTTGGGATGGTGTCTAAATGGGTGAGCTAGTAGAGTCTAGCTGTGACTTTAGCTTATGCCAGTCGACTTTAGTTTTAAGAACTATGTTTGGGTGATTTGAGTCCTAGCTTTAAGAGCACGGGACGGTGATCCGATGTTAGATCGTCGATGACCTCTATGCTCCTAAGAGCGAGATTGATGTTTTTTACGATTGCAATATCAAGCACATCCAGTCTTTGCCCTACTGCATGTGGGAAGTGTGTTTGCGTCAACGGCGCAACCACACTGAAGTTGAGTTTGTCTGATAATTCGTCTAATGCTAGACCCCGCGGATTAGTAGTGTATGAGTTCCATCGGGTGTGCTTGCTATTGAAATCGCCGGCGAGGATGACGGCGTCTCCTAAGGATAATAGCGTCTCGAAGTCTGAGTGAATGATGCATGCGGTGTCTCTGCATGGTAAATATACCGAAGCTATTGTAATCGGCGCGTGACCAGTCATGGCTAACCTACAGATCGAGGTTTCTAAATGCTTTAGATTCGACGGCGTGTCGATTGCTACGCAGTGCAGTGACTTTTTATAATAAATGAGAGTGCCGCCGTGTGAAGCGCCGGTCCTGTCATTTCTTATGATGTTATAATTAGCTATCTTCGGATCTCCTCTTCCGGGCTTTAGGAATGTCTCCTGCACCAGTAGAATGTCTACGTCGTTTTCGCGAAGGAATTCTTTGACTTCGGTCGTTTGTTTCGCGAGACCGTTTGCGTTAAAAAAGACTAAGTTAAATGCGCGTGGCTTTACGCGGCCCGGGCCGTTGTTTATAAAAGTTGTGGGTGTATTAGCCATTTAGTTCCCACGAATAAGTTCAATTAAGTTTCTGTACTTGCGGAGTACAGCTAAGCGGGCGGTGAAATTGCCAACGGTGGCATCTAGCTCGGCGGTGAGCCTATCGACTTCTGCGAAGTCTACTGTATTAACTAACACGTCAGTGTTAGTCCCAGAGCTGCCATTGCTATGGCTAGCTTGCTGGGGAGCGCTTCGCGGAGCGCTTGTTGGTGCGGCGCGAGGTGCGGCGCTACGCGGAGCGCTCGGCGCAGGTTGCGGGGCCGGTTGTTGCCACGCTGGCATGGGGGCGCTACGCGGAGCGCTGGGTATTTGCCACGCCGGAGCAGGCCGGAGGGGCGGGAAGGAGGTGAGGGATGGCACCGGTGGGCGCCTAGGGATGGTGGATGGTGGAGGTGGTCTCCGCTTGGGCGCCTTGGGGCACCCTAGGTAATTGGCCGTGTGGCCAGGACTTTGGCAGTTGACGCATGCCGGCGGTTCGTAAGTTGCTAGGACTTCGCGGTCCCGAGGTCGAGGGCAGTCTGGGGTGCCATGGTCCCCGAGGCACTTAACGCAACAGTGTGTACAAATCGTCGACATTATATATAGTTGCTTGGTATTACCGTTTATCGCGTGTCTGAAGTCTGTTTCAAATTGTATAGCTCCAAAAGAAACATAAAAGAGAGATACATATGTACACATGATAATAATAGGAATAACATATATAATGTAAGCAATACAGTTGTAAGTATGTAAATGTTATGTGTTCAAAAAAGATTGATATAATGTTAAAAAAATATCTGCGTGTTTGTAGGATTATTTTATTTAATAAAAAAGACTAAGCCAAGCATGTCGTCCCTAATAAGGGCACATCATTACATCTACAATAATACATAGATAACGATACCTACTCAGCTCCCTTGCATAATTCTTATCAGAAAACTAGAAGACAGTTTTCTGCTAAAAGCGGATTAATGTCGCTTTGTATTATTATTTATATATATGAGGGTGCTAATTTAAAAGCACAATGCAGTAGCGGCGTCATTATGCATTATGAATATGCGATCGGGGAGACAAGTAGCAGGCATTAGCGTCTCCCCTGACTAGCGGATTATTCTAGAAACTTAGGATAAAGTTAGTGCTTTTAGGTTGTCGTAGGTTGTCGAGGAAAAACATTTTTAACATTGTTGGAGTTTTTGAATAAGTTTATAGATAATATTGGTACTAACTTTATGTTTTATACAAATTGATGCAATTATGTAAACATTATAAATGTATTCAAATACTTTAATGCAGTAGTGTTTATATATTCTACCGCTGTTTTTAGCGAGAGGAATTGTTTTGTAAAAATTCGTTTTTGTCTATCATAAGTTTCATTCAGCGTTAATCTAATTGCACTAGGTGTTGTTACAACTTGTGTTCTTTTTATATTTCTAACATAAGACAGAAACTATGCATACTATAATTATAAAACCAAAAGTAACTTTGTCTGTCTGTCTGTCTGTCTGTCCGTCTTTACTCTCTAAACTACTGAACCGATTACAATGAATTTTTGTACATACTAAGAATAGACTCCAAGAAAGGACATAGGCTATTGATTATAGCCGAAGTCGACAGTGTTGAAATAAGGGTTACAATAGAAAAAAAATTGTTTGGAAATGTCAATGATGAACATAAAACGATGAAATTATTTGCCAAGATACTAAAAACGAGCCGTAAGTGTTTTTACTAATAATTTTGTAGTTTTTAAATTTACGGGAATGAAGTATGGAGAGTAATAGGATTAATTTCCAATGTTGAATTTTTTTATTGCTGAAGCTGAAGCCATGAAATTTTGTGTCTAATTAAAAACACGTTCAATTATTACCCTCATTTATATTTCACAATACGTTATTTTTCAATAAACCTCGCAGTCATTTCTTCTAGTCCACGTGGACGAAGCCGTGGGTAAACATTAGTTTACCATATTTTAATAAAGAATGAACACATCCAATCAAAGTATTTAATAGCACAGAGTAAAAGAGGTTCTTAGACGACACCTGCATATACTCAACCAGTAGATGTCTTATCCTAGTTAGTCGAAGACTCGAATCGCAAGCCAATATCCTAGGGAATGGTTCCGGAAATGGAGAATAGAAATAAATCCTTCCAAAAGCGCGGCCATTTTGTTCACGCGACGAGATCCGTGTCTTCCTTCCAATGTCCGACTCCTAGATTGCCCTATCCCTTGGGTCAAACAGACCAAATACCTCGGGGTAATCTTAGACAAATCCTTGACATTTGGCCCGCACATAACGCGTGGTCAAAAACAGAGCGGCCTACGTCTTAGGTCGACTATTTCCACTAATAAATCCCTAGAAGCAAGTTATCTCTGCGCAATAAGGTGTTGTTATACAAGACAGTCATACTTCCAATTTAACATATGCAGTCCCGTCTTTGCACATGCAAAGCAATCAACATTGACAAGCTTCAAGTCCTGCAAACAGATTCATGCGCGGGCCACTGGTGCGCCGTATTACCTGCGCAACATTGACCTGCACCTGGATCTGAAATTGCCCACTATCAAACAGTACCTAAAACAAGCTTCTATCCGATATTTCGACTCGGCTTCGCAACACCCAAACGATCTAGTTCGGAGCGCCGCCGCTTACGAACCAACAATTTCACTCGCTAAAAACGACATCCATCGAAGAGCGCGAAACGCGATAACGGATCCTGACGATGAGACTACAATCGTGCAAGCACGTTTAAACTCACTACGCAACACAACTTGTCCTCGCCGTCGAGGACAAACTAGTACACCGTACAACAGATATCGGCACGTACCAGGCCGATTCTCACCAATCAGATAGGGCGGTAAATACCTTCCACTAATAAGTCCTAAAAGCAAATTATCGAGCCGAGGTTCGGCCCACCGGGGCGCCCTCGATAAATGTTGCTAACGGGTATAGGCATGGTCTTGACCAGCGGCTGATCGAGCCGAGGCTCGGCCCTCTTGGGCATCCCTCGATCAAGCCCGCTTACGGGATAAAGAAGTGGCAGCTCGAGTCGAGGTCCCTTCAGGGGTCCCTCGGAGCTAAGCCACAGAATAGAGTGAAGTCTGTCACACTTAAAGTTGCACAGCCCCTCGAACCCTGCTCGGTTGTAGCGGTTAACTCCACCAACGTGAGTCATCCGTAAAAAAAAAAAACAAGAGGTTCTTGGGAAAACTAAAGAATCAATCCAAATGTCAAATTGTCGTGACGTAATAATTTAAATCTGAGAATCTTTTTTGGCATTCTTATAAAGTATTCTTTTTCCTATAGCTACCTATTTTCAACTTTTGTTATTTGTGTAAGGGTGATGTACGTTTCAGTCGATCATGCGTGTAGTCCTTTACAAAGATAAGAAAGAAAGGCGTTAGGCTCAAACAAAGCATCATTCGCTCACTCTGCAAAAAACAATGTTTACCCATCATTTTCATTTTTTTGTTGCCTGCCAGACAATGTATTTGTATTTTTTCTATGCACATTGTTATTTTGTTACATACGAGTGTAATATTTCATTTCTGAAATACAGCTTCAGAATGTGTAGCCTTAGTTAGTCGAGATCAACAAAAAACTATACGAAATCATAGACAATAAATTACTTGAGTTTATCAACTCTATAATACAAAATATTTCGTAATAAGCTATTTTATGATGCTTATCTTGACAAATTAACTAATTTAGTATCAATGCATATATTTTACTAGTAACCTCCCAACCACCCTTGTGGGTGGAAATTCGTAAAAACCGTTCTTAGCTGACCTCTACTCGACGAAAGGAATATTCCTACCAAATTTCAAGTCCCTACGACTTATGGTTTCAGAGATATCGAGATGTGTCAATATATACATGTCCGGTGGTAGGTCCCTTTATAAAGGGGACCGTCTGGGTGGGTACCATCGCGGTGCCTATTTCTACCGCAAAACAGTTGTGTGAAAACACTAATGTGTTCCGGCTTAAGGGCCACCGTAGCCAGTGTATTTACTGGGTAAACGAGACTTAACATTCTATGTCTCGCGGTAGGCAGCGCGTTGGTGATACCAGTATTGCCAATGTCTATGGGCGTCGGTGACCACTTTCCATCAGGTGGCCCCAATTGCTCGTCTGCTTGCGTATGCAATAAAAAAATATAAATCTCTATTATATCTATATAGATATATATATATATATATATATATATATATATATATATATATATATATATATATATATATATATTTATCAGAAAAATATTGGAAAGTTATCTATCTAATGCAATAATCCAATACAGGCACCAGGAGGATAAAAAGAAAATGATTAAATATTAAGGATGTGTCAAAACTGCCTCAGTAGCCTAGTGTGTGCTCTAGAGTAAAAAGTCAAACCAACCATCAACCCGCATTGGACTAGGGTGCCAAAACCCTCCTAATATATTAGAGGAGGCCTACGTCTAGCAGTGGACTATCACAGGCAAAAAATTGTTTTATTGAAACACATTGAGATACAAACATATCCTATTTTAGACTACCTGTGAATATGAACGCCGGAAAGAGTCAGGAATAAAATATAAAGAATAAAGGCGAAATTCCGTAAAAGTGGATTAAATATGCATCTTTTTTAGTTCTAAATTGATACATATATCATGAAAGCTAATGCGATTTTACCAATAATTTGGTGAACTGGCAATAGTAGTAATTAGCTGATGCAAATGGTCCTAATTTCATTTCAACTGATTATTTCTGAATTTTTTAATTTTGATAACAGGTATTACGTATGTATTTGTTTTATATTTTGAGCATTCTTCCCATCGAGCACATTATGACGTCACCTACGAATGATATACCAAGTTATGTTGTGATTGTAAATCAACTATTTTTAAATATTAGTGGATACAATAGCGTGTATTAGTATAGTATAATAGAATAATTGATATAAATTTTAAAATTTTATATTATCTATTATCTTCTATTTAGTTTTCAATTTAAATCAATTTATAACTTTTAGTATTGGTAACCCACTTGAAAGTTGTTGCAATAACCGCCCCCGTAGCCTAGTGGTGTAGGCCCTTGCTTTATAAACCGGAGGTCGTGGGTTCAAATCCCTTGGCGAAACAACTTTAAAAATGTTTAACAATTATACTATCTAATATAATTGTTATCGTTGTTTGGTTAGGACAATATGGGCCGATCACCAATTGTCTGAAAAGTAAGTCGGAATGGCATGCAAAAAGTCGTTATGGACGTCAGATGAGAGTCGTTCTGCTTTAAAACTGTTTCTTAGGTAAATCTGGATAGATTAGAAGCCAACCGACATGATAAGTTGGGAAAATGGCTAGGTAAAAGAGTACGTTATATCTGTACCTATTTAACAATTTTTTGACCGACTTTCCAATGAAAGAGGTACTCAATTCAGAGCGTATCGTTTTTTATGTTATGTTACCTCGTTGGTCCGCTCCTAGCCCTCCGATTTTGTTCATTTTTTTAAATTGATAGATATTAGCTTTCCATTGTTCTTATTTTTTTTTTAATTGTGATAAGTAGTTAAATAGATATTTGAGAAATTAACAAATAACGCACCAAACAGCTCGCTTAGTATATTTTAGCTATTTTCATAGTATTATGCCTTATGGCATTCTACTGTAGGGAAATGCGGCAGATACTTATACGATCTTTGTCCTCAAAAAACGTGCAATTCGTGCAGTCTATAACCTGGGCCCCAAAGAATCATTAAGAAAGTTGTTCACTGAATTAAAAATAATGACCGTTAGTTCTCAATACATATTTGAAAATTTAATGTATGTGCAAAAAAATAGAGATGATTTCCTAAGACATTGTGATGAACATGGCATAGATACAAGGAACAAACATAATTTAATTCTTCCAGCAACTAGACAGCGAAGGACAAGTAAGTCTTTTATGGGACAATGTATACGTTTTTAAAACAAAATCCCAGTACACATCACATCATATCATCAGCCTGTGTTAGTCCACTGCTGAATATAGGCCTCCCCTAATACACCCCTATCCATTAGAGGGTTTGGACCGTATCCCACCACGCTGGTGCAATGCGGGTTGGTGGGTTGACCGACTTTTTACATGCCCATCCAACGCATGGATCATCTTACCCAAATTGCCCTAACCAACTAGGAAACAACAAATAACACTGCCCTGTAATCTTGGATGCCACGAGGACTGCACTAAAAGTATAGGGAATGGAATATTGCCACTATTCAAATTCAAATTCAAAAATCTTTATTCAATATAAAAGTTTCAATATAGCACCAAAAATTACAACTTCGTGTTATTAAATAACAAACGCTGCCATAACCGTAAAAGATAGACAGTTTGTTCTACGTAATTGTTAACTTCTTAAACTGATCTATTTAACAAAGTCCACGATCAAATATACATCTGATTTAAGAATAACGCACAGTAACTAATTTAATATATTTTTTTAATATATTTTTTTAATATATTTAAATTAGGCATGTTTATCATCATCATCATCATCAGCCTGTGAAAGTCCACTGCTGGACATAGGCCTTCCCTAACGCACCCCTATTCATTAGAAGCCTTTGGACCGTACCCCACCACGCTGGTCCAATGCGGGTTCGTGGGTGGACCGACTGTTTACATGCCCATCCGACGCATGGATCATCTCTTACTTTCAGACAATTGGGTGATCAGCCCAAATTGCCCTAACCAACTAGGAAACAACAATGAAAATTTTTTGAGTCCCTGCAGGATTCGAACCCACGACCTCCGGTTTCTAAAGCACACGCCTAAACCACTAGGCTACGGAGGCATGTATATCACACCAATAAGGTAAATTTTGTGAATACCAAGAAATGTGTATCCTGTATTTTGAAAAAAAATAAAACAGTTCCGCTGAACTCCTAACGCTGGATTTTCTTAGGTCAGCGACAACTTTAGAAAGAAAATTTTTATAACAAAAAATATAAAACAATCCAAAAAAATGTGTCCATCGATTGAACGTTGTCGGAACTTTTAATTGTTACAAGTTCGAAAATTCTAAAACAAGATAAAACAACCCTTTACAAGGACAACTTCGATTTTCTTTTCTTTGTATCGGAACACGGTTTAGCCCTTCCATTGACGTATTTTAAAATCGTTGGATTATTACCCTTTTCATTTTCACGAAGAGTGAACTTTTCTTGAAAAAAATTTTTCTTAACATTATTGATGTTTTTGATTAAGTTTTATATCACTGCAGACTTTGTGTTTCAAATAAATTTGAAGAAGTAATAATAAGTTACTATTGTAAGCAGTGTAGAACTAACGAAATAAATCTGATTGGTCTATGCTAGTATGAATGATTTTTTTTTTTTTGAGCATAAACTTTAACGCAAATCGTATGTTGTTTTAAAGCTTACGGGAGGATTTCTAAGCATAACACACAAATTTTTAAAGACAACGGGAGCAGATTCATAAGGAGCAAATGCTAGTCAATTTTTTTGTAGTTTGCTAGCAAAGGCTGTTCTTAACAAACTAGTTCTTTAAAAACAGCCCCAATAGAAATGGACGTGGCACAGCCCCGATACTATGACTAAAAATGAGATAGACTTCATTATATCGGACAACCGGTGACAAGTAAACCGGTTCTGAAGGGTCTCCGACTTTCGGGGTCTCTTCTTTCGGGGAGAACACTTGACATCTGCAATTTACGGACGATATTGTGATCATGGATGAGACCGCAAAGTCTGGCTGAGTGTTCACCACGCATCGGTCTCCAGATGATCCTGGGTAAAACCAAGATCATGTTCAACGAATACTTTGACCCGGGACTGATCACAATTTATGGTACCTCCCTCGAAGAGGGTAACCTCTTAAACTAGGGCAAACGCTAGAACTACGTAGAAACAACTTTGAGGTAGATGCCAACAGAAGTGTTTGTCTGGGCAGTTTTTCCTAAGATTCGTAGAGTTTTTTCGTCAACCATCCTACAGTGTCTTATATCGATCCATGCGTCCTACCTGTCACGACCTACAGTGCCGAGACTTAGACACTTACGATCCAACTGGTTCACAAATTTTAAGCCGCTCAGGGAGCTATATAGAGGGCTATGCTCGGAGTATTTTTGAAAGACCGCATCAGTAATGATGAAATCCGCTAGAGAACCATAGAGTCACCGACATAGCCCACTAGATAGGTAAGCTGAAGTAGTAGTGGCCCGGTCACATAAACCGCTAAATTGACGACCGTTGGAGTCGGAAAACTTCACGAGTGTAAACTGAGGCTCGGCAAACGTAGTGTGGGACGCCGTGCAACAAGATGGAGTGACGACATTCGCAAAAAAACCGATGTGAGCTGGATAAAAATAGCCGAATATCAGAAGCGATGGCGTCCATTAGGGGAGGCCTATGTCTAGCAGTAGACTGACACAGGTTGATGATGATGATTAAATTAATCTATTTGAAGATATATCAAGAATACACAATACTTATTTTACAGTAATATAAAATCGAAAACAATAGCGAGTTTATATTCAACTAAATGAAATTGATAAGTGTCTATATTATTAAAATATTCTTAGGTAATTGAAAACATAAATTCGAAGCAATGCAGTATACTGCATGTATAAAAAATTGCTAATTTTCAATTATTAAAGGAATAAGGATTGCACTACGTAATAAAATTACAGATAGGATGCAGCACTTAAAAAAACCTATACTGTAGTTGTTTAGCTAATTAACAACAAAAATGAAAATTTGTTGAGTCCCCACAGGATTCGAACCCACGACATCCGGTTTTCAAAGCACACGCCTTTATCACTAGGCTACGGAGGCAGTTATTTTGATACATATTCGTAAATATTTGCTACAGGCCAAATTTTGCTCATGTAACATTTCTTTTAGTGGTGTAACGAGTTAACATAAAAGTATATATAACAAGTAAAAAAAATTTGATCGACTTTAATGTCGGTATGTAACCATTTTGTACAAACATTTGCAACATAAGCGGGTAACAACGTGCTCTGTGCATGTAACTGCCCCGCATTTCATATCTCTAATAATGTTTATGGTATTTATTTGGCCAGAATATCGTCTATGACACGTTTTATGTACATAAAATGAAGATTTTTTCAATTTATTTACTTTAACTAAAGCATATAAAGCTGTAACATAATTAATTCCTTTAAATGTGCCTCAATGCACAATGTGTTAATGTACGCAGGTATGAAGATTTAAAGGAGTTGTTTTAGTCAGATCTCGATTGCCTCTCAGTTCCTCTTTATATATGAATGCAGCATCTAAAATAAATATACAGTGAAGTTTTTACTTCCAGCTAAATACATTAAAACAACTCTCGCAAAGAGGTCGCTCCTAATGAAGTGTAACTAACAATAACGATACGAAAGTCCTAAACAAACGTCAAAAAATACAAAGAATCACCGTGGGTGCTCATTCTGGTTGCCTAAAAAATATAAGTTAATTTGTTTAAATTTAATTATTTATCATTGCTCAGATTAAACTACAATTTAAAATAACGTATACCTTTTTGTCTGGAATAAACATATAAAAATATAATTATATAATAAAGAGAGCGAAATTCGATTTGATTTTACATATATATATGTATAATAATTATACCACGTTAAATGGAAGCTATAACATTTGTCAATTTTATTTAATATAATAAACCACTAAAATATACTTTACGTACCAAGGATCTTGATTAAGAATTTTGTAAAATTAATAACTCAATGTTATTTTAGGTAGAATGTTAGTTTATGAATTTGCCGTTCAATATTAAAATGTGTAACAACTTTTTTATAATTACAATTTTTTTTAATTATTATCTCAGTTTGTGCTGTTGTTATTCATTATGTAGACATGTAGACGTCTATAAACTGTTTGAAGGCGGTTTTGACTGACTCATCAGATAGGAATTTTTTTCTTATAAAAAGTTATCCAAATTATTAAAGTAATAATCGGTTGGGGCAAGATTTAGTAAGTTTAGTTCGCGATGCATAGTTTCCAGAAGTTACTCTAACTTGGCGATCGACTGATGAGCAGTGTTTGGTCTAGCGTTATTCGGAAGGAAAAGTGGTTTTCTCTCTAGAAAAGAAAGAAAAGAAAACCACTTTCACGAAAAATGAGAGGCACTAAATTTTCTACAATCAGTCTAGCTGCAGTACGCAAATGGATACCGAAAAGTCCTTAAAACAAAACTTTGCACTATGTTGAGATCTTACATCTTGAAGGGACTTCTGAGGAGACCGATTTTTGGTAATGTAGACTCAGAATAATCGTTTAAGAAAGTTTACTCTCTCCTAGCCATTTTTCTGAACAATCGTGAGGTCGAATCAACGATTAATAGTTTTTAAAGAATATTTCATAACGATTTCTTTCACTGAAAAATGCGAGATCTAATATTACATATTAATATAGCAATAATTTTACATGACATAACATTCTCTAACCAACTAGGAAACAGCAATGAGAATGTGTTGAGTCCCCGGAAGATTCGAACCCACGACCACCGGTTTCTATAGCACATAAACTAATTAGTTATATCTAAAACAAAAATAACATCTGTTAAATTCTCCTACGAATGCCTCTCTTGACAATAAGATAGACATTAAATATGTAAATTTTCGGTAAGAGACTAACAGTTTTGAACTCACTGTCGTTTCAGTACAGTTTATTTAAACTAATAAACTCCTATTATGGCTTACGTAATAAACGATCAGGTTGCACCTGAATGAGTAAACGATGACGCGGACAGATGAACCGAATTATATA
This sequence comes from Lamproptera curius, assembly GCA_029286875.1. Lineage (NCBI taxonomy): Eukaryota > Metazoa > Arthropoda > Insecta > Lepidoptera > Papilionidae > Lamproptera > Lamproptera curius. Next base: position 192,761 of record JAGSMT010000128.1, on the reverse strand, counting down.
GATCGTGCAGCGATTGACTACGTAAATTAATCATTTAGGGTGAACTGAACTGCGTCCATAGCCTAGTGGTATAGGCGTGCGCTTTAGAAACTGGAGGAAGTGGGTTCGAACCCTGCGGGTATTAACAAATTTTCATTGTTGTTTCCTAGTTGGTTAGGGCATGACCTCCGGTTTCTAAAGTACACGCCCATTCCATTAGGCTACGGAGGCAGTAAAAGGCCCCACTGTTTTCTCATTCTATTTAAAATATCAGTTTACATTTACGTTCTTACCATTGGTTATTCAACGACAAATGTGCTGTGTATGTATGCTTACGTTTAATGTGTCTAAAATTACTTTTAACACCTATATAAAAGCACAAGCAGAGGCAATGGGAAATATGACTCTTAGAACAAGAAAAGAATAATCATAATCGGATCAATGGAGAACTACGAGTTCTAATAAGTATCAATTTAACAAAATCTACGTGTAAAAATATGTTGAAACAAAAACATATGATAAACCCAATTACATCACTTAAAAAAATATCTAGATTTAGAGATTAAAATACTTAGCAGTTTGATAAAAATTACAGTTCGTAAAATACAGTAGTAGTTGGTTAAGTAAAATAATTTAAATTATTAGACTTTCTGTTTACCGGATAAAATAGTAATTGGATAAAGTACTAAAATATGTACTTTCTGTTTATTCAATTTTTATTCTCTTAACTAAAAATATTATCAGAGATCTCTCTTGATAGTAAGTGATGCATTTTGCTCATAAGAAATCTTGACAACCCAAATTAATTTACAACTTAGAGACGCTTGACGTCGGGATTCTTTTATAGTGATTATCTTGTATTTACGATTATCTTCAAAACTATTTTTTGTTTTTGTATTTGTGCTTTTTAGAGAAGTGGCTATCGCGGTAATGCTCTCTCGATTGGTATTCGATAATCCATAAACCTTCTATCATATAATGAATAAGAAAAAGTAATTAGAAAAAGATATCAAACCCAATTATTTAAAACCAAATATTGGTTTTGAACCCAGGGTTCAATTTAAATATCATGTAATGTTTTTGTTTCATTCGGTACTGTTTTTAATCTTTTATAAATCACTTTGTGTAAAAATACTCTAAGGAACCACTATAATTACTTTTGATTTAAACGTAAACAATATTCCTTTATAGCAAACAAAATCGAGTGAAGCTAAATTAATTTAGTAAAGGTCACTACAAAATTAAACGATATTGTTTTTCAATTAAAACAGGGCTCGGATTAGAATGGTTACGTTACTAATGTAATAAAGATGCTTTCTACGCAGAGGAATATCAAGGGATATCTATCTGGTTTTATAAATATTCAAAGTTGAACTTTTTAAGTAAGCCCCTTTAAATATTACCATATTTGTGCATATATTTTATGTTTATTGCTCAAAAAAGTTTATTAATTTTTAGATGATTGATTGGAACTAATATGTACTAACAAACTTTCATATTCACTATATTAAGGAGATGTATTATATGCAACTAATGATTAACGCATATAAATTTTATTGAATTTATATTCAAATCAATAATTTACTATCCCTTGACTACCATCCCGAATGTTATATTGGACTACTTTTTCTAAGTCTGATTCTTTTGATATATGAATGTACCAGAAACACTGTAGCAATTTACAAAAAGCTGCAAAGAGACAATGCTCTCAGAATGGTTGCAAAAATTCACCTTCAAAAAATTACCTGGATTGTTAATAAAAATTATCTAAATTAATGTTATAAAAATAAAAGGAAATTTTTCTTTCTTTTAATTATTACATAAATGTAAGATATAGTAAAAGAGAGAAGCTCGATACCAAAACAGAATGTTTTTGATAATTTAAATCTTAAATTGTATCCAGAATACTTCTCCTTTTTAAGCTTTGCGCATGTTCAAATCATGTTAAGAGCAATTAGATTACGGACGTTTCCCTTGTTACAAATGTTTACTAATAAAAGAAAACAAGATAAAATCATTAGTAAGCAAAAACTTTCGAGCTATCTCAGAGTTTCCTAAAAGGTAAATTAATTAACTTTAACATATAAAACTTCAAACGGAGAAGAAAAAGATAAAAATTACGCTTACTATTCTTTAACGAGTTTGATAATTGGATTTCTAAATTAGTTTGAATTAAATCCGTTGAGATGATAAAATTGTTTTAAATTAGTCTGTTGGGCTCTTTTAACTTTTTTTTTTTATCAAAACAATATATGCATCAAAAAATGTATTGTATGACATAAAAAGACAAAGTTTTCTAATGTAAATGTTTTAAAACATCTATTTTGTTATTAAAAAAGGCGTTTTTTTGTTTGCTGATTTGTGCCACCATGTTTTTAATCACATAACAATTTAAATGTAAACCTACTTAAAAATACAAAAAAAAATGTAAAAATTATAGGTAGAAGTTTACAAATATAAAATTTCTTATTAAACCCATTTGGTGCCTAAGTCGGTCATCTTTTATGTACACGGGACAGTGCTAATTATACAACTAGTAAGATATATAATTAAATAAATATTTATACTGTCATCTTATTTAAATATGAAAGGCAAAACAATGCACAATTTGAAAAAAAAGGCGCAATGATAATTAATTCTATTACAAATAACTTTCGGTTTAAAAAAATCATAGGATAAAATTATCGAATCAAACATAATATTAGCACTTCATTCTTCATGAGAATGAAACGGAGCGAAAATTCTTGATTTGTTTTAATGAATTTCACGAGAGCAAAATGTGCTGAATAATTAATGAGTATCAGTACCATTAGTGACGCCAAATGAAGCTGGGAGGCGAACGTCGCATTGCAGAAGAATGAAGTTAAAAAGGATTTCAGTGGATATTTTATCAGCAATCCACAGAGTGGTTTTAGTTAGCATCTTTATAATGTCTCTTTAAAATAATACGTCAATTTCTATTGGTATGAAACCATTTCACAATGAGAAGTAGTATGTTTATATTATATTATTTTTATAACATAAATTTGTAATCAATATTTAAAAGGTGCTACGCAACTATACAAAACTGAATAAAAAAGGTTATAATAATACAGAGATAGAGAAAGTTAACTAGAGGTCTAAATTAATGTTAATGATTTTAGGTTTGCAAAACCTTTTAAAAAAAAGTTATTACTTAAAAGTTATATTTTTCAAAAGATAAAGTAGTTTCTCTATGAAAGGAACAGATCCAATGCTGTTATTACTGATATCATTCAAATAGTACAGTATTTTCGAATACATTTTGGTTCCATACTGATATCATCCTACAGGTTGAGCAATGCTGCAATGGCCATATATATTGCATTGCCTGTTTGCAAACGTCATCGAATACTCCACTGAGACTATACAATGGGCGTTTGATTAGGAGCGGACGGGAGACAATGCCGGGTGACAATGTTATGTGCAGTTTGGAATTCTGTTGCGTACGCTACGTATCGATGTATTTACCTTGCCTTATCAATGACACTCAATAAAATGATCACAATTGAAACAAACAAACTCATTAATCCATTAGGAATCCATTTGGTTACAAAATCCAAATATTTGTCAAGGGTACTAACAGACCAGTGCGTATTATTACTGCGAATCAGTAGTATTAACACTACTGACTTTCGATTTTAAGGGCACCGTAACTAGCGTAGTTACTGGCGTTACTTCTTATATCACAGGGCGATAGGTGGATTTGTCGCGTGTTAGGGTACCTTTCTGACGGGCAAAGCTTATGACTCACCATCGAGTAAACGCTCTGATCATTTACCGCTGTATTAAAAAAACTTTTTGAAATAAAATCATAGGAACGCGCCACTATCCTGCGTAACATAAGACGTGTTACAGGAACTAGAGGAGGAATAAGTAAGTCTTAGTATAGGACAATTAACACGTTATAACTACCAAATCCCAGAAAACATTTAGAATTTAGGTAACTTGTCAAGGAACGTGTATTGTAGTATAGTTACTTTAATATTATTGAAAATGTATCGTTGAAAAAAATTAGGAACATTGTTAGGTGAATAAAGTAACAAAAAAATAATTTAATTACTAAGTATTTTGTTTACATTCATTTATTATCTTCACTATCTTTTCATTTATTATCTATGGTACGAACAAGTGACGTTTGACGGCAAGAAAAAGATGTACGACGCAATAAGGTGAGTGTGTAAAATAAATGCAAATTATAAAACAATACAGTGTTTCCGTGCCTAAATCCCACATATATATATATAAAGTAGGAATAAAAGACTTGACTTTCATCACGATTAATATTACTAGGAAAGTTATAAAAGTTAGATATTAAAAGTTTTAAATTACTTTAAGAGCGTTTTATTTGAAAATAAAAAATATTTTATAAAAGTTATTGACCCGTGACCACGGCCGCTGGAAAGGGTTCGAAACGTGCAGTGGACATACACAGGCTGATGATGATAATGATGTTTTTATCCACCGCTACTACAAGAAAGCGAAGGTTGGAGAAGTCTTTATGGGAAATTTAATCACTGGATGTTAGGCAAAGATGTGCAACTCGTGTTGATTTTACCGATTATTCCATTGGGAGTATTTTTTTACTGTATCTCGTGCTCTGTGGATGAGACCTATAAGAACATCCCGGGTGTAGGAGTGCCCGTTGCCACAGCCGCGTCACGTGCGGAGGGATCCGCTGCTGGCGGCGAAGTGTGTGCATCAGGAGTGTTGATCCAGTTTACAACTGCCCTTACGATATTTCCAAATACAAATAGTACATTATTGTAGATTTTTTTTATTATATAATAGCGAAACGTTGTTAGGTATCTAGTGTCTGTGTAGTAGCCTTGAAACATTATTTACCGCTATTGCTTTAAAATTATTTAAGACAATTATTATTATATTTATGAAAGCTCACGTAATTTTTAAGACCCTGCGTGAGATAAGCCGAGGAGCGAAAAAGGTTGGCCTCACTTTATTGTTATTGCCCCGAGATAACGCCACCACTTTCGGTTTTATTTGCACCCCATTAAGATTTAATCTGAAAGAATTAAATTTGAAGAATATTGCGGATATAATAACAGTTTATTTTCGCCGTAATTAATGATATATCTTTATCTCAATCTCTCAACCCAGTTAATTCCATTCTCCAATCTAGTTAATTCCATACTTGTGTGCATAATAGACGTTGTTTGTTGTTAATAAAGAGATCTCTTTTTATGAGCTTTTGTCTCAATGAGGTCAAGCAATACTTGCGTTGTGGATATTCATAAAGTAATTTTAAGTTGACTATAAAGTTAATGCCCCTTCCCCCGTAGCATCGGTGCAGTTAAGATGTGTTTAGTGTTGTAGCAATTAAAATTGTACAAAACTTAATCCGAAAATAGTAAATTTTCATTCACTATAAAGTACTAGGAGCGCATAAAATCCCTCAGCTGCTGCAGTAACAGAAACAAAAGAGTCACTGCACAAGTATATAACCTTCTTTGCTTCGTTCAACCCCCAAGAACTACTGACCTATATTGACCGCTTTTGACCTTGTTTGATTTGTTGCGCTAGCGCAGTTACGCCCCTTTTGCCGCACCCACACGCGCCACACCTAAGATCATCGATTACCAGCCGTCGGACCATTTAGGCCTACGCTGTATAATAATAGTCCCACGATGTCCGTCCAACGTACACCGCCCGGAACATTCCTCTTGCCGAATGCAAACAAAACTTCCGTGGAGCATTATAACTTAGACTCTGCACTTAACGCTGTCAACAACCTAAATACAGAAGACCATTACTTAATATCACGAAACGGCAAAAACGTTTCTTTGATGATACTGCTGATACTTCTTGCACAAATATTTTGCAAATCAAAACACTATTTGAAAACAAATTTGAAGTCCTGAATAATACTCTCCTTACCCTACTAAACCAAAACCAAGACATACAAAAAATGGTTACGATTATATCCAATAAACATGATGAATTACTATCAAAAATAAATGTTTTGGAAACGGAAAACATTACTCATAAGAAACAGATTATTGCAAAATAAAATTGAAGCATTAGAAAGGCGCAATCACAGCACTTCTTTAATCATTGGAATCATTCCAAAAAACCAAAACGAAACCAAAGATTCACTTAGACGTTTAGTCACAGACATCTCTATTACTTTAGGTCTAGGACAGCCAATTCTAGAAAATGAGATAAACAATATATACAGAACTAAGTACGAGAGCATTGTGATCAACCTAACAACTGTCCTTCGAAAAGAAAGCCTGATAACTTGCTGTAAATCATTCAACAAACGCAAAAGACAGGACAAGCAGCCCACATTTAATACCCGAAACCTTAAGCTCGATGGACCACTTCGCTTTGTTTATATATCAGAATCTTTAACATCCAAAACCAGACAAATTTATTACTTAGCACGAGAAGCAGTTAAAAATAAGAAGCTCATTGCGACATGGACATCCTCCGGGAAATTATATGTAAAAAAAGATGAATCCGACATTCCTATTAATGTTTCGGAAGAAGTCGATCTTCATAATTATACTTTACTTTGCTTTGATTTCATACTCTTCTGCAAGCGTCGGAAACACCTTGGGATGTCATCATATTATCGGAATGTTAGTTACTAAAATCTAAACAAACTCCAGGGATCAATGGTTACATACACGCAACGTCAACCCAAAACAAAACACAACACGAAGGAGTTACCATTTGAAGAGCCCAATCTTGATGATGCCAACTGCTTGATACTGAAACTGAACACCACAACCTGTGTAATTGGTATCTACCGGTCTCCCGCTCAAAAAGATATTACGAAATTTATCAACTCTCTTGATCGAACACTTTCACAATAGAAAAACTTTAAAAACCTCTAATAAACTCCGTCCGAGTACTTGGACATGCTAACTAACTTTAGCCTAAACTTTCTTCAAAACGCTCTGAATAATCATGAAAAGTGGCACCGGATCAACTACTCTGTTCTCGACCAAACAATGGAAAACCTTGACCTTGGACCCATAATAAGCTGTACCGATACAAAGCGAAGCAACCGATAATTACACCTTAACCTACACCACTGAAATAGTTCAAAAGTCCATAAAGCCTAAAGACAAATAATACAAAAACCATGGATAACCAAAGGTTTACTAAAGTGTATAAAAATAGAGAGACAACCTACATGAAAACATAAACACAACTTATAAGCGCTACAAAAACTTCTGCTACATGACAACAGGAAAGCTAAAAGGGCATATGAAAAAAAACGCCTAGAAAGGGCACGAGGTAACCAAAACCAGCTGTGGAAAGTAATTAAAGATATAAGTGGTTCTAAAAACAAGACTGACCATTCCCGATGCCTTATTTTAAGCGCTGCCCCTCAAGAGAGTATAAACAACGTTAATACCTACTTTGCTGACATCGGAGAAAACCTGGCGAACATAATATCCTCTCACCATAAGTACTTTCCAACAACAACCTTCCCAACCCATACTTTTCCCCGTAGTCTACTAATTGCAGCAATACTAGAAGACGATGTATTCCAAATCTTAATCAGTCTAAAAGATAAATGTGCTGTAGGTGTAGATCAAATCTCTATCAAAACTGTTAAGAGATATGCCCTCCTTCTTATGAAACCTATTGCCCGCATCTACAACCTATCAATCTCACTAGGCGTGTTCCCTTCATCTTTCATAAAAGCCCTTATTAAACCAATATACAAAAAAGGCACCCAAGATCAAGTGGTCAACTACAGACCCATATCAATTCTACCAACACTGTCTAAGATCTTAGAACGCATTCTAAACAAGAGATTAATGAATTATTTGGAATACTAACAGGAATGTGATGGAATACTAATATAAACAGCCTCTTAGCATCTAACCAATACTCCTTTGGCCAAAAAAAGGAAATGCATTGCTATCTTCATAGACGTAACAAAAGCATTTGATACAGTATCCATTCCCCACTTTCCGAACCAACTGGAAAAAATGGGAGTCAGAGAAATTCCTCTAAAGCTGTTTACTGATTTCTTGAGCCACAGAACACAACGCACTAGAATAGATAAATGGACCAGTGATGAAAAATACATCAAGTTTCGGGTACCTCAAGGTAGTATAATCTCCACTACCCTTTTCCTTGTCTATATAAATAGCTTGTGTGAGTTACAACTCAATAATGGACACATATTTGCCGTTGCTGACGACACAGCCTTATCATTCTTTGGGGACACCTGAGAGGAGGTGTACAAAAATGCTCATCAAGGTTTATGTAGAGTAAGTGACTGGTTTCAATCCTATCTCCTGACTATAAACACCGGTAAAACTGTAATATTACCCTTTACATACAAAAACCACCTTGTACCCCCAGCTCATCATATAATACGAGCCCACGAGTGTGCCCGCAATAGCTCAAACTGTTCTTGTCTTGTCGTAACCAGAGTCGCAACCCACAAATACTTTGGAGTAACATTAGACTACAGAGCAACTTTTAAACAACATGCAGAATCACTCAAGAATCAAAATGCTGACATACATTTTCAAGTCTCTAAGACACGTGTCCGACCAAAAAACCTTAAATTTGGCCTATAATTCCTTATGTCAGTCGTTATGGCTGACCGTAATGTAAGCTTCCGTTTAAATCTCCGTTATAAATGTTGGGGAAACAGAAGCAGAAATGGATGTTGAAAAGCGCGCGGAACTTCCGCATTTGCGGAAACCGAAACAGAGGTCCGTTACATCACTAGTCTATATATATGTTTCTAGTTTTTATATGATGTGCATTAAAATGCCTTAAAATATTTTTTGTTTTCCTGCAAACATAAAATTATCAATAATATATTGACAACTAACGTTAAAAATATATTGACCCTAAGCTGTTCTTTGGGGTCCAGGTTATAGATTGCGCAAATAGCTCTGTTCCGATTGACGAAGATTGTATTAATATCCATCACGTTTTTCCACAGTAGAGGGAAATTATACTGTGGAAATAACGACAATATACTAAGTGGTCTGTCTTCATGTCATTTATTTGTCTAATTTTCTTAACAAAATATGCCGCAGAGAATAACATGAACCGCAATATTTTGATAATGCTTCCCCATATTAGTCACACGGAACAGGAATGTTGCAAGTAGAATTGTGGTTGGGCGTAGTGTAACTTTCGGCTGAGACGCGCAGGTAACTGGACGGAATTCGTCCACACGAGAAGGTGGCTGGACTATTTTTGCAATAAATTCCAGCTATGTGGTGTTTTTGAACTGAAATCATTCATTATTAAATAAATTTACTTAACGGATTTTATTGCGTCTATTTTACATTTTAAATTCCCGACGTTTCGAACACTTTCCAGCGGGTAAAATAAACGCGATAAAATCCGTAAAGTAATTTTATTTAATAATGTATAATATTCGCGCAAGCAATAGAAATAATTATGAAATCATTCACTTTAATTTAATATGTTCTGAACAGGAATAGTTCGTGTTCAGAAAATGTTAATTCCGAAAAACTTTTAGATAGACACGAATGTTCAAGTATAAAACAGCCCATTAAATTTTAAAATGGACGAAGCATACAATTTTTATATGAGGATATTATTTAATTTATACCTATTAACAAGAACATTTACACTATGATGGTCAATTATATTGTGAAAAGACGCCAGAGGAACATATACATTAAAAATTAGTCAAATGCGCAGAACAATTTATAGCTCAGCAGTTTGTGCGCGTTGTGCAATGGGACAAATCACCATGCGACAAGAAAGTTAAGGTGGAAGATTAGGATTAAGGAATATCATAGTACTCTTACCTATTTAATTCTGCTCTATGGTATATGAGAATTCAATACGTGAGAAATATATGTCAAATGAGTATTGAAGTATAACCGCTTCAGTTGGCATTATAAAATATAAAAAATGTTTTCTGGCATTTATATGTGACTTTTCTATTATGCGGAGGTTAATTAACGTTTAGGTTCAATATAAGTAGAATAAATATGACGCTCGAGTGGGTTCGCAAAAAAGCGAACAATCTTGCAAAACACTAATAGAAAAGTTTAATTAAAAATGCCATCCTTTTAATAAATATTACCGTTGCTCAAAGGATGTTCGTCGATACATTAAATTAGTAGCTAAGTACATGAACGTTCCTATTATGAAGTTTCTTGTTTACAGTTTATCTTATTAACATCATCATAATCAGCCTTTATCCGTCAACTGCTGGAGATATGCCTTTTTTATTGAACAGCCGATCCCCTACTCGCTGCCAACGTTGACCTGCTACTGCGCAGAGATCGGTATCCAACCTTTTTTCACCATGGGGAAATGCCTACGCATATCTGGGTTATGTCGTACTCACACTGACTAAAACCACCACGTTGTTATTTCCTACGACAAAGTGAGGCCACCTGGGTGGAGGTTGACCAACGCTCCGACCCTATTGGTCCATCGGCCATCTGTTCTTCTGACATACAGTCAGACGAGCCCACTGCCACTTCAATGAGCTAATCCTATCCACTATGTCGGTGACTCTAGTTCTTTGACTGCTGAATTCGTTGAGAGTTTTCTCTAACAAAGAAACTCCAAACATGGCGCGCTCTATAGCCCGTTGGCCTACGGCAAACTTATGGACCAACCCTACAACAAAATTTAAAGCGCATTTAAACTGTTATAAACAATAGACTCAAAAGTTTTAAACGCTATCTACGTTAGTGTAGCATTTTGTGCGTCAAAGAAAGTCATGGACACTTTAAACAATTAATAGGTAAATTAAAGTGATAAAAGTGATTCACCTATCAAAATGGAAAGGACGATGTAAGCCAGTACGTACAAAAATAATTATTGTAATACACATTCCATTTTAAAATGCAGAATTCCTAGTAATGGAAAATATTTACTTTCATGCGAGATTAACTATAATAAACAATCAAGCGCATAACAAACGTTCTATTGGAACTAATGTTTACGGTACATTAATAGACCATTACACTATTCGCGTAAAGAACCGCAATATAAAGCCACTGCGCGGAAAAACTTATTACCGTTATTAACCTTAGTTTTATTGGAATTTTGCATTTATGTGGGTAAACAGCCTGTGTATCTAGTCGAGTTATGTTTTTACAAATAATAATAATGTTCTCCGAGCTCATATCGACTGTGGCGGCCGATCTCTATTATACATTAGCCAACTACGCAGAAGATATTATAGTGCTCAAGCGTATGCGCAAATACAAATGCACTTACTTTTTCTTCACTCTCAAAGTCCGGTCGACTAGCAAACGACCGAAAAGAGGTCAGGTGCAGCACTGACATTTTACATACACCCACGGTTTCTAAAGCGCAACCCCATACCAATAAGCTACGGAAGCAGATAAATTAGCAGCTAAATTATTACTGTAAATAGGTCTTGCTATTTAACATTTTCCATTACTATCGGAGAGTAATTATATTCTTCGATTTACCTTAAAGCGAATTTGAATTTAAACCACAAAGTGACAGCCCAAACCGAGGTTCTCCTTTTTGGGGCCCATGGTATAATATTGCGTTTTAATCGTTTAGAAATCCATTGGTTTTAGTTAAGGTCTTGATCCTATATATTTATATATTCCTTTTAATATCGTAAAATTTTGGAACGATTAAATAAGAGTGGATATTTAATTTTTAAAAGGTAAATAATCTTATATAACATCAACATTTCAGGAGAAGTGGTTTGACGTGGCATGCATTTCATGCGTGCATTGTTTTGGTCTGATAATTTTAGGAATGCGTTTAATAGCCTTGAGTATTAGCCTAAAATTACAAAGGGTTTTAGATATTATCTTTTATAACATTTCAAACTCTTTCTAAATAATTCTGAAGTTCTTACGAAATACTAATTAGTAATCGGCATTTGATTAGCGATACATAGATGAAATGCAAAACATCTTTTTTATTGATCTATTTCAACTTCATAATTCGAGTTACAATGTAGCTTGAGACAGCTTATCGAGACAGACGGCGACATGATGGAAAGTGGTCACCGATAACCATAGGCATTGTCAATACTAGTGGTATCACCAACGCGCTGCCTACCGTGAGACAGAATGTACACCGTAACCATAGAGTGTAAACCAAAACACATTAGTGTTTGCATTTACCACACTTCTGCTTTTCGATAGAAATAGAGCACGCGGTGGTTCCCAGACGGTTCCCTGTAAAAAGGGGACCTCGCATGCATCACTTGCATCATCAGCCTTCGATAGTCCACTGCTGGACATAGGCCTCCCTAATACATCCCTTTCCATTGGGGTTTGACCGTATCCACCACGCTGGTCCAATGCGGTTGGTGGTGGACCGACTTTTACATGCCCATCCGACATGGATCATCTACTTTTCAGACAACTGGGTGATCGGCCCAAATTGCCCTAACCAACTAGGAAACAACTATGAAAATTTGTTGTGTCTTCGCAGGATTCGAACCCACGACCTCCGGTTTCTAAAGCACACGTCCATACCACTAGGCTACGGAGGCAGTTAAAGGGGACCTACCACCTGTAAATCTGACTATACTGTGATACTGTCCTAACTAACCAGAAAACAACTTTAAATAAAGTTGTTCCTGCACATTTGTATTCACAAGCTCCGGTTTGTAAAGCTGCTTTACTCAGAAATGCTACTTTATTACACTTGGAAGCTTTATTGACCAATTTTCTGCTATGGCAGTGAGACGATACGGTTATTGGGATGTGCGTTCTACTAAAGTATTGTAGATTAAGAGCTATTTTATAGTATTGTTTTAGTCCATAATGTTAAGGAAAAATTTAATCTTAAGGTCAGTAAGGGACAAAATCGGAATAATTCTTGATCAAAGACACGTGGAACCTCATGCGACGAAGAAACGTCAGGTAAGAAACGACTTTAATTTGGGCTCTATCTAACATTAGCTATTATCTTATTTTCTTAAAATTGTAATAGTATTAAATTAAATTCTAAATATTAAAAGAATAGAATTAGGGACATCAAAATAGTGATCATATTACGTATGTACTACATTATCTTTTTATCACTTTATAAAAATATGTATATTTATTCAACTTTGCAATTGAAATACATCTTATACAAATAAAGTCATCGCTCTAATGTCTATTACATTAAAATTGTTTTTTAGAAACCTAAACATCGCTTTGTCCAAAATAAGAAATAACATTATTATTAAACGACTGTTTGAAGATTCTTAACGACTTTAAACATCTCTAATACTTAACTTTAGCCATTTGTATTGATTGAATAACTATATGCCTTCATAAAGAAGCATAAAATAAGTTTATAGAGAGTTCAAGTTAAAGTAATACTACCATATCCGAGCAATATAAGATGTATGGGGTTGACATACATTATAAGATGTATTATTCTGCTTTTATTGAACAATTGTTTAACATTTTTGATGTAATGTACGACATTTTCTATATGTGCCCATGTTTTACCTAATTTATTATTATCACTTATTTCATTACGTAGGAGCTACATGACATATCTACGTATTTGTCGTTTCGAGTTAAGCATCAATCCTTACTCTACATTTAATAACCATAAAACGAATATAATTTTAATAAACATTAAAAACAGTTAATCATAGCAATAGACATAAACCACAATAACTTTCTATAATTTGCACAGCTTAGTAGCAGTCGTTGTAATAGCTTATTGAATAATATTTAGTTTAAAGTCGCTTATGCATATAATTCAGTAAACTGACTACTTTTGCACTTTTCTAAACAACGCCCGCTATGAAAAATTCAATTAAAGACAACGTCATCAACCCTAAATGTAATACTAACTCAGGACCAATTACTTATTGTGTCGGAAGGGGAAAAAAAAAAACTAAATGACTGTATTAAGAAAATATCACTAATATGGATCGAGGGTACATTTCTCTAGTATCTTTTTGATTTACTTTCCAAAAACAAGAGTTACATTGACTTCGATAACTCAACGAAACTTAATAAGTTATAAAATAAAGTATTCCTATCTTTAAATTGATGAATTAAAAAATGTACGAAGAAAAAAGTTTTGTCCCTGCATCATTTTAGAGCTTCACTTTAATATAATACTCGTTTAAAATACCATTTTTCAAATTGCAAATTTACTTATCACTCGTTGACTTCGTTGGTATTAAAAGGACGACTTACTTCAAGTTTACATTCCACCCGTTTCATTGTCGCCAGTAACGCCGAGTTCGTGCTAATGAATATTGTATAGATATTATTGTCGTAAAAATGATTACGTGAAAAACGTAATAATGTTCATGGAAAATAAAAAACAACTAAATATTTTCCTGTTCGAGTTTCCCGTAACATGGCGTTGTTTTGATATTTATTGAAAAATTATGAAGAGGAAAGTTTTGAGTTTTCGTATGTAGCGAATTAATAATTATTTTAACTTTATAAAGCTACATAATTGAATAATATAATCTACATAATTACTACGAAAAACAAAAAATCCTTAGAAATATCTGCTAAAATAAAGTCAAAGTTAAAAAAAGCTACATGTCTGCAATTTGACAAAGATGTTTTTCAAAGAATAAGGTGCCTATTTCTGTAACGAGGCAAAATAAGCAAAATGTTATTGATTCATCGTTAAAAGGTCACCGCGTCTACATAAACTGAGCAGTAACAATCAAAGTGATAGTAACGCGAATGAAACATTTATATTGCGAGTTTTTAGAGGTAATGCGTTGTGGTTAACATCCGGTAAATATCTTGGTTAATTTTTCACAAATAAACTAGCTAAGATTTTACATAGTCTACGTTAATATATGTTTTATACATTAAAAATGAAAACCATTTTTACCGATTATCACAACGGCCTGATGCCAATTAATAAATAATTTATTACTGAAATCATAATAAATGTCAATTGGTTATTATGCGTTTTCGTTATAAGTAACTCAACGCATAGTTCCAGCGAGAAAAGAAATTAATACTTTACTAATAGTTATTACAGAAATATAATATAATTTTTGACATTTTGTAAATAACTTATTAATTATAGAAATTAATAAGCTTATTTACAAAATGTGCGGAAAGATGAACAAAGTCCAGGAAAATAATTGCAATTAAAATTTTAATTAGAGTAGTCGATGATTGATCGTCAAAAGCTATCCTTTAAATATTGTATGAGCAATAAATTGGTTTTTAACGGTAGAGCAATAAAATTGTGTATTAAGATAATTTAGGGCAAGCTTATTGCTATCATCAGATTTTAAGATAGGATAATATAGGGCTTGTCATATGTAAATAAAAATGCCTTATATCTAACATTATTTGATTATTATCTCCAACAGATACAAGTAAAGGATGCTGTCTGTCATTTTTGGGTGTTATTTATATCAAAAATTTCGGTTTATGCAATCGACGTGTTTAAATACTTTCGAGTTCTCGTATTTGTTTTTGACATGGTTCTCACAACTTTTTAAACTTAGCTTTTTATTTAGCCAAACCACAATGTTTACAAAAGATTTCGACATCGATAACTCAAAAGCACATTATGCGTAACTTAAACCTATTTTAGTATATGCATATTAAACCTTAGCTACTTAATTAATATATAATTTATTACGTGAGCATTTATGTCATATGTATGGTATTACAGCTTTCTGTACTCCTGTTTGAAGACGTAAGTTTATCTCTTTATGTAGTGCAGTTAAATTTACAAATGTTATACATTACTTTTATTGCAAGACGGTTTTTTATTAACCGCTGGATTAATGTTTAAATCGTGTAACTTTAACTAAAATAATGTAGTTGTGTGTAGTTTAAGCGGTAACACGTCAACGATAAAAATATATATTTTTTTTAAATGTGAACGAATTTTTTTTGAGGTTGTGTATTTAAATTTTAAAAATAAATGGTTCTATCCTATACATCTATTCCAGATAGTTCAGTTGTAAAATGTTAATTCGATATATGACTGAAAGGTTTTTATTAATCGATTATCCAAATGAAGAGGGTAATCTTTTTTTTTTTTTTTATGGCATACGATGCGACGAACGTCGGTCCACCTTGAAAGTGGTCACCGACACCATAGACGCTGATAATACCAGTGGTATCGCCGACGCGCTGCCAAGTGAGACAAATGGATGTTAAGTCCTCTTTACCGTAAATAGCTGGCAGGTGCCCTTCAACGGAACGCAGTGTTTTCACACTACTGCTTCTGCGGCAGAAATAGGCACCGGTGTACTCCACCCAGACGGTCTCCTGTAATCAGGGACCTACCACCGTAAAATCATTTCGGAACGTATGTTATTTTTAATTTATGTTACCTCGTTGCTCCGCTCCTAGTGAGCCGATTTTTTTCATTCTCTTTTTAAATAATAGATATTAGCTCCCTTTTGATCCCATTTTAAATAATTTGATTTAAAAGTACTTGTGCTAATAGTTTAATAAAAAATTTGACCAAAAATCACCACTGCAAGGATTAAAATTCAAACCCGGCAGAATGTTAAGATAGACTTAAACTCCGCGGGGAAGCTAAGAGGAACCTGGCCAGCCTGTGGTGCAAGGCCGGCGTGGAGTAGTTGCCCATTGAATCGCCTCAGAAGGGTGGAGGGACGGTGCAGGGTAGGTGTTGCCCTTTCTGTCCTTCACAACCAGCTGAAGGTCGCTGCAGGAGGAGTGTTGGATTTCGAGGCTCGCTCTCCTATTCTCTGGACTGGGGAGCTCACCCTGATCGGTGGAGGGCGCCGTGGAGGAGGGACATTTGGCATGGTGTCACCGATCTCTTCTCCTTCTGCGGGCAAAATGGAGCTAGCGGCGGAGCTTAACATCGGGGATGCCGCTGGGGGCTGGGAGTTTCATTCCTGCAGTGGCCCACTCGTTGCCATGAGCCCAGAGTACAGACTCGGGAGTCTGTTACCCTAATACAGGGCTGAGAGGAAGCGGCGCGTTTCTGCGACGCGCCCAGAGGAGGTCGATGGTTGTAGGCCGAGATGGGCTGTTTCGGGGCAGCGTAGGTGGGGTCATCGAAGACTGCAAAGAGTTTCTGTGACCCCATGTCTAAGACGCTCGAAGGAACAACGTGGTGGTTTTAGTCGGTGCGTGGGTATTTGTAGGCATTTCCTACAGTAAAGAAAAGAAAAGGACGACAGTATCTCCAGATTTACTTACAACTACCTCATCTATCGAATATCGTTTTCCCTATGGGTCGTAGAGTACGCATATGGCAGTCACTCCGCGTATAAACTAGAATATTAAATGCAGAACTGATTAAAGCGATTTGTAGGACACATCTAAAGTGAAAGTCAAAGTCAAAGTCAGTCAACTTTTAGTAAAACCGCTTATCGTGAGTGATTTTTAGTATAATTATTGTGTTATCTGTGTTTTCTTTTGGTTAGGACAGATTACCCATGATTTTGATGCTATTTATCGGAAAAAAAACGGAATTTTAAAATAAAATCGTATTTTTCAAATAACGTACAAAACATAATGACAATTAAACAACAATATGCACTATATTCTATTTCATTGTTACATATTATATTTAGGTAAGTGGAGCAAAACTCATTACAAACTATGTCTCCGGTGTCCAGACCAAATTAGGGGTCAAATGAAATCTGGCAATATTACAATCACATAGTTGGGACAGCCTTGTTTCGCGAATTATATATTACCTGAATCTATAGTATATAGAGGTCTCAGCTCACGCCAA
The DNA here is from genome assembly GCA_029286875.1 of Lamproptera curius. Taxonomy (NCBI): domain Eukaryota; kingdom Metazoa; phylum Arthropoda; class Insecta; order Lepidoptera; family Papilionidae; genus Lamproptera; species Lamproptera curius. Next base: position 175,103 of record JAGSMT010000128.1, on the reverse strand, counting down.
TTATTTTATATTTATATTAATCAACTGATGGATGAACTCAGGGATACTAAAGTAGGGTGCCATATTGATGGAGTTTGTATAAATAACATAAGTTAAACAGATGACGTGTTACGGAGCCCATCTATTGGTAGATTAAGAAAACTTTTACAAACGTGTGAGCAGTATGATCTAGCTCATGGTCTTAAATACAACGCTACATAAAGTGGGGTTATGGTCTTTAAATCGAATACATGACACCACTTGTCGCCATCTCCTAAAAGTATTGCTATATAATATGGCACTCTCGAGATTGACAAAATTTAAATATTTGGGTCACTGGATCACTGAGAACTTAAAGGATGAACAGTGATATAGAGAGAAACGTAGGTCCCCACAAAGGAGGTGGCTTAATCCGCAGGTTTGGACGTTGGTTCGATATGGGGCGGAAAATAACAACCAATTTAAAAGTTTCAAACGATGACATAAAGGCCCTTGGGACGACACTCATTGGGGCATACCAAACCTAATGGTGGCAAACACAAAAGGGCGCCGATGGGCTCTTGGGGAGATTCCAGCGGGTTGTTCGGAAGAGTTACCATCCTTTTCGCTTTTGGGAAAAAGGGTGCCCCCTGCAATGGAAACGTTTGGAGCACCAAAAGTCCCAGGGTAGGCAGATTGGGACTCTCCTTTTGGTATGGGCCAAACCCATACAAATTTGAATTACCAAGCTCATTGTCTTAATGTTTTTGTTTAAATTATGGAAATTTTGTTTCCTTTGTTGATTATTTTTCATTTTAGGTTTTCAAATTTTTTTTTTTTTAATTGCTATAACCTATTATTTGGTTTGAATATGTTATGGATTTTTAACTGAATGGAAATGTTTAACGATACCCAGTTTGCCCAAAGGCATTTAATTGAAGGCAATGAATCAAATGGTGTCTCAACCAAATATGCCATAAAGGGGAAAATTTTGATAATATTCATTAAAGGTTTAAAACGTTTAACGAATAAATACTCCTTATTCTTTCATATAATTGTTCAAAAAATTCCTGAAATCAAATTAAATTGGGTTTACGGATTCCACATATTTTTGGGAACTTTGGGTTATAGTGGCCATTTTTTAACTTCAAAGACATTTTTATTCCACAAAGGAGACGAGCCGGGGCCACCTGGGGTGGGGATCAATGACACCATAAAAATTTAAAATGCCAGGGGTATCAACAACCCGGTTGCCCCGAGAGAAAAGATGCAAGGCCCCATTGACCCGGCAAAAAAGCCGCCTACGATGCCTTCCCAAACCGGAAACATGTAGTATTTTTGGGCCTCTTAAGAGGGGAACCCCAACAACCTTCAAGAAAAGTAATTTTTTTACCCATTTTTGTTTTAAATTTCATGACTGTGGCTCTTTATAAAGGTTATAATTTTCCCTTCTGTTATATGGAAAAAGAAACTTTTTAACCATCCTTTCATTTCCGATTTTTAATTAAAATCTTTCCCGCGGGATTTCGTCCCGTAAATTACGTCCATATTTAATAAATTTTAATAAACATAATAAAAAGTACTAGATAATTTATTTAAACGGTAATTAAAAATTGAGCTATATTAAAAAAGTAATATAGTTAGAAGGAAATAGTTTAAAATAACTTTCAAGTAAAAGACAGTAATAATAAATATAAAAGACATGAGGGACAAAGTTCAAGCTTTAAAGTCTTTCATAAATTCTTTTTACAAGAATTTTTAAATTATTTGTCCATTGTTACCATACTTGATCTGTAGTTGCTTTCACTTGAACCCGGGAAAAGAGATTTAATTTTAAATTGGGTTAGCTTATAAGGCCTTTATAATTTGTCTTCACTTTGTAAAGACAGCTTACTTATTTAATGGAAGAAGTAAAATATAGAAAGGGGATAGTTTATAAATATTAAAAAAACTCCATCAAATACGTTTTATAAGATTGTAGTATATGAACAAAATATAAACGACCTTTTTGGTACGCTTTTGTTTATTTACCTTTTAAATTAATAACACCTGAAAATACAGGGCACAGTTAAAACAACGGCCTTTATTCCTTCCGTAACTTTTTTATTTAACAACTTTTATCGATTCAAAAGAGGAAGATGTACTTGTTTCCTCTGGCAATTAGTAACGATGGTGCTCCCATGTCAGCCTTTTGGTATTATTTTGCCATTCAGGAAACTAAAGTCTTATTTATGGGGTATCTCATTATTATACTTAAAATTTTCTTATACAACACGCTTTTAAAGTCTTTTAAAAATTAAAAGTAGTATCGATGTTTACTTATTTATTTCTTTAATTCATTATTTCGTAGATGCCCTTTTGGTGTAATTTAAAATATCGAAGGAAGGGCTTTAAAATAATAAAAAGTATGTAAATATCGGATTGCAAGAACTCAACCAAATTTTGAGCCTTGAAGAAAAAATTATTAAACTCTTAGTTTTATTAAGATTTTGTAAAGTTCCATAAATGACTTTAAAGAACTGAACTACAAATGGCGTCAAATAAAATCGAATTACCGTTAACGCTGTCTACTTTGTTGGGATCAAAATAGAATAAAAAATTAAAAACAAAATATTTTTTGTGGTTATTGGACCATGATTTAAAGCCTGTCTTTGGTCCATTAGGAATATATATTCCCAATTACCTAAAACGAACAGCATAGTCCAAATTAAAGCCTAAATAAACAATAAATAAGAGGAAATTAATCAGGCATATGAGCTTGGAATTAATGGTATAATAAAAAATATTGTAAATATAGAAGCAAAACTGATTGCTTTACTTAAAGGATTAGAAACGTTTGGTTATATTGTTGGGAAATGTTGTTTATCGCCAATTTCATATCCCCAAACGGTTTCAACGCTGAGCCCTCGCATCGGTTAAGGCATAGCCGCGAACAGCAGAGCATTCGCTGAACCGCAGCTTACCCGTTCGAAGAGAAATGCAATTAATATTTATTGTAAAACCACATCCTATGGGGAAATTATTTTTAATTGTGTTTATATGGCAAGACCAAAATTACAAGATAATCCAAAGGGATTTTTACCATGTTTCAAAATTCAATTTGATATAATTCCCATTATATATGAGTTACAAAATAGAGAAAAAAAGACACTATTTACTTAAGAAAAAGAATTTTATCGCTTCCCCCCATTCCACTGAAACCTGGAATTGAATTACCACCTTTTGGAAGTCGGTTTTATTTTTTATTCTATTATGAGCAAATCTTTTTTAAAACTAAATGCAGAAACTTAAGATCTATTTTCAATTATTTTTCCTCCACAAAAAAAAGAGCCGTTGATAAGTTTTCACTATTACCATTTACAAAACTTTAAGGGGAATAATTATGAAAAGGTCGCCGACAAAAGTTCAAATTAAATGCAACAAGACCGGGGTGGTAGTAACAGTAACCAATGTTTCATAGCTGGAAAGGACAACAATTTATGGCGTGTTTAGGAGAACCACGCATTAAACACCTTCGCTTATGTACAAGACCGATAAAACCAAGTGTTTCCTATGTAATTTTTATTACAATTTATTGGAAATGATGTGCATTTAATTGAATAAAATAAAATTTCATACATTGATTAAATTGATCATTCTTCAAATCCAAAAAAATGTTAAAATTTGAAAAATATGTTCAATAGAACTAGAAATATCCGTTCTTAAAATCATAATGGTTGATTAAACCTTACCCATGCCCTTTAATTTCCCTTGGACCCTTCAAATTCCGAAAATTGATATAAAACCTTTTGATAGCGTCTGCTTTTTCATAAAATGTTTTTTTAATTTAACAATAAATTCCCAAAACGTCCTTTTAAACCTTTAATTTTAGTTTTCCAAGTACAAAGTTTTTTAATTTAATTTAGTTATTATTATTATTATTAAAACCACTTTCATAATAATAATTTCTTAATTATTGGAGGTAATTACAATATTGAAGGTGTCCTTTCAAACCGGAAGACATCGGTGCCTTAAAACCTTGGACAAAACATGCGCTTTGGTTTATTTTCCCAAATTACCCTTAAAAAGGGAAAGCTTAACTTAAAAAACCAAAATAGTTAGGAAATATTTTATGATATGCGAAAATGCATAATGATATTAATCAAATAAGTTTGTAAGAATAATGAAATTTTGTATTAAACTTTTTGTTATTTATAAGAATTCGTTATTTGGAAAGCCGGAAGGATATGCTGTTCCCAGAATAACCTTCCGTCTGGGGGTGTCAGTATGTTTTTCTCCGATCGCAAAATTTATAATGGCATTGGTGTTTCAAAAGAAAAATGTGCTTTTGAATGAACAGCCATGCAAAGCGGTTTTCTAATGCAGTCTTAGTAAGTAATACATTCAAGGGTGTACTAAAATTTAATACAATTATTTTGTTTAAAATATAAAACACTTATAAAACTACTAAAGTTTTAAAGATTGGTAGAAAAAGGATGATAGAAGACGAGTGAGCGTTTATGATCCAATAACAGTTCTATGCAAAAAAAAATAATATAACTATATCTGAAAAGTTGGGATGACAATTTTGAGAGGGAGGTACAGGAACCAAATTTGGGCAGATCACCGATATCGGCAAAAGTTTAAAGACGAAAGCCTTCAATCAACGTACCCCCGGTGATTACCCGGGCCAGGAAAGGTGGCCGCTGACTGTGGGGATTGGTCGCCAAACGCTGAGACAAAACCGGAACGAGTGAAAAAGGTTTTTATACTGTTTACACTTTAGGTAAAAACGGCGCAACAAAAAGGTTTTAAAACATCACCAAGTACTTATATTCACCAAATATCTCCCTTTACCCTATAAACTAGATAAATAATAATTTTTTAAAATTAATTTAATTTCACCAAAGAAAATAATTCCCCAATGGATAGGGGGGAGGGGAGGCCTTGTCCGGCAGGGACTATGAGGGCTGGGATGATGATGAAGAAAAATATCCACTTGAAAAAATTGAAAAATATGAAACAATACTTATTAATTGCTAAGAATTTCATTCGATAACGTCCATACAGATGGATTATTTTGTATCTTAGAAGTTACTTATAATGATTCTTGGTCACGAACGCAATCTTCCAGCGGCGGGCTTTTAATGTTATTAGACCAATTGTTTGTTTTTGAAGAAAAGTTTATATGAAAAATTTTTCGTCGATTTTACTTTTTAGTCCACTGCCAACAAGTAAACAAAATTATAAAAACAGGTTCGACATTTTTAAAAAGGCTTGCTAATTATTATAACTAAGGGGTTAATTCAATGGAACATTGGCCGGAAATCCCAAACAGGTTCCTTTTTGGTTAATTTGGAAACGTCTCGGGACCGAACATAATTAATTAGGCATTAGTTTAACAAAAAGAAAAAAAAATGTTTATTAAAGGCAAACAGATTTGAGGAATTTTATCAAATTCATCGCCATTAAATATAGAAATTATTATCTTTAAGCTTGTGGAGACGGCCCATTTCTCTTGGCCTTTCTAGGATTTGGCCCAAAACATTGAGCCTAATAAATTAATTCCATTCTCCCTAACTTTAAAAAAAACAAGAAGGAAGAATCTTTCCTCGTCTCTTATGAGGTATCAGGCACCGGCTGCCCAATTGGGCAGGATCTTTCGGTTACCAGGGGAATTAGAGCAATTTTAATATAACATGTTGTAGAGGGCAAAAAATGGGAAACAAAAAAGAAAGCCGTCGATATTGTTAAACCTATTTTGGTAATTAATTATTTGGAACTTATTTTGAAATGAAATATAAAGGGTTTGGAAAAGGAAAGAATATTTAGGTTTATAAATAGTTGAAATTATTGGGTAAAGCGGGTTAATCCACTTCTTAAAGAGGATTCCAAAGACGTATCCGTAGGTTTAATAACCACCTATGTCTGAACACTAAATTCTTCAACCAAAGTGTGGGTTGAATTTGATTTATAGTTAATTGCTAGCTAGGACAAGGTATTAATCGAATTTCTTGTTAAATCTTAAATTGATATTTTTTGCTTACTAATTTACAAAAGTAAGGTGAGAGGAATATATCCGGCGCATAATTTCACGATTCAACTATCAGGTGGTTTCGCATTTCATGTTTTAATATTCGGTTTTGAAATTACTATTTTATTCCGGCACCTTTAAAATGACTGTTTAGGAAAGGACCAAACTATATAAGTAATAAATTTTAAATTATGACTGAAATTCAAAATATAAACGGGTTTTTCAGATCCAGGTTAGCCATATTTTTATAAAAAAAAGGTACGGAGGTTAAAAAACATTTTATAAAGGACTAACCAAAAGACCTCAACGTTGGGGTTATCTAATATTTACCTAAAAAATTTCTTGAAAATAATTTAATCGACTTACCTAAAGATTAACTACGATGGCATACTGTATGTCTAATAAAAGATGAAAGATAAAAGGTCCAATGGATGAAAGTAATACAACGGAAGGGCACGTATTGGTTTGTTTTTTAATTGATCCTTTTAGCAAGACGTCCGAGACAACAATTCAAAAGAGACAACATATAATTAAGAAAACCTGACATTTTTTGAAAGAAAATTGGTGCCAACCCACCAAGCGCAAAAGCGTTAGAAAATTTGGAACTCTATTATGGCCAATGAATACGAAAAGGTTCAAACGCAAAATGATATTTAATATGTGTTATTGGTTTTCTTTAATTTTTTCGTCAATAAATTGTCTTTTTTATTATACCGGTTTTGATTAAATTTAGAACATACTGAGGTTAGATTCCAAGAAAGCATATTGGTTATTAAAGAAAATGGCACAAGTGGTTGAAATATTAATCTTTTTAATAAAAAAAAGCTAAGAATTCTAAGGCCTACAAAGGAGCTTGAGTTGAATAATAAAATTTGTTTTGATTCTTTCAAAGTGAACATGATTTCTTGCACCGTGAATTTTACCGCACCATAACCCTATAATTAATATGTTATTAATTTTAAAAAATTGTTCCTTTTTACATATTATAATTTGTAATAAATATCCCATAACAAGTTAATTTCATACCGTATTTTAAATATTTTAAAAATTGATGGATTGCTGGCCTTTAGGAAGCGCAATTTAAAATATTCAAAGACATTACAACACCATCGTTCATTGACCCATAAAGTACGTTGTTTTAATTATTTGCTGGTTCAGTTTGATTATAAAACCTTTTAAGATTTGGAAAATTTATTTATAACTGAAACTAAAATAAATTAAAGAAGAAGGAAATTATCATCATTTCCATCAATTATCAGATTTGGATTGGACAAGGGTCTCCCAATGCCTTCTACATGGGAGTTTTTTGGACCCATCCCACCACGTTGGTCAACTTGCAGGGAGGGGGAAACAAATGTTTCCAAACCAGTAGAATTATGCCTTCAAAACATAAAAAAGGAAATTTTAACTTTTTTTTGCATTACAACACACAATTTCCTTGCCAATGTTTAACATCAAACCAAAGTTTAAAATGAAAAGCTTATAAGAATAGAAAAACCCATGTTACAAATTGGAGGACACCGGGAGTAACACCAAAACCTTCCACAACCTTCTTCCTTCCCTATAGCAGCGGGTTAAGGAAATACCCTTAGGGGTGGGTAACTTAGGCCGGCCCCGTATTCTGGGGGTGGAACCCCATCATGTGTGTAGCAAACACCGCCGTTGCATCTTGCTTCCTATAATGTTCGAAACTGGGACGACCCGGGACCATGTCCAAATGGCTACAGAAGTGTGCTTTTCGAGGCCGTTTTACTGAGGTTCGCTAGTATAACTGGGAAGCGTATTTACATCCTATCTCTTACTTAGGTGCGCAAGGATAACCCCTGGAAGCCTGATATTCCAAGGGCGCCTACCGCCCATTTGGTGGTCTGACCGTTCCCCGTTTTCCTTGGAAAATAATAAAAATTCACCAGGGGGTACCTTGAACTTAGGCCCGGAGTACCCCAGCCAAGAAGGAAACCCCCAAATGATCCAAGGGTATTACCCACTTTCCACATTTTGACGAGGAGGGGAGGAAACATACGAGGGATGGGCCCCGGGGCCATACCACCCTTTAAGGCCCACTATAAGGGAAATTTCAATCCAAAGGGGGAAGAAATGGCACGAAGTGTTTTTTGGATCTCACGGGTGTTTGGCGTGGGCCAAAATGCGACAATTTTTGAAATGAGGAAAACTTGTCAAAAACTCAACTTAAAAAAGCCTCAAAGTGGACAGGCAAAACCTAACTTGTGACAAAGAACAAGAATAGATTTTCATCGCCGGACCCAGAAACATATTTTAGGGATGCCCTTGGTGACAAAGGGTTTAAAAACCGGTGGCGATCACCGATTGTTGAGAGAGGACGCAAATTTTTTGGAGAGCCGATCAACCTCCGCCATCTGATGAAGCCCACCTCCAACCCAACCTCCGGCAAAACCGTGAGATGAAAAAATTTCCCAGGAATTTAAAACCAATTAAGATGCCCGTAAACATCGGAAACCAAACCAGGTTGAGAGGCACCATGCCGTAGTAGATGCATACGTGAGTGGTGGGTTTTCAGGAGTTGGCGTACCGGCAGGAAATCCAAATCCAATGAGACGCTTTTGGTTTTGGAGGAACGTCGAAAAGGAGGAAATTAAAACTTTCGCAGTGGATCCGCGGGAATTGAACGCCGAACCTTTTTTGGTCAAATACGCAAAAGATAACTGGAGCGATTGAGCAGAATAGAAGTCAAGTTTTGTAGAAGTTTCGGGGTTCTGTCGATGCTTTAGGAACAGTTCCTGGCTTGACCGTTTTGCAAGTCTGAGATTTTATTCGAGATCGAGGATTTCATGGGGTACGTCATCAGGCCCCCTAATTCAAACGGGTTTATTGATGACGGCCAGTCTGACTCAGTTCAGCTTTGATGAGGTTAGTCTTTCCCAAAGCAGCCTCGGGAGAAAGCGCCCTGGAAGGATGGAAGGAAAAATGAACTGCTGAAAGCAGGGGCGACCCTTGTCTTTATATGAGTTTAAGAAGTTATTAGACCGTCCCTTCAAAGGGGTATTTTCCCAAGGCGGGCTTGGGTTGAGGTTCTCTTATTTTTAAGAAGGGTAAGAAGGGACTGTTCTCACTTTAAGGTTTGGCTACAGACAAAGCCTGTTCCAAGAGTCTTTGAACAAAGTTTGATGGAAAACCGCCACCGGGAGGGCTGGGTTTTTGCAGAGGATTTAGCACCAGACATCTTCACCATAAGCGGTTTTACAAAACCCCAGAGATCAGACGGGATTATCGATACTCATGGTGCCGGTTCCAATGTTTCGTTTATGGTCCGGGTCTTGATGCCAGGGGGGAAACAAGACCAATCCCATTGCAATCGAGGTGGCAGGGGGGATGTAACATCCCGAAACCCAATCCAATTACTTAAAGACGCCTGAGACACCAGGACCGGACCAAAGATGGGCATAAAACATTAACGGGAGACCTTTCCCACCCGTTTCCGGACGATATCACCGCATTCCATCCAGTGGCGGATTGGTTGCAGGAGAAAGGCATAGAACCGCCCCGACGATCGGACCCGGGATGAAATTTCGGATAAAATAATGTTCCAATAAACAGTTCTGAGTCCAAAAGTCGAATGGTGTTACCCCGGAAACTGTCGATGAAATGTTTCCCGGCAAGGTTTGGAAGTTGGAAAAAAAATTCAGAGAGAGAAATCCAAAGGAGGATTCCAGTTTGGGGTGAAATTTAGGAAGGCAACCCATTACACCACACCACCAATGGGCTTCCCTTCGCGATTACGGGAGAAAGTGGTCTTACTATCGGATCCCCGCCTTGTTGTGCCCAACAAAGCATGTTAAGTCTCCTTCGGATAAAATTTGGGTTTAATTATCCGGCAAAGAAGAAACTTTATCAGATAGCGCCAAAAGGATTAGCTCGTTGGAAGGGACAGGGGCCAATCCAGGTCTGAAGAAGAGGTTGATTAAATAGGGTTTTAGAGTAACGGGCCACGGGGAAAAGGAGTTTTTGACCAGGGGGATGGTTTTCAAAGAAGCCGGTCCAAGTTACCAAAGCGAGGTGGGGGACGGTCCTTTGAAAAGGTCTATGTCTAGCAGTGGACTGCTAGGGGCTGACTATTATCAGTCCTTGATAAGGAGAGTGGTCGTTAGTAAGTCCTGAAATCTTCAGTCATCAAATACTCAGTCACCCTCTTTTCCTGATTGCTGAGATTTGTTAGGGATGAAACAGTAAGAATGTATATGTAACTCATATCAAACAAGATATATATATATATATTCAACGTGAAGTCATATACACAGAACAATATAAAAGATTAAAAAACTTTTAACCTTTTTTTTGTTAATATTATTAATTACTTTTAAATTACAAATATTTTTTTAATTTCCAGATTTAAAACGCCAAGGCAACCACATGGGATAAGAAAGGGAAATTGTAATCGCGGTACGATAATTGGATATACTGAATTTATAACTACATGGAATATTTAAAATTACTGACAAATTTATGGCCAAGACTAATTTTCAAATTAACGGCATCGCCCAAACTAAATTAGGGGTCAAACCAAGTTAGTGAATTTATTACGAATGCATAGTTGGGACAGCCTTGTTACGTAAAGTACTTAATACCTATAAAATGTAAAACCTTAATTAACCTTACAAAATTAAAGTAGATATAAAAGCCGATATAAAAATAATATAGAAAGGAAAGAAAAAAAAATAATAATCTTTTGAATTAAGGGAACAGATTTTTTTAATTTTTTCTTTTAACAACTGAGGTAAATTAATTATTTAATTAAACTGGAGATTAAAATTTCCAAGATCTGGTCATCATTGGGATCGGACCCCAAAATTTGCCATGTGGTTCCGCAGGGAAAAAGCTGCCCCATTCCGTTCCCATTGAGGGTAAAAGGAAGGGGTAATGGTTTTGGCTTATTTCTTTTTCAGTAATCAATTAACAATGGAATTGGGAACTAATATTTTTCCTAATTATTTGAACAGTTTTTCCTGTTTAGATCGTAAGATTAGGATCGAAAATTGAAAAGGGCATAAAATCCGTTCAAAAAAAACAAAATAGCAAAGGGTATAAAAAAATCACACCAATCATTATATATTGCAGCAACAAGGTAAATGGCCTTCTTATACTAAGAGAAACACTTTGTCTATAAGAATGGCAGCGTATGACGCCCGGAAATCCGCTTCCGCAACCCCGAGATATGGGATGTTAAAGGTCTTGATAACCCAATATAAACCGGCCGGTATTCTTCAAACCGAAAGACAGTAGGGAAACACTACTACTTTTGGGGGTGGATTTAATACCCCAAACCTTTAATTAATGTTCCAAAAATAAGTTTTATTCTTGGTTGTCAGTTATATCTGTCGAAAACCCATGATGAAAAGACGGACCAAAACAATTCATCAACATTTTCATCACATCATCATCCCAATAGTCCATCTGGACATAGGCCCCCTTACCAATCTTTAGCCTTAGAGGATTTTGACCATCCCCCACACTGGTCCAATGCCGGGGTGGGTGGGACTTGACTTTTCTGCCCATCCGATGCTGGATCATCTTTACTTTTTAACAAGTTACAGCCCAAATTGCCCTAAACCATCTAGAAACAAATAAATGAAAAATTTGTTGAGTCCCCGGCAAGATTCCCGGACAGGACTGAACCCACGACCCTGGTTATGGATACCACTAGGTTACCTAGACAGAAATAAAAGGTTTAAATGGTTTAGAAAAAGATTAAAACGTAAATTTTAAAAAACGTATTTTATTATTAATTTTCTATAATAAGATAGAAAATAAGGTTATCAACAATTTGTTCTTCAAAAATAAGTTAGTCTGAATAAAGGGCTTTATAGTTATAATATATAATTATATTTGCTTAAGTACAAAAAAAATCGATTTCCCACTTTTCAAAAGAGATGACTCGTTAACCTCTAGTGTACTTCAGAACGTTTGAAGTTTCTAAAGTTAATTGGAGATTATCCTACGCGTAATTACTTTGAGATTTTATGACAACCTTCAATAGTAGGTAAGCTTTTTCATATCGTAATAAATTTAATAAACAAAAGAAAGAATTTGACGTCATATTAATGTTGTAAATTCAAAATAGTTTCGGGTAAAATTTCATTAAAGGTTTTTTAGGGCGAAATAAACCTTTAGGCCCCGCCTGGGAAGAAGGGAAAGAAATTAGGAAAAGATATGTTTAAAATGTTTATAGGCCTATAATTCAAATGTTCTTTATCCAATTAAAGGGTCCAGAATGATTCATGTTTAAGGGTTTACTTTTCGATGCACCGTACCTTTCTTTTAATTAGGAGGATTGGTTTTGACTATTAAAGTTCAAAACCAATTACTGATTCAAAGAGAAAGCGGGATACCAAACGCCAAGGAAGCTTTTATTTCAAAATAATGTTGGAATGACAGTATTCAATTAAAGGTTGGTAGTATCGGTTGATTTATGAAGGCAAGGAAAGACAGCAAATTTAAGGTGTTGCACCTTCCAAAGTGTTACGAAAACCGAAAAAGTGAGGACATTTTTATATTCCAATGGAAACCTATATTTTTAACTTGAAAGGATTAAAAATATTAAGGGAAAAAGAGTCGTAATGTATCCGATGGGATTATTAAACTAAATATAAAACTTTTTATAAAGGTTTGGGAGAAATCAATTAAAACAAAAAAGATTAAATGAGGTCGGAATGGGCAAAATTAATTATTTGTTTTATGGAAAAAAAAATTTTTAGCAAAAAGTAGGCTAGTAATTGTAAGTTTAAGCGAAGATTATCCCGTTATGCTTTTAACAAAGAGTTTAAAATCATCAAATGTCAAAAATTTTCGCCAATATAACACATAAAGTAGGCCATCTGTCTTTTGATATTTTAGGGGGTTTAGCTATCCCCTTTGGATAGGGAATCAACTTTGGGCATAGGCTTTAATTTTTTTTGTCCAAAAAGGAACGAATCATTAGGCTGCATTTTCTAGACTTCGCACAATGTTTTTAAAATTTTCATTGTTTATTAAATTTCCCTGCGTTTAAATTTACCGGAAAATTAAAAGGGAAAAAAAAACTTTTTAAATAGAGTTGCATTTTGTTCGGCAAAAAAAATCCCCATTTTAGTATCGCGGACACCTTGATAGGATATTTAGGGCGCCAAAGTTACTCAAATATTTAAATTTTTTGATATCCAAAACTACCCAAATTAGAAAAAAATAATTCTTGTTTATAAAGGGAAGACTATAACCATTATCAATTTGGGGTTTATTGTTAAAATTGATAATTTTATCAATTTTAACAAATTGAAAGGAGGAACTCCGCCTTCTAATTTATTAGCAATTTTTAAGGGACTAAAATGACAAAATTAAAAATTTGGGAAGATTTGTAATTTCTTGGAATTAAAAACCAATTTGGTTCTTACTGGACACAGGTATGTATGTAGTATATTGTATGTAAAGTATGTTATTATGTTTTAATAAATTTCATTAACAAAAATTAAATAAAATTTAATAAGGGTAGAATTAAATTATTTTTAAATTACGAATTTGAATGGCTATTTATCAATAATAGTTTAGTTAACAAAATGCTTCTTTATATAGATCAAGACAAAAAACCGGATGTTATGAAATAGGGAAAAGTCCTTGGTTATAATTCCAGTAAAAATCCCAAAATAGAAAAAAATTGTGTGGGGAAATTTCCCATCGATCAGTCGAGATGTCGATGAAGCTTAACCCCGGTTCGGTGCCTTAAAATTTATTTTGAATGCTGTTTGACTTAAGAGAAGAGCCAAAAGAAAAATATTTGTGATTGAATTAAAACTTAACGTCAAGTTTGGGATCGCCCACGATATCTCGGAAACTAGCTTTACACAAAAATTGCGGTTATAATTCAAGCCAAATGATTTTACCTACAAAGTTATATATAATTCTTTTTAAATTAAAAAATTAAAAATGTTACAGACCAAAAGGGAAATTTTTATAAATATTTCATTTTTTATCTGTAACTTTTTCATAATACACTGTACAAACAAACCTCAAACTAATCTTGTAAATAATGTTTTGAAGATAGTTTTTCCCTATTTTCTTGAATTTCATCCATTTAAAACGAGGAAAGATACTTTTGTTTGTTCTTAATGCACTACGAACTCATTAAACTAATTTAAATTATTGTTTAATTTAAAAACCGATATCTACAGCAAATTCAGCCTGGCTACAACTTAGAATGGAATCAATACATTTTATATAAATGTTTTAAATACATATTTTTACAAAACTTACATTTTAGAAACCATTTATTAAAAATTAAATTGAATGTAATTTATTTTTATTAATTTAAGTAAAATATTTATGACCCTACCCGTATTTCAGTAAATTACATTTACATTAACGGCACACACCACAAACATTTAATGAACCCTTTAGTTGTTTTTTTTATTCTGTGTATAAGACTTCTTAATTATTTTCAAACGGGTGGTTTTGAAAATTTATAAACTGGAAAAAATAGGAAGGTGGAGTAGAATTAACGGTGTTTTTCCGTCGAAAAATTGGGCATATAAACAGAGCTATCTTTAGTTCCAGTTTAGGAGGACATTATAGCCAGCGTGAATTAGTATTCACCTAGTGGTGAGGGCGACGAAACATCCTACGCCGGCAAACGGCAGGGTGAATATACGCTTCCTTTATATTGGATTTTACGGACCAGCGGTTACGGCCCATCAGGTGAACCGTTCTCCGTCTGGTTGCTTTAATCAGTAAAACAATAGGTTCCCCTTGCACAGATAATCATATTGTTAATATCTTATTATCAGTGAGACAGTTTAACTGCCTTCATCGCCTAGTGGTAAGGGCTTGGGTTTTAGTTACCGGAGGTGGTAGATTCTAATCCTGTAGGGACTTCATTAATTTTTATTGTTGTTTCCAAGTTGGTTGACTGTATAGTAACATAACCCGTAGTTTCCCGCACGGGGTTACGAGTTATTTAAAACAACGGGCTGCCCTACCTTAGCAAATTATTAGACGTGCAATTATAATTAAAAACTCTACACTGTAAATATTTGCGGATAAGCCTGATTGTGCCTGTAAGATATGTATCTGTTCACTGTCTGTAATTAAAAAAAAATGTAGTTTAAAGTAGTATCGATTTCTTTACTTTATTTTTATCTACCCTTTTAATACAAACAGATACTTTAACTAATATACATATGCATTTATATAATAATATTATTTAATTTATAGATTTGCCTTGTAGAAAAAAATTTGTTCTCTGTTTTTGTTGCCTTGTAGAAAAACTGGGCCAAATTTTAACAATTTTTGTAGGAATTATAAAAAATTTAATCCAAAATTTTAAAGGAGGTATGTATGGCCAATTGTTGTTTATCAAAAGAGGATAAATATAAATAAAATGTTATTACTCTTTCTTCCCTTGAATTATCTTTTAACATAGTACGTCGTATAGAACACTAAACACTACATTATTCTACTTTTTGTCCTAATATCATTTCATTCCTTAACTCTTGCTTGGTGCCTCGTAAACTTTACGAAAAAATGGGATTACTTAAACCATTAATTGATTCATGATATGACGAAGTTTGAATTATAGAACCACCCTTAGGAGGCCAGAAATTTGAATTTTTAGGGTAAATTATAATAAACGAAATGAAGAATATGTAATTAAACAAATAGCTTAAATAATAAACCTGTATTTGATTAGAGAGGAAATAATATATATTCCGTCTTAACGATAGGAAACAGTCGATCAAGCTAGTCTGTTGGGAGATGTAAAATCCGAACACCGTACAAACTTTTCTTTTAGAACTTGCAGCTGTACAAAGCAGCCTTGCGTAAATCTGCGGTTTCCAAAACTGACTTCAGAGAAATGGCCCAAAAGTTTTGTTTGTATGTTTAACAGGGAATTTATAACAACGATCTGTCAAAGAGAGCCAAAAAACAAACTAGACTAGACTCATTTACCACAAAAGCTGTCCACAAGTCATGCTTGTTAAAATTATATAATTCAAACAGTTTTTTTTTTAATATAAAGCTACAGGATAAGTTTAATTTATCAAATCTCTTGGCCATTGTTACTTTTGGAAAGAGATATAATAAATAACCTTTCTTGAAATTTAAAAGTTGCAATTGAAACGATAATTTTAAGATGTCGGAGAACAGAATGACCGCTGATGGATGTATTTTTTGGGTATTTATTTAGGACGCTTTTACCTTTGTTGTTAAGTACTATTTATTATGTTAACCCCTTCGCTGGAGTTTTTTTAAGTTAAATGGTAAAAAGCTTTTTCGGTATCTTGGTGTTCCTATTTATAAAAAGTTTTCCACCTTATCGTATTTCATTGTATTAGTTTGGTTTTTAATATTGGAAAGGTATATTTTTGATCAAAATCAAAAAGGTTCCACCCACCAACCTGCATTGAACTTAGGTGGTGGGAAGGGCCAAAACCTTGATATTTTTATGCATTTGTAAATTTTTTTTGACTTATTTATATTTTGTGATACATCCACGAGAATTTATTTTAGCTCACGATCTATTTTGCCTTATTTACAAATAGTAACACGCAACCTTTCAAAAGTCAAAGCCAAAGTAAAATTCATTTATTCCAATTTAGGGTTCTACCGAGCATCTAACGTCAAAATTATCCATTTACCACCGGTTCAACAAATCAGACCCCCAAGAGAAGAACCGGCAAGAAACCTTGGGCCGTTTTTTTTTTTTAAAATTAGATTTACAAAATTTGACCAATAATATTTTTTTTGGGTTACCAGGGAGGTTGGGCAGAATATAAAACTATTTCAATAATCTTGGTCCTCAAATAATTTATTACAGAATAGTAAGTTTTTTCTTATGTTGGTTTTGAAACTTTAGAAAGCCTTGAATATTAGCGTTGCGTTTTGGCCCATTTAATTTATTATACCTTTTACTATTATACATAAAAGATTTTTTTGTCTGGGTCAGTCTAAATTGGGTAATTTAGGGGCTTTAATTCCGACTTTGGGGTGGCACAATTCAACCTTTATTTTACGTTTTTTCCCGCCTATTGGCTTTAAATAAGTTGAATAATAGGCTTTAAATGGCCGATTGGGGATATAAAACAAAGGCAAGGAAACCTTGTTTAGCGCCAGGTGGCCGATGCTCGAGCAATTAATTTGCAAAATGGTCTGTACACGCAAGGAAAACAATGAAATGAGCAAAATTGGAAATTTATAAGAACCATAAATGTTTTTAAAATAAGTTGGGATTTTTAAAATTAAAGCCTTCTAGAAGGTCGGAATTAAGAATATGAATTAAAGATTCAATTACAACTATTGTTTAAATAAAAAAATTATCTATAAATTAGATTATTTTAAAATTCCTGAATCTTTGTGTGTAATTGCGCAAAATATGTGAGAAATGTAAAATTTTTGAATTGGGTTTATCATGTTTTGATTATTTTAAAAAGAATATACGCTAGCATAATTTTGCCCGGTCCCTTGGGCTTTGTTAAAGTTATCAAAATGAGCAAAAAAAGAAAATTTGAAAAAAAATATAAACTGATTTTTAAAATTGAATGATAACTATTTTGGGGCTATATTAGGGGTAACCAACGTGCCTCTGCACCAAATTGGTTCCCCAAGGGATTTTACTAAGAAAATTTGATATTTTGGTTGTCCATTTATTCAAATAAAAAAATTGGGTAAGGACAGTTGAAAAACATGTATATATGAAAAATAAATAATTTTTTATTGCTTCAACGAAAGAAAGTTGGACTTAACGAGTACCGCGTAAATTATTTTCTCTTAAATTTTTTTTTTTGAGTCCGAAACTATATTTATATCTAAATTTATAAAAAGGAAATTAATTTATTAATAAAATATATTATTTTCAAATATTTAAAAGAATACATAGGCGTAACCTTATTCTGGCTATTTTCCAAAGACCTTTATAAAGAAAAGCGGAATATTCAGAAGTACAAAATAAAGAATAAAATTTTAATTAGACATTAACCTGTCTTTTGGCAGATTTCAAAACATTGACGTTTAAGATATTATTGGATATTAAGTTAATAGTATCTTAAATCTTAATGTTCAGAACTTTATCCGTAATTTATATTATTTTTAACGTCTGTTTCATATTTTTATGACAATTATATTATGCGAAATGATGAACTTTAATTCAAAGTTAAAAAGTCTTGTAAATCTTTGAACTTTCGTTGGAATTACCGGAAGTTGGAAGGGTAAGATTGATTGGAATAATTTTAAATTTAGGTCTCGGCATTGCGCTCATCTCCTGAGTTTTGACTGCATACTTATTGTCATTAACACTACTTAGCGGACCTTTTTGTAACTTGTATATGTAAATTTGAAAATAAGTTCTGGTTTTTTTTGATAGTTTGTCATGGATTCAAACAGGAATAGCTGATAGTTTATTTTAACTGCAACTATTAGGAACCGCCTAAGCCAATTTTCAATTATTAATGAACTTACACGAATCATTTCAGTCAAGCATAAAAATCAATGGATTAAAATATTAAAAACGAAATGTTATTAACTAAAACTATAACATTAGTGTCTTTAAATTTAACCGTGGAAACAATTCATTGTACTTATTCATTTTTTTAGAATAGACGTTATGCTTGCGTCTTTGGTAACCTATATCTAACACAGAGTTCGTTGGTCATTGACCTCAACTAGGGTCCATTTTTAAAGAATGGCCCCACAGAATGGGATGTCAAAGTTAGGGTCAAGACCAACCCAGGATAAAAGAGGAAAGAAAATTTTAAACAATGGAAATATTTATCAATATTTTATTCTGGCTACCCATCAAAAACATTTTATTTTAACTTCCTCTTTTTGTAAATTTTATTAAATTTGATTTATATTAAAGTTTGGGTGGGATCCTAAAACATCTTCGAACCCTTTTTTTTGCTGTTGGAAAAAAAGAGGAGTCCCCCCAAAGGGGGAAAAGTGGGGCGGGGCCCGACCAAGATAAGCGGCTGGCATAACCCCTAAAAACAACCTTGTTCCTTTCCGTCGCGGGGCGGCCGCGGCGCTGATGACAGTCTTCGCGACCCCGGCGCGACGTGGCCCTTCGCCCCTTTGTTTTCTCACCGGGTGGGGAACCTGGAAAGGGGGCGCCGGGAACAAACAGCACGGCGTCCTCTGAGTTTTGGGCGGCGGGCACTTTCTTGCCGCCGCCCAGGGGCCTGTATCAGGGGTTGCGCGCATGCCACCTTCGGCACCCTGGCCCCTCGGAAGCCAGGCGCCTACGGCCCCCCGTCCCTTTTCGCGGCCTTTCTTCCGCCCAATCACCCAAAAGGCGGCATCCCACGACCTTTCGCTCCCCAGCATCCCAGCACTGGCAGGAGCGGGCCGCCCCAGACATAGCGCCCTCGGCGGTTTAACCCAGGCCGGGCACCATTCCAGCGGCGGGCCGTCCTTTCGGCACATACGCCCAGTGGTGGACTTCAGGTCCTTACCAGCCACGCGGGCACAGGTACCCCTGAAACAGCCGTGTCCCGAGAACCCCGGCGGAATGGGAGTTATGTCCCTTTTGGCCGCCCAAGAACGGGGGTATTTTATTGTTTGACGGCCGGCGCTGGGTCCCAGGCTGCAACCCCACTTTTATTGCAAGGAGCGCACCCGCCCTGCGCCCCCTTATCTCTTCCGGGCTGGGCCAGACCCGAGACCCTCGCCCCCGCGCCAAGAAGAAGAGTGACCGAGGATTTCGGCTAGGTCCCAGGGGCAAGGAGCCAGGCCAACAGGCACGGCCGCCTCCCGGAGATGCCCGGTTCCCGGTACATCCACCCTGTGGGGACCTGACCCCAGCACCGCGTGGACGGTCGACCGGCCTTGCAGAAGCCATACTACCCGCCAGATTTGGACTGACGGTGCCCAGGTGCGGACGGCGGGCCGCCACCCCCTTCAAAGAGTTTTCCCAAATCGTCCAACAAAACGATCGGCCCAAGGGCGGGAGGGGAGTCCGCAGGACGCCCCTCCTTTTGGATGAGGACGGAGTTGTTGTCTTCCACCTGGTTTGGGGAGGCCGTTCCTTTGTGGCCAGCCGGTTTGTTAGCGGCGGCACAGGTGCAGTGCGGTGCGGCCTCCGCAGTTTTTGGCTCTGCGGCCCAGCGGCCAGGGAAACCGCTGCGGTCGACGCCCGGGGACACTGCTCCCTACAACCCCTTTTGAGGGCACCGGAAAGCGCACGGACACGCCGCGCAGTTTCCCACCTGCACCGAACACCACCCGATCAGGAGGCGCCCACCATCGATTATTTTTTGGTGGCCGCCAGGGCAAGGATCATTAATTCCCGCCGAGACCCGCCTGGTCTGGGCGGAATTTCCCTGACTTTCCGGAGGTGACCGGGCAGCTGCCTTTTTGCGGCCACCTGCCCCAGCCACCTTCCGTTCCTTTTAGAATCATCCAGGCCCGAGATGCGGAAGATCCCGCACTTTTCGGGCCTGGAATTGGAAGACCACTGGGCCAACCAATCCGTTTTTCAGCCAATTGGTTGGCCTTCTCCGCTGGCGGCCCCTGAACCTGATCTGGGCCCCTTGCCTTAGGCGGAAACGGGGAAGATTGACGCCGATATCCCAAAGTTTAACATCTTCGGAACCCGCCAACCCTTTACCTGCACGTAAAAAATTTCCCTCCAATTAACCCGGACGAGGCCTAAGGAACCCACCCACCAACCCACTGGTCCAAAACAGCGTGGTAGGATACGGTCCAAAACCCCAATGGTGGACAAAACCCCCGGCCCCAGTTCCCGGTGCCTGGCTTTCCTGGTCAAGGCCTGATCCTCCGTCACCCCATAAGCTCAAACAGAAAGCTATTGGACAAAAAACCCCAGCCGGGGAAGCCATTCAACGAAGGACCAAAAGAGACCGGAGGTAATTTGGAAAAAGCTTCTCAGTTGAAAGCGGCACTTGGCCACACCCAGAGGATGGAGAAATATTCTCGAGCCACTTTTACCCGCCATGTGTCGGAGGACTTAAGGAAAATCGGCTCAGACGAAATCGACGGGGCTCTTGAGCAACTTAAAATGGAACAGCCCCGGAGAGGAGGAGCTTCAAGGCCACCATCAACAGGTTGAAGAAAGATTGTCGTCTACTTAACCCCTTTCTCCGGTTTATATTGCCTTTCAAAAAGGTGGATAAAACCCCTTTTGAAGAACTATCGGCCAAACGCCCTGGCAAGTCTATAAGTTTTTTTCGGAGAGTCATCTCGAACGTCTTGCAAAGGAAAAAACCGACGAAGGTAGCCCCGAGGACAGCCCGGTTTGGAGGGTTTACAGCACCATAGAAACATTCAAAGAAGTTCCATGAGTATAAATTGGCCCTAAAGGGGCATTTGTAGACTACGAGAAGGCTTTGACTCATCGGACCTGGTCTTCCTCGAGTCCCTTTCGCGGGGGCCAAATTGATTGGGGAAATGGATGCTGAGATGCCCGTATAACGCCGCGACTATGATTTAGTCCAATTGTGGGCAGATGGGTTTATCCCCCACCACGGTGGTAACGGGCGCCGCGTTCCGAAATTGCCCTTCGCCGCGCTGAGGACAATTTCAGAATGTCAACTGGGAAGGACACGGGATCAAGTGAAGGTGAATAATTTCACCGGATTTGGGACGATATCGTCATCGGGCTGAGACCGCAAAGAACCCAAGAAAAAGTGCAAAGCCTGGCTGATTCTTCGACGCATTGGTCTCCCGGATGAACTTGGGGTAAACCAAGGCGCGCCAAGAACGTTGATCCGGGGAACGATAAAATTGGTTTGGACCCTTTAAGAAAGTTTGAGACGTTTCCCAGGGGCAAACGCTTGAACTTGGAGTCAACCCAGGGGAGGCCAACAAAGGATTCCAGCCAAGCTGGGCAGCCAAAGCTTCCGGGTTTGTTCTCGTCACCAATTCCCAGTGCCACAAATCGAAAGTCTTGATCAGGTCGGTCCCATGACCCACAAGTGCCGAGATTTGGGCCTAGGTCTGACTGGTCCACAAATTCAAAGTCGCTTTAGTGAGCTTGGGAGAGGGCTATGCCGGGATCTCCGCGGACCGATCAGAAATGATGTGGGATCCAAGAACGGAGTCACCGATATAGCCCACCCGGATTAGTAGGCAGGCGAAATCAGGTTGGAACTGAGACCGCCAGAGTCGGAAATTTTGGAGTGGTAGACCGGCCTGGCAAACGGTAGTGACGCCCTGCGGGGGATGGAGGCGGAATTTGGGCCGGGTGGGGCTTGGAATAGGCCCAAGATCAGGAAGCGGTGGCGTGGTCAGGGAGGCCCCTTCCAGCAGGACTGACACAGGCTGACGAAGATGATGATGATGATGATTAAAACTTTTTGCTTGCTTAGTCCCTTTAGATTTTTTGATAGTAATCAAATTGTTCAATTGGTATTTAACCAAAAAAAGACCGAAAAGGGTAAGAATATAAGATGTGTGGCAATAGCTTAATGTTATCCTTCCCCAGTACATAGCACAACCAACTAAATTTGTTTTTAAAATGTTCATCTGCAAAATTATTGTTCACGCTTTCACTCGTAAAATCTATATAAATAAATAAAATGGCAAAGCCTATTTGTAACATCAAAATAATTGTTTTTAAATGATTAAATGTTGTTGTATAGCCAGTACCTACATATAACAAAACAATATTTATTTTATTATTTGTATTTCTGTCTTTTTGTTCTTGCTAACCTTTGTAATTTAATATTCGATTTTGACGGGACTTACACTGAAATATTGATATTAACTGATATATTTTAGTTGAACAAAAAACATTAACAAACGAATTTTTATGAAATATACATGTGACTTTGATGCTCGACTTGATGACTAATAACGTGTTGTATGTAGTAAAAGATAATAATTGTTCTATGCGGTTGATGTACCCCAGTTAATAATGTCATAGTCATAATAAAGGAGGGAATAATGAAATTCAAAAAACCTTATTTTAAAAACCTTTGGAAGCTTTTAAAAGCTTGTAACAATTTTTTACATTGTTGTCACTTTATAATACTCAAAAGTTTAGGGCATAAACCATTTGACCTCCGGCGACAAAGCTCATTAAGATGAGCTGTGAGGACACAAAAAGGCTCAATT
Source organism: Lamproptera curius (assembly GCA_029286875.1). NCBI lineage: Eukaryota > Metazoa > Arthropoda > Insecta > Lepidoptera > Papilionidae > Lamproptera > Lamproptera curius. Next base: position 152,062 of record JAGSMT010000128.1, on the reverse strand, counting down.
GAACCGGCAATTTAATGTAAACTGTTCCATACTGAAGTGGCTATAGTTGAAATTTTTACTATATTAGACTTTACATTCTTGGTGGTAAAAATTGTTTGTTTTAAAAAATTTTATTTGTAGTAACGTCTTTTGCATTAAAAGATTGAAAATGATATTGTCTAATAAACTAAGGAAAAAACAGTTACCGTTTAAATAATTTGACCTTTGAAAATTACATCAATATCAGCCTGTTTTTAGTCCACTGCTGGACATAGGCCTCCCCTAATTTCCCCTATCCATTAGGGGAGTTTGACCCGTATCCCACCACGCCGGGTCCAAATGGGGGTGGGACCGACTTTTTACAGCCCACCAAGCTTGGGATCATCTTATTTTCAGACAATTGGGTGGATCGGGCCCAAATTCCAACCAACCAGGGAAACAACAAAATGAAAATTTGTTGGACCTGCAGGATTTCGAACCAACCTCCGGCTGGGCTTACCCCCTTTTAAGGCTGGGAGGGTTCTTTGAAAATTAACCTTTGATAATTTAATCAAAGTAAGAAAGGGTTAGAAGCTGCAAATTTATAATGAATTTAAATTTAAAATTTAATCAATTTTACCAAAATTATGGAAAAAAACTATTAATATTTCAAAAAAGACCCAGTTGTATTATTTTCTGATTAAAATGATGGTTGTACTCGGCATATTATTCTAAGTGTTACATGTGATTTAAAATTATTCATCAATCACTGTTTTTTGGAAAGATAATTTTCGGGAGAAATTGTGTACCAATTTATGTTTGTTCAATTTTTAATTTTTCTTTTCCTAATGGCACCAGAAATTTCCAATTGTTTTCTATTACTCTTATTTTCCATTTTTAAGTTAAAGAGAAATCACAATAAAAACACGTTAAGAAAAAACGCAAAAATAAACAAATAAATGAAGGAAAATAAAGGAAATTGTTCGGTTTTAATTCCGTCAAAGACACCAAAATTTACCTTTAAAAGATTGAAACTGCCTAGACAGATGAAAAGAAATATTACAGCGTTTTACGCCACGGGTTGAAATAAGCCTATTTGCAACGGACGGCTTAAGGCTCATGATTGATGGGAAAGACCGTTGCGTTTCCTCCTGATTGCGGTTGTATTTGCGTTTATTTAGCAGAATTTTTATTATACGAAGGATTCGCCTAAGCTTCCGTAGTAATATATTAAACCCTTTGGGGAAATGCAAAATACGGTGCAGGCCCAAATATGATTTAAATTTTAAACTTAACGTTTGGCGAATAAATTAGCCAGAGTATCGGTTGCAAAGTTGTAAAATCGCCTGCTTCTATTTTTATATGCTATTTTAATCTATATAACTGAGAGTTTTACCCTTGGTATTTCTGAAAACTATCACTTGTATCTTCTTAAAATATATTCATGTTTCAAGCAACACCCATACTATTCTACATAAAATTATGAATTACTTCAAGTTTAGGACTAATTGACCATTTCATCTTACACTTAGCTTTGTTAACTTTGAAGATTAGTTTTCCGTATGTAAAAGTTTTGAACGCTAATATGTCTTGTCGAGGGTGGTGACAATACGTTATTTTGTTAATTCCCTTAATATTTTTAAAATTTGATATAAAGTATATGGGATAAGCCAAAGTAAATCAAAGTTTCAAATTAGTTTCTTAAATTTTATTTATAGTGATCCTCAAAATACAACAAGGGAATTAAATAACAATTATAGGGTCCCATTCACCACTTTTTTTGTTATTAAGAACCACTTTAGGAAAACATGTCCTTTGGTTGAAAATAGTCTTCCACGCAGAACCGCCCCCAGAGGAGGAACCCGAAGGCTGACGACCTTTAAAAACAAATTAATAACTAATCATCCGAGAACGGTGGCCAAAGTTGCTGAGGAGCCCGTAACTTTTAGCGAGCTGATATTTGGCCCCTCAGCCTGCTTACGCCAACAAATAAGAGAATGAAAGGTTGACAATCTGGAACAATATAGCCGCAGAAAGGACCTTCGCTTATCCGGGGTTTGAAAAAGAAAAAGAAAAATTGCACTGAAAATATTTTCTTTTAATAAAAAACTTTATATCTGGACAAAAATATCAATAAGTCCACAAAAGGCCAAGGTTTGGGGTTCCTGGAAAGGGGACAGCCAAGGGCCAAAATTTTGTTAGGTTTTCTAGTGTTTGCGATATAAAGTTCGAAAAACTGAAGGGTACAAAATTTGTAAAAAGAATTTTTAACCACAATAAAGAGACAATTATTGTGAAAGCACGCCTGCAAAAAAAAAAATATTCGTCAAGACCTGGCAACATCCACAAATTTGGATGATGAGTTCAACGCCCAAAAAGATCCCTAGGGTGTCCAATTAAAGTCCCCACCCAAACCTGAAATGAATTATTGTTTTAGTTTTTAATTTTTATTTTTATTTTCCATTTTAAATCTTTTGTATTTTTATGTAGGTATAATAAATGATCTTGTATGTTTTTTTTTAATTTAGTTATGTTTAAGTTTATTAGGATATAATTTATTATTAGTAATTTATTTTACCTTTGTTTATTATTTTTTTTTTCTTTTATAATGAAGGTTTTTTCCCAAATTTATTCAATATTTCCCGTTAATGATTCTTATAACCCCATGATAATTATAAATCCATAAAATGACTTTTGAAAATACCTTTACATTAAAAAAAAAAGTTAAAAAGTCACCTGGAAGCAAAAGTATCCCCAGTCACTTTAGTGATTTGATTCAGGGCTTTAACCCCAAGTACACGCCGTCTTGATTAATTTAAAGGCTCGCCATTTACTTAAGATCAATCCTCCTTAAAAATATTAGCCTTCATAACATCAGACCCACCAGCAACCGGAATTTTGTTTTGAAGACTTTAAAGGTGCCAAACCAGTGGTTGCTGCAGGTACTGTCCTCCAAGCAGACTATTTCACCGACTTTAACTGGGTATTAGAATCTTGGGGCCATCATGCCATCGGGAGATTTTAAAATTATCCTTGTCGGATTCCCAGTACAATTTAAATGCCCACATAGTCGGTTTCAAGTTCTTTTCACATTTTACCCTCTTTAACGCCACTTTTTCACAACCTCCCGGAGATACTTTAAACTTAACCTTATCAACTAATCCTGCCTTTGGTGTCCACCATGGCCCTCCCCTGGTTTTTTTTCACGAATTTTTTCCTTTCTTATACCTTAAAGCCTCCTAACCCAAACCCAAGGTTCTGTACGTGGGTCCGGTTGGTTGGATTGTTAATGTTGTTTGAAGATGCGGAAATTGAATGAGGGGGCGAAGAGGACAACATTGACAACAAGACCCAAATTTTCAAAAATTCCCCATAAATGTTATTGACGGGATTCCCTACTGAAGAAAAATTAAGTCCCACCTGTTCCCGGCTAACTGCAGGCCATACGCATGGGAGAGAGAGATCGATGTTCCAAAATTTAAAAATCAGTACAGACGAAAACCTTGGTCTTTATACAAAGGAGCAATTTAATTCGGTGTAATCAGATGAAGCAATTAACGCGGCACATTGTTGATAAAAAAAAATCGCCTCCCGCCGATTTGGGTTTCTAGGAACTTTGGTAATGGAAGTGCGAATATGAAATCTTCCTTAAGGGTTACCATTTTAGATGATTCACCATTTTAAAAAATCCAAATTTTGCCCAACTTCTTTTAGATTTTCAACGGAGCGTAACACATTTCCCTATGAAATGGTTTCCACCGGACCTTTCCTTGGGCCTTTTAAATTTTTCCAGTACTTGAAGAAACAAAAATGCCATCCTTTTCCATTAAACTGCAGGTTTTGAAAAATTAACTGACCTCAATTGTTCCCCATCCTGATTTTATTGTCCCTGCGGGCCACCCATATTGGTTAACTTTACCAGGATTCTGGATCCTTTCCATCCCATTATGGTTGCCTTGACCGGCCGTTTTCCCTTGGTCTAACCTTCATTTTACCTCATTTGACCCATCTCAATTTTGCCCCTTCCATTCTAAGGTGCTCGGTTTTCGGTTCAAAAAACCAACCTTTCTTTTGTCTAATTCAAGGATAAGTCCAATGCAAATGAAACCAAATTCAAATATTCTTTATTCAAATAAGAAGGTAACACCGGCTTATTGATTTGTCGGGACGCCACCCCAGTTCGGAAAGGACGCCCGACCTGAGAAGAACCGGGAAAAGAAATTAGCGGGCCTAGTTTGTCATCTTTAAAATAATCAAAATATAACATATAAATTTTCTTAAGACCTATATACAGTTCTATCATAAGTATATTACACTTTGAAAAAGCCTGGAGGAGATTCCATTAAGGTTTACATTTATAAATTATTTATGTTATAATAATTTTAAAAATATAAACGTTCCTTTACTTACTTTTTTAAATTTTAATTAAACAGAAATTTAATTGTTTTGGGTACGTTTTAGACCCGATCAAGCAAACTACAGCCCTATTAAAAGTGACTAGGACACAAGGAGGGAGGGAATCAACTATGGTTCTGTTTTGGTTTCTTATTGATTTCACGAACACTTTTTAATGCCAAGTTCAGTTGGGCGAATCCTTTTCCCTCCCTCCCATTTAATGGCCTTGAAATGAAGGGCTAGAAATGGTTTTCCCGCATCTTCAAAGGCGCCAACAATCAAAGAAGTTGATGAATTCCCGTCACGCTTTTAAAACTTGTATCTGGTAAACCCCAATGGAAATTTTCCACCCTTTATTTTTTTTGTTTAATAATTTTTATCTTTTATGATCTTCAATGTTGTATCAACTTTACGCCGATGATTTTACAATTATATGCCCAACCAACCTGCTGACAAACTTTTAAAGCAAATTTATGAAACCAAGTCTTAAACTTCCAGTTAAAAGGTGGTGGATAAATTGGTTTCAACCCTTCCAAATGTCAATTATCGTGGTTGGAAGTCCACGTACTTGGAAAAACCTGGTCCACGCTTTCCTCCAATCCCTTCAATAATCCTTATTCCACCCAGTCAAGATGTGGAAAAATCTAGGCCCGGTTTGACCCAACGCTGAGTTGGAATGCACAAAACGGGTAAAAAAAGATTGGTGTCCCATGCCCCTGGACTGTTTTTAAAATTTTTCCTCAGACAAAAAACCATTGCTCGTACAGACCTTTGATCTTCCAACCCACTACAGGTTGTGCTTATTATGACCCAAAATGGCAGATCAACTCAACAAACTTGACCGACTTCTGAACAACTGCATTGATTCTTTTAATTGAATTTGACCACGTTTCTATATACCATTTCCAACTTACCTATTCCCAACGTCGGTCGTTGAGAGCACTAACCACTCTTTATTCTTTCCTTAATTCATCTACCACACCGTCTTATATAACTCCCTATTTTCAGTATTTATGTGAAGTCAGCAACAAAGAACTTCGTCGACGCACAATCGTCTCCCTTTAATGCCCTATTCACGTTCTGACTTCATGTTCCTCTTTCTTTATTCAGTCCATTTTTCTATGGAATTGCTTCCTCTTAAATCAAAATGGCCAAAGGTTCATCACTTTCAAAAGAATACAAAGAGTTTCTTCGAAAACTTGTCGTCGAAAGAATTCGTCAATTATTTATGTATAAATAATTGATTAAATAGATTATTTAATTTTCGTATTAAACTAATTGTAACATAAAATGCATGTATTACTTGTAAATATATATATTATATAATTCTATGTACCTGTATTTACTTATGACTATGTATATTTGTGTGTAAGTATATAGTATATTTGCTACAGTCAAGTGACCTTCCTGTGTACAATCAATTTATGCACCTCCCCACCTTTAATCTCTGCACCACCCCAAGGGTGACTGAGAGAAAATGCCAATGGCATTAAGTCCGCCTTTGTACTATTTGTGCAAGAAGAAAGAAAAAATAATATAACATTAGGCAATGCAAAGTAAACTCATGTTTGGAGCTGAATATCAAAGCTACCGCTGAAGGCTGAAGCATTTGTGTCTGCAAGTTTATAGATCTTCTGGCATCATGACCCATTTAGCAGTTATAAGGGCCAAGTACGTCTTGGGTGCGCTAGCCCCGACATGCTTTGAGGGAGAGTGGGGCAAAGGCCTGAGACGCGGCTGCCTTGCAGGAGAGCACCGTGAGAGTCACCGAAACGTTCCTTTAGCGCCTTATTTTAGCGTTCAGAAGGACAAAGTGATAGTCCGTGCCAGTTCAACACAACCCCTCTTTGCCGCAAGAGAGCCGGATACCGCCCTAGGGTTGAAGGTGGGAGGTGTACCTATTACCCTTCCTGTTCTGTTATTTTTGTTCGTGCCCGGGGTGGAGTGCGCCTTAGGCCTGTGAATAGACTGCTTCGGTGGCCAGTGCTGGTAGAGTCCCAGAAGACTGCCAAAGCGCCCCTGTAATTCCACCTTTTCGGTGCAAGTAAGAAATAGCGTGGTGGTTTTAGTCATTGTGAGGTTGATTTAACTTTTTGAGAGACTTATTTATCAATATAAAGGGTGGGGATCCAACAACATCTTCGGAACCGTAACTCACCTGCACGTTGTGCACCCTAAAACAACAAATGAGGTTGGCGAACCACCCACCAACCCGCATTGGACCAGCGGGGGATACGGTCCAAAACCCCTAGGTTAGAAAAACGCCTGAGCCCCAGTTCCCGGTAGCCTTGCTATTCCTGGCCAAGGCGGCGGCCACGGTAACGAGGGGGGTGCAAGCCCCGGGAGAACGTAGGCCGCCAAAATCAACTGACCATTGCAACATACAACGGACGACGCTACGGCTAAGATTCTCATTTGCCCAACTGGAAGAGGAACTGAGGCATAAGATGGCACGTTTGGGATTGAGTGAGTCCAGAGAGGGAGGATACTCTAACCTAGAATCGGCCATCTTCTGTACTTCAGGCAGGAGAAAATCCATCACAGGGGGAGTCGAGTTCCTGTCAATCAATCCCTCATTGACAATGTTATTGGAAGTATTCAGTGTGTCGGCGAGGTTGCGTACCTTGTGATAAAGCCGACAATAGATAACAGCCTGAAATTATCCGGTACGCACCAACGTCGACGTACCCGGATGATGATGTCGAAGATATGTACGAGGACATCTCAAGAGCCTTATAACACTCAAGGCTCACTTTAACGTCGTCATGGGGATTTCAACGACAAAGTAGGAGTACAGGCATGCGGCGAATCGATGCTGGATCATATGGTTATGGGGCAGAAATCATGGGGGCAAATTCGTCAATTTCCTCGAGGAGAGGGGCTGTTCTTAATGAACTCGTTCTTTAAGAAACAGCCCCAAAGGAAAATGGACGGCAGAGCCCCGATACTATGACCAAAACGAGATAGACTTCATTATATCGACAAAAGCGCATATTCAGGGATGTCTCAGTGATCCTAAGGTTCAAGACCGAAGTGATCACCGACTCTGAGAGGCACCCTGAATATAGATTTGAGCTTGAACGGTCCCGATTGATGAAGTCTCGCTCCGCCTAATCTGCTCCAGCCTATCATTGATCCTGGCACATTTCAGATCAATCTGGAAAATCGATTTGCTGCCTTGAAAATACAATCAACGTGGACGTTGATGAGGAACTCGATCGAGTGGTAGAAATTCTTCGGGACGAGGGTGCAAAACTCTGCGGTCTGCGACGTATGGGCAAAAGTCTAAACTTTCGTGAGAACACTAGATCTCATGGCAAAGCGACGAAATGATCCAACCGTCACTTCGTTAGAACAGCGGGTTTAACTAGTGGGCAGACTGAGCCTATCCCCGCACCGCGGTGTGAGACAAGGAGACGCTGTCTTCCGAAATTGTTCTCCGCCGCGCTTGAGGACATGTTCAGGACGCTCAACTGGGAAGGACACGGATAAATGTGAACGGCGAGTACATCTCACATCTTCGATTTGCGGACGATATCGTCATCATGGCTGAGACCGCTAAGGACCTGCAAAAATGGTGCAAAGCCTGGCTGAGTCTTCTGCACGCATCGGTCTCCGGATGAACTTGGGTAAAACCAAGGTCATGTTTAACGAGCACGTTGATCCGGGACCGATCAGCAATTGACGCACCTCTCTCGAAGTTGTACGTTACGGAGCGGCCGGTATACCCACAAAACCAACGTTGTTCTTTCATGTCGCTGTAGCCGGGGCCGCGGGCACGATCACAGTCTTCGGCGACCCTGGCGCGACGGGCCTCTGGGGTTTTCTCCGGTGTGTTGGGACACCCGGAACGTCGTTTAGGCGCCGTGCCGAACAAACAGCACGAGGCTCCTCTTGAGCCCTTCTCTGGGCGGCGGGCACCTCTTGCCGGCCGCCCAGGGCTCAGTGTCAGGGGAAGGTTGCGCGCGACGCCACTCTTCGGCGCCTGGCCTTCTTCTGCGGATAGCCAGGCACTCATGGCCTCCCTGTCCCTTTCCGCGGCCTCCTTCGGGCCATCACGTCTCGCAAAAGCAGCGACGGCGCCCACGACCTTTTGTCTCAGCATCCGCGTACTACAGCAGGAAGCGAGGTCTGCCCCACGACACTACGCAGCCTCGGCGTTGCCTCGACCCAGGCTGGGCACCTTCCAGCGCGTGTGGGCCGTCTCTTCGGCACATACGCCACAGTGGTGGCACTCTCTAGGCTCTACGGCCACGCGGCACAGGTACCCCGAAACAGCCGTCCTGAGAGAACCTGCGTCGCGCGGAATGTTAGGAGCCGTGTCCTCTTCAGCCGCCAACTTTAATACGGGGCGTGGCTTGTACTGTTTGACGGCCGGCGCTGGGGTGCTCCAGCCGCAGCTCCCACTCCTGTATTGCTAGGGAGCGCAATTCCTCTCTGCGCCCCTTATCTCTTCCGCTGGCGAAAGCCCGAGACTCCGTCCTCGCGCCAGAAGGAGAGTGACGCGAGGATTTCTGCATCCAGGTCCCAAGGCGAGGAGCGCCAACAGGCACGCCGCCTCGCCGGAGATGGTCCGGTAGCCCTGCACGGCCCGGATCGCCAACACCCTCTGGTTCTCCTCAATACCGCAGTACTCTCCTTTTTGGAGGTGTCGGCCCAATAGGGTGCCCCACAGGACCATGGACCTGACGACTCCAGCGTATAGGCGGCGACAGGAGCGCTGGGTCCTCCGGTGTTGGGGAGCAGTCTGCCGAGAGCTGCCGCTGCCCGCCACTCTAGGCGCGAGGCGCTCAAAATGGGCGCAAAACCTCCATCGGCGGTCTAGGACTAGGCGAGATATTTCATCGTCGGCTTGACGTCGACGCGGACGCCGCAAACGATTATGTGGGGCGTCCGCAGGGCGTCCGAGGCCCGTAAAAGTAAAGGGCCTCGGATTTTCGAGCGCCACCTTCAGTCCAGTGCCGGATGCGCTCAATTACTTGAGCGACCCCGGCAGTGGCGAGAATCGCAGCCCTGCGAAAGTTGGTGCTACCGGGCGGTGACGAGGGTGTCGTCCACGCACAGCGACGTCGACACCCTCGATATTGCCGCCACGTAGCACCCAGTCAAAACCAACGTTCCACAGAAGCGGTCCCACACTGACCCTGTGGAACCTTCTGTGTCGGACACCTCGATGGTCCGGAGCCCATCTGGCACGGAACTCGACACGTCGATGCGACAGGTGGCCCTGATCACCCTTTGCAGGTAGGGAGGCACCCGTGTATCGGAGCGTCCTTATGCAGGCCCAGGGCAGGTGTTGAATGCGTTGGCGATGTCGAGTGACACCGCCAAAACACCCTTACCCGGACACTGCATCCTGCGTCAGGGACCTGACCGCAGCAGGAGTACGTTTACCTAGGGCAAACGTTCCAACCAGGTAAAACAACTTTGAGGGGAGGCCAACAGAAGGATTCGGCTGGCTGGGCAGCTTTCATAAGCTTCGTCGTTTTCTCGTCACCCATCCCACAAAGCCTCAAATCGAAAGTCTTCGATCAGTGCGTCCTACCCGTTTTGACCTACGGTGCCGAGACTTGGACACTTACGGTTCGACTGGTCCACAAATTTAAAGTCGCTCAGCGAGCATGGAGAGGGCTATGTTCGGAGTATCTCTGAAGGACCGCATCAAAATGACGTGATCCGACAGAGAACCAAAATCACCGACATAGCCCACCGGATTAGTAAGCTGAAGTGGCAGGGCCGGTCATATAAGCCGCAGAACTGACGACCGCTGGAGTCGAAAAGTTCTGGAGTGAGACCGAGGCTCGGCAAACATAGTGTAGGACGCCCTGCGGCAAGATGGAGTGACGACATTCGCAAAGTGGCCGGTGGGCTGGATGAGAATAGCCGAAGATCGGAAGCGGTGGCTGCATTAGGGGAGGCCTATGTCCAGCTGTGGACTATCACAGGATGATGATGATGATGATTTATCAATATCTGAAATCGGTATAAGACTCTTCCTACATAAAAGCTACATTCGATCTAATGATAACACAGGATTTAATTAGAGCGATCATTTGCGTTTCAAAGCGCACGTCGCGTACGCAAGTACTCTGACAGGCATAATTGTAAAATTTAGGGCTTTTAATCTGTCATAATTTGGTTATGAATTGACAATAACGACACTTTCAGCAAAGAGTTAAGCTATAGACTGCTTTTCAACAAATTATCCTGTATCTGTGTTAGAATTTTTGTGGCATTTGTAGAATTTTACCTGCAAGAATATTTAAAAAGAAAAACTACAATATAATAAAATAATTCACCACATGATTCAGAAGATTTCCTCTATCAGTCAGTTTTATAATTCTAATATTCGAATTGAAGGTTAGGTTAGTGAAAAGGTAAGGGCATAAACAGTATTTCTAACACAATTTTTAAATGCTGTTATAAGCACACTTCGAATCCAGGTTTGATAGAATAATGCACGTTAGAGATTAAAAGTTTTGGTATGCGTATGATATTTCTCCAGTTTTTTTTAAATCGAATTATCTTTTTTTCAAACTTATTTTTACAGATATTTTATACAAAAGTATGCAAAAAGACATTTTCCACTATACATAAGTCAGCACATATTTCTCCAATCTTTAAAAGGAAAGAAAGTCCGACGTCTTAAATTATTGACAAATATTATTGTTACCTTTGTTGATAAAGATGTAGCAAATATCAGTTTATAAACGGTTTATGTATAAAAGTGAAATAAACACAATTAAAACTGAGCCCGTAATAACAATGGAATAAAATTTATTCCAATTGTATATCGGATAAATGCACGAAATGCACTAACAATACGCATAGTCTCATTTTAGAGAGTGTAAATGAAAGTTAAAAAGTATTTCATTAATCTATAATAACAGATACCAGTTAGGCCACGGCCTTGTGTCAACCCGATTAAAATGAGCATTAAAATAAAGCACAAAGGCCTCCGTAATAGCAACGAAGGGCACAATTTGAACGCCGCCGAGGCTTGGCCGTCTATTACTGTATTTATATTTTTTGGAGCGTCATCAGTCAACAATGGTGCAGTGTTAGCCGGTGCCCGCGAGGATAGGAGAACTTTATTAAAAGTTGTGGCATCGCGATATTAAAGTAATAATTTTGTAGTTATATTTACTATATTATATAGTAATTTAAAAAATGTGTCGTCTTCCTTTTATTTAGGCTAGATTACCCCTAAAAACATACTTTAGCCTTTACAGTAGAAGCCTTTTGTGTTATTAAAGTTTATTTTTAATGTAGATGATTTTTTTATTTTTAAGGATCGTCTCTTAACAATGTTTGAGCAATCATCTAAGCGCGCTTATTTGAGAACTGGTACTCACTTTTCAAAACCAAAAATTATACTATTTTTGTTTTCTGTTTTTATTACAAAATATTTACTTTAATGAAACATTTACTGCTATTAAAGTCAAGCGTTATTTGTTTTATTAAGATTACGGTACGTTGAAAGGATAAAGAGCAAAAGTATCATTAAAATGATAGAAATTAAACTTTTAATTTAAACTTTGTGCAAACACTTGTTCATTTGACACGTGATTTGATTAAACACGAAAACGCTTTATTAACAATTAAATATTATGCCACTAAACGTATTGTGGATGTCATGAAGATCATCGATAAATTAACACTAAAATATAATGTAGAATTATATCTCGCCAGTTATTTGGTTTAATCTGAATGATACATGTAAAGCAATTAACGAAAAATTAATTGTCGGACGCAAGAAAGTAATTCTAATAAATTTGGTCCTATCAAATCCATTTTTTTTTCAAGGATTTTTTGCGTTAATTATATATATTTACCCCCGACGTTTCGGACTCTTTCTAGCATCCACGGCCACGGGCAGACTAACGATAGAATAAGGACTATAGGATAAGTCTGTATCTCTTCATTTGGACATAATTTATAAAACGATAGGAGTTTTCTACTAAATTTATAGCAATTAATATTTTTAATAAAAGTATAAAAGTGTTCTATTATAGCTTTAATAATGCTTAAATCAGTTATTCGCGATGGATCCTTTTGTAGCTAATTTTAGTTGAGCCAACAATTGTACTGCAGTTGATGTAGTAATTTCAACAACATATTTCTAACAAAGTAATACGAGTTATTATTTATTGTTACCGTTAGACTCATAAAATGGCGCGGTGGTACTCGAAAGAGCGCGCTTGATTGATGGCCGGATCGATGCTGAGTGATGAGATCGTTCATCAAAGACTCAGTCACCCCCTTTTCCCGAATGTCGAGATTTGTTTGTCTGTAGATCCCTAATAACTCAGCATCGATGTACAAATATCAAAGTCATTGTAGTCTGTAGATCCTAATACAATGACTTTGATATCCTTAAATGTACAACCGATACTTATACTTATACCGATCCTTAACTAAACAATGAAGGGCTATCAAACAGTTGTTATTTTAGTCATAATCTAGAAAACCAACTCTTATGTTATAATTTTGACCATATTATATTCTAGGGCAATAACAGATTTTTTTGGCATTAAATACTCTTTTATTCGATACTGGCTGTCGCACCACTTTGTCCGCGTGGTAATAAAAAAAAATATTCGATTATTTTATTTCTGCAAGTTACTCCCAGTTGGACCAGCTATCTTTCACTGAAAGTTCTGTCAAAATCGGACCAGCTATCCAAAAATTAGCCAGTACAAAGAGATAGCCGTTCTGCCAAAAATATATTAAAAATGTTGTTTTGTTATCTGTATCGGTTGTATGTTACAGTGTTATCATTTACAAACGGTTATATAGTTTTGATGTTAAGAACAGACGCTCCAATTTTATTTATTAGTATAGATGTTGTACGTACTTCCGGCCTTTTGTTTGTTAGGATCTTTATGTTACGAATGTATGGAAACATTAAGTTGTTTTCTTTTTTAGCCCGAAATCTATCATCCTATTTTATTTGATACTCTGACTAGCAATATTTATTTCTATAAGTGAGAAGTTTAATAACTATTACCATGTTTAGTGTAAACCATACATTATTATTAGATTTAAGCTCTGTTTTGGAAATAATTTTTTCTTCGCCGAGTTGTACAAGGAAGTCTTTGCGACATCGTTTGTGGTGAAATTCTATCTCGATTTGATATCTTTCGGTATAAAATAAACTGATATTTCTATTGAGCAGACGGCATAATAAAATGGTTATTGATGATGAAATTAAATATGTAAAGATATTATAAGACATTTATAGTTATTAAATTGATTTGTTTATTACGTAATTTTCAACATTACTTTCTTCTAAGTTTACATCAGTACTTTCCAATATCTATTTCTGCTGTTTATTTATATAAAGAAAATATAAATTAAATATAGTTTGGGGGAAAGGATTATGTAAATTATCGTTTCAAATAAACTTTTTCGCTTGGTATTTATTGCTACCTCTGATATAAATATAATGATTTCCAGTCATAGAACAAATAAACTGCAATATTCTTATACCGAACAAATAAAGAAAAATTGATTGTTATCAGGTTTAATGCGAACGCTGGCTTAAGGTAAATTAATATTGGACCAATTTTCAAAAAGTACCTCCGCCTTTTACTCAATTCGGACTGTACGATTTTTTAATTTTTATATATGTTACCTCATTGCTCCGCTCCTAATGCTCCGATTTTGTTCATTCTTTTTTTATATGACATGTATAAACTATCATTTGGACCCATTTTTTTGATAATTTTTAGTGTCCGACCGAACTTTCAGTTTCGGTTTAGGTTTCGGCAAAAATTTCGGCCGAAACCGAAACTAGTTTCAGAAGTGTTTTCAATTTCAAAATAGTAGCGAAAGTTAAATTTATCATTGCTACAATCGAGCTCAGATCAGTCGATTTTAGTTCAGACAAACATTCCAAGTTTGAGAAAAGAAATTGAGGAGGGCACCAATAGTAGTGAGATCAAAATATATATTCAAATTCAATATTAAATTTTACACTTGCTTATTGATTGTCAAACACAATACCACCGGTTTGGAAAACGACACCTCAGACCTGAGAAGAACCAGGAAAGAAACTCAGCGGCTATTTTATGTCATCTTTTAAAAATAACAAACAATTTCATAATTCGGCATTACATATTATGCAATTTTAAAACAAGACCTGGAGCGAGCATTCCATTACCAGGCTGTGTTACCATTAAAAATTCATTAATATCGTAATAACGTTTAAACATAAACGTTCCTTGACTACCTTTTTAAATTTATTAATAGTTAAATTCTGAACGTTTACTGGATTTTGTTGTAAAACGTATATATTGTCCCATAAAAGACTTACTTTTCTTCGCAGTCTAGTTGCTGGAAGAATTAAATTATGTTATACTCTTGGTAACCAAAAATAAATACAAATAATACTGGAAAGTGTAGCTCAGATATTTGTTGTGTTAATAAAAATCTTCTAGTCTCTTCACTTTTTTCTGAATGCAGTCATTTGTTTGCTATGTGTGGCGAAATGTTCTCGAAAAAAGAGAAAACCCAAGTGCGACCTTGTCACTGAAATCCACTCTTATAAAAAGTTAACAACGCAAGAGATTTATTGCGGCTCAAAGGCAACATGAGAAGAGACTGCTCTGTCGTAATCAATTGTCGCAAAGTGGGCTTCTTAATTTCGAGTAGGGAGAACGCACACGGAAGACGAACATGGTTGCAGACGTCCATCGAAGCCAGTAATCAACAAAAAACAATAAGAATATGCTGCCGTATTCAAAAACAGTTTTTAGCGATTTAAGAATTACCATCTGATACCTAATCCAAGAAACGAGCATTTCATACAGAGGTACTCAACGCATATTGACACAAATCTTGAATATGAGAAAAGTCTCCGCAAGATGGGTGCCGAGAATCAGAAACAAAATTGACTTCGAAGATATCGTTGGACAAGTTTTAAGAAGATTCTAAAAACTTTAAATCTAGTTTCGTGGCAGTGGTCGAAACACGGGTTTATCCCGAAGGATCTTCATGCCGTGGCCGTGGTATATGGCCTGGCCGGGGTATGGTCTCAATATTTTGGGAATCAGAAGTGATATTGTTGCTTGATTACCTGGAGCATGGAACCATCATTACAGATTATGCAGTTTAATACCGAGGTTGAGAAATGCCGTCAATGATAAAAAAGAGGCAAACTTTGAACGGGCGAGCTGTTTCATCTTGACAACGTACCGCCACATAGGTCGGCATTAGCTATTAGATGACCACCGTTCAACATGCTAGCGTACAATGGGTTGAGCATCCCCCTCTTCACCAGATCTGGCGCCTAGCTATTTTTCATCTTGTCTCCAAATTGATACAATACTTAAAAGGAAGCATGTGTTAAAACTATATATAACAAGTAAACGATGCCGTGGTGACCCATTTGCAGGACCAAGACAATCCTTTTTTTCTAGGAATTGAAGCATTGGAAACTTGAAAGCTGGACTTGGTGTGTAGGTGGGCTTGGAGATTATGTAGAAAATAAATAATTAAGCTATCATAGTCATTATATTCTATCTCATTTTTACTTTTTGATCTCCCTCGGAACTACAAATACAAACCAAAGTATTAATTAGTAAGATTTCAAAATACCAATACTTAGTCTTTAATGCAACAGTCACAATTATGAATTTATTTATTAATAACTCATATTGCTATAAGAAATATATTTGAAAAAAAAAAAAATATTTTTAATAATTTGTTACATAAAAATATTATTAGCAACTGAAATAAAAGATTACCACACGTTTAATATACTGTCTCCATTCCATGACTAAAATAAAGCAAAATAATGGGCATAAAAGCTCCATATTTTAGTATTTAAAGAATTTTTATACTTGATCACGTGAGTTTCGGTTTCGGTTTCGGTTTCGGCCGAAACTGAAGCCACGGCCGAACTTTCGGTTTCGGTTTCGGTTTCGGCCGGAAAAACAGTTTCGGTCGGACTCTAATAATTTTGTGGTAAGTGGTTTAATAGTTATTTAAGAAATTAAGAAAATGAAGGTGTTAAAAATCCTTGTGCGATTAAATTGCAAACGCTGACTTAACCTCAAGAGGTAGACTTAAATTAAGTTGTATATAATTGTACCTATTGAATTGGCCTACAATAAAGTCCAGGAATAGCATATATATGTTTTAAGAATAAGCCACAATAAGCATTTTGAAGTAAGAATAAAAAAATAATAATGGAGGCATATTCAGAGCACATTTAAGGCTTTCACTGTAAATTTACATAAAAGTTTTTGCATTGTATTTTTAAATTCTTCATTAAGAATAAAAGATGTCATACACCACGTTTTGATTAAACGATATCTTAGACATAAAACGCGTCAGAAAAATCGCGAGGACAATTTCAAGGAGATAACACGTTGTTATTAAACGTTCTTCTAGTCTTAGAATATTTTTAAATTTATAGCCCACACCGGCCGTGTGGGCTGGATGAAAAAACAATTCTTTTGCTTTAATTTAAAATTAAGATTAGAATTTAAATATAGACTGTTTATAAATACTAACAAGTCATCTAACCTGAATTAATTTAGTTATATGGTAATAGAGTTTTGTCCATTTGTTGTATTTTATATACTGGATCTCGTGCTCTGTGCAGTATGCTTATTAGAACAAACTGGATGTGGGGGAGAGGGGGGAGGCCGTTGCCACAGGCGCGTCTTCCCAACGAGTGATTTAACTGCACCAGATGGCGAGCCTCGGCTTGCGCCTTCACTTTATGGTTCCCGTTAGCAAGCTTCCCAGGTGTGCCGAGACCACAGCTCGATTTAGAGGCTTTTTTAAGAATATTTTTTTTTCTCTAAGAGAAGAAAAGCTCTAAGTAACATTCCTATCTCTTTTTAAAGCGTTAGCGCTGGCAGAAGAAGTGGCGCAAGAAACTTCAGCAGATCTCCTTTCTATTTTTGTGTTGAGCTACAGTGTCGTATAGCAAAGGCTGTGTAAGTTTGACCTCACCGTTAGGCCCGAAGTCATTAGCGAGTGTGTTGTCCTACATTACTAAGTGTAGGGTGTGTGTGACTACTGTGTGGGTTTTGCAACCTATTTTGCCTTAAAAGCGTTTACTAAGTTCTTGTATTTAACAAAATACTGAGCCTATCCATCACGTTACCTGCGGCAGCGAATTCGGTGGCGGCATTATTAAAGTTAAAATCAAAAAGATCCAGCAAATTCATAAAATGTGACGCATTTTGCTCAGAGCAGCCATTACTGTTGCTAGCATACTGAGCGTTTGAGTGCGGTGGAGGGCCGCTATGCGCTCAGAATAGGCTCCGGCTCAGACTGTTGCCACGCGGGGCGGAACTGCCAAGAGTTAAAAGGATGGAAGGCTGGGAATGTGGTACTAGAGGATGGGTTTGGTGGTAGTCGCCTGGAACACGCTTCCCTTGGGTTCACAGGAACTCTGCGTTTTGGCGCTTTAGGGCAATGGCTTTGGCCGAAATTGGCCGTGCGGCCGGGATAGCGGCAGTTAACGGGGCAAGCATTGGTGCCATGATACCCGAGGCATTTAACGCAACGAGGGCGAAACTAGTACGCGAAGCTTGACGGTATAACTGGCAGGTGTGACACTGCGCAGGGAGCCTGTTGGAGTGCGGCGGCTCGAAAGAGGGACGACCGATCCCACAGAGCTGTTCTACTTCGTAGATGCGCTTACCTTCCTTGGTGCGCTTCCAGCACCATGCGATAAGGGCGTTTAGTGCGTGGATCTTACATACCTTATACCGAAAGGGCGAGGTTCATTGCTTTAATAGCGCTGTCTTTGAGCCTGGGATCCCCTTAGGCAGTCCTTTGACCACTGTAATGAGTCACGCTTGACCGGGAGCACGAATGTGTGGAATTAGTGCCCTTTTTTTCGAATGTAAGAGGTCATTTTCTGATATTCACTCAGGCTTGACTGCTCGTCTGCTTTTGTAGCTTATAAAAAAAGTGTTAAACATCCGCCAAAATGAGAATATTGTATTGTATTGATTACTTATTCATGCTATTAATAACCAAATTTTTGTTTGTCTATAATTTTTACATTTGTATCTTTTAAATGATAGAGATCAATTATAAATTTACAAGTAGTGTGTTCTATTTAACAGTGTTAATATTTTGTAGTAAAATTTTTATAAAACTTGTATATACCGTAATATTCGTAAATTATGTCCCTTTACTCTGCAGACACCCACTCGCACATCCAGTGCTCATGTCAAGAAGAGCAAAACTTTCCGTCTTTTGTTTTTGTTACAGTGACACGTAAATAACAACTTCTTAAATAACAATTATGAAATGTGAACTATATTCTTAGTTATTATTTTAAAATACTTCTTGGAATCACCGTTCTGAAACTACACAGTTTCTTGCGCTATTCTCTACGACTGAACAATCATAACTCATTGTGACATTGTCGAGAAACTGTGCTCTGAAATAGGAGACATGGTGGAAAATAGGAAATTAGATTAGTTTGTTAAGAGAAATTTAAATAAAGATTTTGTTTTTTGTTTTGTGTACAATGATTGTACAATGAATATTTTAAAGTAATAATCAAATCCAAGATAGACATTTTTATTTTATCCAATAAAATTTAAATTAAAAAAGCCTAAGGTCTTACAAGCTCTTATGAACTACAAATCTACCATTTGTTCGACAGTTTTACCTACCAAAAAAAAAACCTGGCAAGAAACTCGCTGCGTTGCGTTCATCTTCCCCTCTATTTTATAAAAAGAAATAATAATATGAAATATACATTCTTGCTTACTACAAATCAACCAATCTCATGAATGCTTGCAGACAATGCATTTTTACTAATGTAAGTGGAAGAAATTTATTCTACGGAGTTTTGTGATAAATTTAAATGCATACAAGATGTCTCTGAAAAAACTTTTCTTGACGCAATAACCTAATTGTTAGATAGCAATTAAAATAGTTTAATTGAATAAACATCTGAAACGCAATTATGTATTGTAATATTTGTTCATTGGAGCAGATTAAATTGCACAGATTCAAAAAGAATGTACAAATTTAATAAAAGATATCACGATACATAACGACTATTCTTTCGTTTATTAGTTTACGAAAAAATCTCAAAGTTTTCTCGCTTGTTCAACGACATGTAAGTTTTATCAGGAAAATGCTCTTGCATGATTTATTAGTCCGTCGTTCAAGTGATAAATTGCACTCTTTTGTCTATTTTTCTCAAGGAATTTGTTAAGATTACCGCTTTACTGCTTTACTTCACAGACCACAAGAGATATCCTACAACTGAAAACGTCTTCGTACTTAATAATGCAATAAGAATAACTGAGTACTTCTATTTCATGACGGTGCTCATGGTAGTTGATAGCTGATTTATAATACATATATCTTTTCGAATATTATATTACAGTTATGGATCTGTAAGCTAAGAAGTTTTACTACCGATGCAAATCGGTACAAAACAACAGTGACAAATTGCTGGTTAGTATAACAGGTGTAAGTTTCAATTTGCGAATGGAGAAAATTATTACGCTTTTTGTATTAAATAAATAACGGTAACCATTCAGTTCAAGCGCTTGTATTTTTATCAAACACCTTTGTGAATGACAAATCTTAGTAAAAAAATTCGCTGCGCCCATTATTGTCTTATTCAAATTACAGAGATGGATTATCAGCGTAACAAACTATGTAGCGTAGAGGTATGAACTGTGTTTTTAAAATTTGTAAACTGGAGGTGGTAGTAAAACTGCCTCCTTAGCCTAGAAGTTTTGGCGTGTGCTTTAGAAACCGGAGATCGTGGGTTCGAATCCTGCGGGGACTCAACAAATTTTCATTGTTGTTAGAAAACCAACTAGGAAGTTGGTTAGAGCAATTTGGGTCGATCACCCAATTGTCTGAAAAGTAAAATGATCCATGCGTCGGATGGGCATGTAAAAAGTCGGTCCATCCACCAACACGCATTGGACCAGCGTAGGGAGGCCTATGTCCAGCAGTGGACTATCACAGGCTGATGATAATGAGGTCGTAAGTTTGAATCGTGCGGGGCCTTTTTATTTCTTAAACTTTTAATTATCGTTTCGTAGTTGGTTAGAGCAATATTAGTAGATCGCGCGTTGAGTGACTGTAAAGTGAGAGCCATGAGTCGGATTAGCAAATAAAAAGTCTGTCTTGTGCTTATCTCACTCCGGTAGTGTAGGTATTCTGTCCCATCGGACTATGAGAGTCAAGTAATAGGAAGTGCACTGGCGTAAGCGCGTAGACTTGTGCACTATACTATCTTCTGCCCAGATGAATCTCTAATATAGAACGGCCGTTGTGGGCAAAATCAATGAACACCTTAGAATAGGTACTCCACTCATAATATCCTCCATATTATTAGTGGAGTACCTATTCTAATGTGCTAATTTAATGTAGACACAAATGCCAACAGTGGCACCGTGAGCATCAAAACGTCTCTTGTGTAATAACTATCAATAGTTTACAAGTCGAAATAATTTATAGACCCAAATTTATTTGTTATGTGTATCACGTATGTTCACTAAACACTATTGTGCAATTGTTTACTCTTTGCTGTTCGGACAATGATTTATTTTAAATAGAAATCGACAGATATGATACTTTCAAATCTAAACTTTTTAACAAGATTTTCTTGCGAACAAGACACGAGTGCAGCTGCGCATCGGAAATCAATAACGAGATAAGCGGATTTTGAGTCGCTTCTTCTTCTTCTTGTCCTACGGCGGAATTGAAGTTAAAGTATCTTTTATTTTTCGAGAAATTCTCTTTTAACGTTCCTAGACCACTGTGTTCTAAAATAAACAACCACCTTTTAAAATGCCTAATATTATAAAATTTGAAGTACAAGGCACCTTTAAAAATGTAAAGAAAGTCAAAGCCATAGTGGCAGATGTGACGATCAAGGGATCGTGTGAGTTGAGTTCGGACTTCAGGTAATTCGCAATAAACACAAAATAATATTGTCGATTGCGTTATTAACAATCCCTTAGAAACTACGCAAATTGCTATTTGTGGTATTGTGTAATCATAAATATATCTTGAAGCCTTAAATGCCGGCAACGGTGGGTAGATCGATAAACTAGTAGAGAATTCTGCAGAGCAGCGAGTTAAGGTCTTTGTAGTGTGGACTGACTGGAAAAAAATGGTAATTCTTATAAGTTATTTCGGCTGACGATTAAATTTTTTCACTTCATGTAAAAATTTATATAACTTCTTGGCCCTGGATTTTAAAAGTAATGAGTTAATTGACATACACCAAAGTATATAGCTTATGCTTCTTCTTTTTCCAACACCGAATAAAATATATTTTTGCCTTTCGCACCAAAAAGAAGTCAGTATTTTCTATGCTGCACTGCAAGGGAGGTGTAGACAAGGTGATTTAGATCTCGTTTTGCGCTTTACGTGTTAAAAAAAATGTTAAGGGAAGGACTATCCTTCTTTTTGCCTTTGCTACTATACTATACTTCATACCTAAGCAAAAACCCCAACAACATAAAATGTTCACGAGACTTGGTCGTCAAAATAAGTCAGTCCAGCAAATGTGCGTAGGTGCTACCTCACGGAATGACCCAAAGCACTCGATAAGCAAATGAAGCGGGTTTTAGATCGAAATCAACTAGAGTCTAGTCTTTTGTTAAAACTGTATTTTAGGATCTATTTAAAAGCATTGCGAAAGCGTAACAAAGCATTTCAAAACGACTGGTATGATTTAGACAAAAGCTTGTTTAAACATAATAAAACCAATTCTGCGGAATTTACGTTGTCAATTAGAAACGTCTTTCAGCAACTGATCAATACATGCGATATTCAGTACGCTATTTCCATTGTCCTATTGTTAACACAAACTATATTAATGCATTCTGCATTAAAAACTATTCTAATTGTATTCTGTTTGTGTTATCCATTCATATTATCTTTAAAGAGCGTTTAATATAGCAATTAAAGAGCGCTTTAGCTTTCAAAATCAAAAAGTTGTGAGACTTTCTTAGTAAAAAAAGCGACGCTGTACAAGGGGCACCGACAAGGATAAAAATAAATACTAAGTTTTTGAATTACACTCAAATTAAATTTTAGGAAATTTAAAAACACTAGAGCCTGCGCATCTCGAAAGAAGAGAAAAGCAGTGATTTATTGCGAGAAGGCGTTCGCGGAAATTGCGGTGAGTGTTTCCGCTCTCATACGCTTTCTATTTTCCTGAGAGCCCCTGTCTGCACTCTTTCACTTTACAAACTTAAACACCGATTGGTTCCTCAAGCGGCAACAAAGGAGCCGCCACGTTGTCAGGTCGCAACCAGCTTACTGTAGACGTGCTTTTAGTAAAATAATATCACAACTTGTACATTGTATATTATACAAAGTTATGACGTGATCCTCGACTATCAGCTATATTGAATATTATTGAACTGTGATATATTTGTCGTAAACAAAAATTTTAATTCATGTGTTATAAGCAAAATAATTAAAAGTGACGTCAGTTGATACTTAATCCTGGAAATAGTTCTTAATTAAGAATTAAAATAGAATCCTTAAAGTTCTTATCATTTAATAATGTGCCGAATTTGCGAATGTTAAACTAATTAAGAAAGATGATGCAACGACCTAAGACACCTTAAAGGGTTTCTAATGGCAGAAAAAGACTCTACAGCAGCAAATAAAAGATTTTCACTAATTTACTTTTATGTGCCATATCTTGAAACAAATTTGGCCATTTTTAGATGCTACTTTTGAAATCCACTGTTACATATTTTTCTAGAACTTTTAATAGAACACATTAATTCTTATGATTACACCACTTTTCTATAAAACTATTTTTTGTACCATACAATTTGTACAAGAAGAGGTTGCTTTTAATTTCTATCAAAATTGATATTAATTATTAACATACATCATAAAAATGGCATCTAAAAAATAAAAATGCCTAGAATTTTTACACAGAGCGAGTGATATTTAACTACGTCTTAAAAGATAAACTGCATTCAATGGTAAATTTAGAGCCACGTTTATCATGTAACAACCAAAAACAGCCTTTTCTACTGGAAATAACTTCTTACTTCATATTGCTAATTGACCATCGCACACTTTAGCACAGAATTTTGTTTCCAAAGTTCACGTTTGTAAAGTAAGGGCCAAAACCGCTAGATCACGGAGGCGGAAGTATGCTACAAATCATGGATGGTACATAAGGTTGTTTGGTATTACCATTCGCAGTAATTTCTTTTTCGCGTGTCCGAAGACTGTTTCAGATTGTTCAGCTCAAAAAAACGACATAGAAGAGATATACACATGAATACATGATAATAATACGATTAACGTATAGAATGTTACCAATAGAGTTGTATATGATTTCAAGAAAGGTTGATATATTTAAAAATATCTGCATGTATGTAGGGTTAGTCTTATTTAATAAAAAAACACAACGCCAAACGGGTCGTCCCTAATAAGGGCACATCATTACCGCTACAATAATACATAAATAACGGCACCTACTCAGCTCCCTTACATAATTCTTATCAGAAAACTAGATAATATTCCCACAGTTAATTGTTTTATTTATTTCGTTTGTATTAAAGGATTTTCTGTTAAAAGTAAATTAATCTCGCTATGTATTAGGGTGCTAATTTAAAAGCACAATGCAGTAGCAGCGTTATTATGCATTATGAATATGCGATCGAGGGAGACTAGTAGCAGGCTTTAGCGCCTCCCCTGACAAGCAGATTATTCTAGAAACTCAGGATAAAGTTAGTGCTTTTATGTTGTCGTAATTTATTTAATATTAAGAAACCTTTGTTGATATATATTGGGTTACGAAATAATTATCTTGTTTACAATGGAAAATGTAAGATATGACTAAATTGAGCTTTATCTGAAATAGCACATAATGTGATAATTTTACATTTACAACATCTTTAAGCGTACTTGGGTATTCAATATATATTATTATTTCTTTTAAGTCCAACTTTTTCCAAAAATAAAAATTATTATTTTTTCGGGTTCCATAGCTCAAAAGGTAAAATAAAACGCTTATTACGTAAGGTCTATCTTTCCCATAATCTATTCTTGTGTCACAGCAGATTTCCTCAAGGATAAAGGCACGTTACTAATTTATACAACTTTTTGACACAAAATACTGGCGTATTTTGAAATCACTAATAAACTTAACATGAAAGAAAAATAAAAATTTTAACATTGTTGGAGTTTTTGAATAAGTTTACACAGTATTGGTACTCGCTAAGAATCGCTCAAAATAATTTTCTTTTGTAATAATTAAAATTTCTGAATCTTTTTTGGTATTCTTTAAACACAACATTAAATTATCAAGTAATTTTTCCCATAGCCACCTTTTTAAAACTTTTTTTATTTGAGGGTGTCTTAAGTCTCAGTCGATCGTACGTACTCCTTTTCAAAAATAAGAAAGAAAGGCGTTAGGCTCAAACAAAGCATCTTTCGCTCACTATGCAACTGCGAAAACAATGTTTACCCATCATTTCTTTTGTTGCCTGCCAGACAATGTATTTGTATCTTTTCTATGCACATTGTTATTTTGTCACATACGAGTGTAATGTTTCATCTCTGATGGTAATAGAAACAGCTTTAAGGTTTGCAGCCTTAGCTAGTAGAAATTAACTATATGAAATCAGAGACAATAATGTTCTTTAGTTTTTATATCAAATATCTCATAATAAAATATTTTATGATGATTATCTTACAAAAACTAACTAATTTATTATTAATGCATACATTTTATTATTCCTTTTAAACCGCTGAAGAAGATTGTTCAGTTGTTACAATGTGTATAAAGCAATATTCCTTATATAGGTACCAAGTGTGAAAAATTTGACTGCGTTTGTTTTTCTGCATAAGACAAACCAAACAAATACAACAATAAAAACAAGTGTCAATGAACTATGTTTTCTCAGGTCAAAAGCTACAACTTCAGAAAAATATAAACAGTAGTCTGTGTAAAAAGAACGAGAAAATGTTTATAACAAAAGATATAAAACAATCCAAAAAATGTCCATTGATTAAACAACATTATCGGAACTTTTAATTGTTACAAGTTCAACTTATTTCTATTTCGGGACACAGTTTAGAATGGAAGGGCATTGTCGTATAATGAAATCGTTAGATTGTTACTCTTTTCATCGTCACGAGAAGTAAACTTTTCTTTACATTATTGGTGTTTCTGATAAAGTTTTATATTGATTCCGAAATCGTATTTCAAATAAATTTAAAGAAGTAATAATCATTTACTACTGTAATCAAAATAATTAAAGAACAAACTAAATAAATCCAATTGATCCATGTTATTATTAATGGATATTTGTTTATTGACCATAAATATTAACCAAATTAGACTTTGGATTTTACGAAGTTCGAAGGCTTCTTTAAAAAAAGTAGATCTTAAATTTTTAGAGTGTCGGGCTAAGTTTATTTTACAGATTTTGTCTTTTTAAATATGTTTCAAGCAATAATTGAAATGTTTTAAATACGTAAAAGAAGAAATTGCAGATAGGATGCAGCCCGCAAGAAATAAACAAGAATATACACTGTAGTTGTTTAGGTAGCATCATAAGCCGCTTATTATATTTTTGGGCATTTCACCTCAAGAGGACAACCAAAAAAATATGAGGTGATGAATTATGATTTTATACCGGTCAGTTATACTTGTAGTAGACGTGACTGATGTTTTTTTAGCTAGATGCTTTGTTGCTGAGTTATAAGTTTTAAAAAATGAACTAGGAATGAAGTCATGAAATTTGGAATACTTATTATATGTATCAATTCATTTGTAAAAATGTCTCAAAAGTACTGTTTCTAATAGTGAAAAAGTTGTAGTTTTTAATTTTTTGAATTCCTTATTTAATTTTTTTTCGGTATAGTAAACCGAAAGTGAAAATTTCAAATCGATATTAAAGGAACTTCGACACTTTTTTTAAATCATTACTTAAAACACAAAAAAAATTAAACGTGATATCCAATAGTTAAAGACTTAGAGCACTTATAGTACATACACTTAGCTATAAGCACTTTCTAAGCAATCGTAATTATTAGCATGCATCATCAGCCTTTCATAGTCCACTGCTGGACATAACCTCCCCTAATACACCCCTTTCCATTGGGGGTTTGGACTTTATCCCACCATGCTGGTCAAATGCGGGTTGGAAGGTGGACCGACTTTTACTTGCCCATCCGACGCATGGATCATCTTGCTTTTCAGACAATTGGGTGATCGGCCCAAATTGCCTAACCAACTAGGAAACAACAATGAAAATTTGTTGTGTCCCCGCAGGATTCGAACCCACGACCTCCGGTTTCTAAAGCACCGTCCATACCACTAGGCTAGGAGGCAGTTATTAGCATACAAGCTTAAATAACTCGCTATCAATATTTTATTCCTCAATGCAAAATTTAAGAATTAACGACTTTTATAAATATACATAATTAACAATGTAAATCGTATATTTTTATTGTATTGTACATTTGCTATATTTAGGAAACGATTAAAATAACTAATATACGATATCTATTAATGGAGTAACGGTCACGGTGGAGAAGTCGGTCAAAAAGTTTCTTCCATCAGTCGACGGTCTTCTAGTGGATGTTGAGAACTTTCGTTTTGTTTTACAAAAACCTGACATCAAAGCTGTATCGGCTGCGACGTTAGCTCTATAGGAAGTCCTCCAAAGTGGGACAGTCAACATTTTTATTTTTCTTTTAAAAGTGCTTGTCAAAATGACATCATTTTAACTAATTCTTTGGGTTCTTTTCAAAGCAATAAACAAACAACTTTATTGTCTCATTTTATAGTAAAAAGCGACAAACAAGGTCTTTTTTTAATTATATTAAAACATCATGAAAAGAGCTACAATTCATATTACCTAAGTTTTATATAAACAGCATATCTGTAATGTAAAAATAATGCTGATATCTATAATTACTTTATTTATTTCGAATTTCTGGTTTCTAAATATTTAAAATTCTAACGTTTTTCAACTGTCTCACTAGAAGGAGAGACTTAGATATACAGCGTTTGCTTCGACCTTTTTCAATGATTTTGTGATAAGTAAAGTATTCATCTCACAATTATTTAATCAAATGATTATAACAAAATTGTAGTAGATAATTTAAAATATCTACTATACTGGCCAATTTTTAAGAGTAACAATAAAAATACTTTCGTTAAAATAAATATAACATTTCAAGGAAAACAGTTGACAGTACGCAATCATTTGATATTTCTTTCATACGCATGAATTGCAGCTAGAGACTGTTTGGTGCCGCATTATATTTTGATACAGTTTCACTATAGAATCCGTTTTCTTCAAGGAAACGGTATGATATAGCACTTGAATAGGATTACGCGCGACTTAAGCCCGGATGCTTCTGCAGAGTTTGTATTCAGTTTCTTCGCCTGGTAATTCGTTTGTGGATAAATCTACATGAAGCAATGAAATATTTTTAAATGTACATAAGTAAAAGATAAACCGCGATTATCTATATAAATAAATAAAATTGGAGTGTTTGTTTGTAACATCGAACTGCTTTTAAATGATTACTTTGTGATTTATAACCAATACACTTAATAACGACCGCCTCCGTGGCCTAGCGTGATTGGTCTTTGCTTTATAAATCGGAGGTCGTGGGTTCAAATCCCGTGACGAAACAACTTTGTGTTATTTTTGGTTAGAAAAATTTGGACCGAACACCCAGATGTCTGAAAAGTAAGATGATCCATGCGTCAAATGGGCATGTAAAAAGTCGGTCCACCCACCAACCCACATTGGACCAGTGTGGTGGGATACAGTCCAAAAACCCACTAATGGAGAAGGAGTGAGGCATAGGGAGAGGCCTAAGGCCAGCAGTAGACTAACAGCTAAATATAATAATGGTATATAATAATATTTAAAAAAAAATTTGTCTGTCAGTCTGTTGCAGTTTATCTCTGGAATAGCTCGTCCGATTATGAAGATAGCCGATATAAATTGGAGGAAATTTTTATATATTACCAAGCGGATAAAGTCACAGGTGACAGCGGGTATATTTTATATAACCGTAACTACGCCAAAGGCAACGAGGCCATTTTTTCATAAGCATAAAATGGTAAAATACTAAATAAATTTAAAGGAAAATGTTTCTAATGATATCATTGTAATAATAACAAAATTATGGTTGGTAAAACTCAGAATAAATTCATATTCCGCCAAATTTTTCTTCTTTCCTTAAAACATTTTTCCATGTTATCATGAGGGCGACTTCTATTCAGATAATTCTGAATAACAGTTTTTATGTAAAGCGACTAGCATTTATCTTTACAAAGGCAAAGCATGCTCTTGTTGGTATTTTATTAACTGTAAGGTTTGTTACATATTAATAAAATCAAGATTATTTTAATTATATTTGCTTTTATACATTGTGTACGTAAAAGAATGTAATTAACCTGTTACGGTAAGTCTTCGGACGATATTCTTGGACGGATGTTGTCCTATTAAACCGAAAAACATCGATGATGCATTGTTGTTCCGGCATATTTTTTGTTACTTGTTTATTTATCAACTAAGAATGTATTAAGAAAAATAAAAAGGCGCTGGCGAAGTAATAAAAAGCCGATAGCCAAGGTATATAAATTAATTTTGTTTTTGCCCGCGACTTTATTTCTAGATGGGAGCCGCCTTTCATGGCTGTACTTATTTCTTATTTTGCATTCACAATGAGCCATTGTCGGCGTTTGGCGCACCCAATGAGCCGCCCCGCTTCGCGACCTGAAAGGCTCACCTCAGCTTTATTCCCAAACTCCAAATTAAATTTTTGTTTCGCTTTGACATTAAATTTAATGACAATAGCAAAATCAGTTATTGTATATTTGTATTTAAAATTTTTATCCCAATTCGAGATTACGTTTACGGATAATATTAATGCCGAAAAATTATACGTGTGTTAAATCGCTTACTATCTTGCGGAATATTTGCTTAGTAGCAAATTAGGCTGCACAGAAAAATCGAAAAACTCTATTTCAAGTGTATGTAAACTACAAAATGTACATACTTATATAAAGCGACAGACAGCTAGTACGATAGATCACTGTTTATCACATAAGAGTTCGCTATGAACAGAGACTAAATAATATAATAGAAATTAAATTTAGATGTATAACGTTTCATAAATAAATTAGATAACTATGTCCTACTCATACAAATATAAATAGTTTTAAGAAGTAAAGAAATTATTGAGGACGGGGCGTATTAGCTCATATTAACAGTACTACATATATTGCAATTCAACGTTTAATTATGTAATTTACGATTTTTCCATTGGATTAGTATGCTTCTAAAGTTTGTTTCATAACATTTGGAGCGTCCGAGGAGAGTCCCGAATGGCACGTAGCAAGTGGCTATTGTAGGTGCGCAGCGTGTCGCTCACAGGCATCCGATAGAGTGCCAACACGGGAAAATGCCAACAGCACAGTTAGAATCCGTAATAAAAATATAACATTATTCATGACTCTACTATAGCAGTAAAAATGGCAAGGAATGCAGATTCAGCAACAAAATATATAGTAATTATTATATGGTTCAGTTTAAAAAGAGTAAGAACTTTTTTTTTAATTACCTTCATATTCTATCAATATTTCAGTGTACGCAGTTATTCATTTTGTACAGTTTTTTTTTATTCACCGACGCCCATAGACATTGGCAATACAGGTATCACCAACACGCTGCCTACCGCGAGATATATGATGTTAAGTCTCGTTTACCCAGTAAATACGCTGGCTACGGTGCCCTTCAAACCGAAACACAGTTGTGTTTTCACACTACTGCTTTGCGGTAGAAATAGGCACCACGTCGGTACCCACCCAGACGGTCCTTTGTAAAAAAGGGACCTACGACCGGTAATTAATTTTGGTTTATTATTCCTATTGGAATAAATCCTAAGAGCGAGAGTCTATGAACTGTTTGAAGGCGGTTTTGACTAGTCAGTCATCGGAATTGAATATTTCTCCATAAAATAAGGCGCCCAACGGTACGATACATTACGGTGGGCAAGGCGGAGTTTCTAGCCACAGCTCCTCTAACATGGTTATTGTTTGATGTGCAGTGTTTGTTCTAGCGATATTCTAAAAGAAATGTTGGCTAGAGCATATCTCTAATCTCGATAGTTTAATGGTGAGTTTATCTGTCATTGTTTGCAATTATTGGCAATTTAAGTCTGCAGTAACTGTTTGGCCCGATCTCAAAAAACTGTGAGATAACACAAACACTCGAACTATTAAGTACCGCGTATTTTCAATTTTTCCATCGAAAATATGTATGAATCTGAAAGCGATATTCTTCTGGCATATTTCGGAATAAATTAGAATTTAGAATTCAGAATATAACGCAAGCTTCTTATTGTTTAAACTGCCAACATAGAGTGTGAGATTTATGTAATTTTTGTTTAATTACGATAGAAACGAAAAAAGTCTTTCAAGAATAATTCGATATTCGTTACAGGATATCAGTGCCGTCAGTTTTATTGACATCTTATCTGTTCATTGAATGTAAATTACTCTTTGGTTAATGGAGGAGACAAGCCCCTCGCGTATAAACTGTTATTCAGTTGAAACGGGGCGTATCAATTGGCTGGCCCCATGATAACTTGGAAGATATCTTGTATAGTATACTAAAATATGTGAAATAAATACGAACCAAATATTTCATGATGCAAAAGTTGGCGTGTATTGCTATAAATTTTGCTGTCGCAGTCTCCACTAATCATCCATTTCATATATGAGAGGCGCTAAACTTTCTACAATCAGTGTAGCTGCAGTACGCAAATGGATACCGAAGTCGCACTGGAGTGCTGTTGCAAGTTCTACAACAAAACTTTGCACTATGTTGAGATCTTACATCTTGACTTTAGAAGAGACGGAATTTTGTGATATAGATTCAGAATATTCGAGTTATAAAGTTTTCTCTCTCTTAGCCATTTTTCTGAATTATCGTGTGGTGGAATCGACGATTTATAGTTTTTAAAGAATATTTCATATCGATCTCTTTCACTGGAAAAATGCGAGATCTAATATTACATATCAACATAGCAATAATTTTACATTATGTCATATTCATTACAGTTAAAATAAAATAGAGACCATTTTCTTTGTATAATTAAATATCATCATCGGCCTTTATTAGCCTACTGCTGGACAGCTTATGCATGCCTTCTGCCCAAATTTCCCAACAACTGGGAAACAACAATGAAAATGTGTTGAGTCCCCGGAGAATTCGAACCCACGACCTCCGGTTTCTAAAGCACACGCCTATACTACTAGGCTACGGAGGCAGTTAATAAGTATAAAATACACATAATCTAACTGTGTTAGTAAAGGACAGAAAAACAGTGTTCAAACAAAATAATTATGATAAACACAATTAAATCAGTCAAAAATATCTTCATTTAGAGTATAAAATAGGTTTCAGTTTGATAAAAATTACATTTCATAAAAAAAGGTAAAAAAATTCGACCAGTAGTTTTATTTACTAATGGTAGGTCCCCTTTTTACAGGGGCCGTCTAGGTTGGTTACACCACGGTGTCTATTTCTGCTAAGCAGTAGTGTGAAACCACTAAATGGTTAGTAAAAATCTTGAGTAAGACAACACAAATTCACTTAGAACTTAGAGATGCATGATGTCGTTATTCTTTTTTAGTGATTATTTTGTGTTTACGATGATCTTCAAAACATATATTTTTTCGGATTTGTGCTTTTTCAAAGAAGTGGGCACCGCGGTACCATTCTACCTATCGGTATTCGATAATCCGTAAACCTTCTATCTTATAATGAATCGTAAATAGAAAAAGATATCAAACACAATTATTTAAAACCAAATATCGGCTTTAAACACAAATGCGAAAATTTAGAAAAGGTTAAATTAAAATATCATATTATGCTTTTGTTTTATTCGTTACTGTTTTCACACTATTATAAATCACTTTGTGTGGATATACTTTCAGGAATTTTGATAATCACTTTCAAAATTAACATAAACAATCTTCCTTTTTGGCAAACAAAATAGACTAAATTAAAATTAATTTACTAAAGGTCACTACACAATTAAACTATATTGTTTTTTAATTGAATAGGGGTTCGGGCTAGGATGGCTACGTTACAAATGAAATAAAGATGCTTTCTACGCAGAGGGAATATATAAAGTTATTTATGGTTTTATAAATATTTAATATGGAACTTTAGTACTTACTAAAGTAAGTACCCGTAAATATGTTAATATTTAAGGGTACTTACTTAAAATATATATAAGGTTTATCACCATCAGTAGTAGTAGGTAGGTTTTTGACAAAAAAATAAAATGAAGTGTTAGATGATTGATTGCAACTTATATGTTATATATGTGACAGTACTCACGAATATTAATATTCACAATATTAAAAGGACATCATGTATGCAACTATTGATAAAATCGAAAATTTCATTAAAATTGTATAGAAATCAATAATTTAGCATTAATTGACTGCGATTCTCAATGATATTGGACGACTGTTTCTAAATCTGAACCTCATTCAGAGAGTTACAGTGATATCATTTGATATATGAGTGTACCGGACAGACTTTGGCCATTTATAAAAGCTGCAATAGGACGATGCTCTCAAAATGGTTGAAAAACATCACCTTAACAAAAAGTTACCTGGATTATTAATAAACATTTATCGAAATTAATGTTAAATTAAAAAAGGACGTTTTTCTTTATAATTACATAGATATAAGATATTGCAAAAGAAAAAAGCTCGATTCTAAAACAAAATGTGTTAGAAAATTTTAATTTTAAATTATACCAATAATACTTATCCTATTGTAATCTATACGCATGTTACAAATGTTAACGAACAAAATAAAACGAGATGAAATCATTGGTAAGCAAAAACTTTCGAGATATCTCAGAGTTTCCTAAAAGGTAAATTAATCAACTATAACAGTAGGAAGGAAAAAAATTACACTTGCTATTCTTCAACGAGTTTGATAATTGGATTTTTAAATTAATTTAAAATTATATAAATCCGTTGAGATGATAAAATTGTTTTAAATGAGTCCGTGGGGCATTTTAACTTTTTATTCTTTTACAAACCAATATATGCTTCAAAATGTGTATTGTATGACATAGAAACACAATTTTTTTAAATGTAGATGTACTGTACTTTAAAACATCTTCCTTGTAATTACAACAAACGTTTTTTGTTTGCATCTGATTCGTGCCACCATGTTTTTAATCATATAACAATTTAAATTTTTACCTACTTAAAAATAAAATAAAAATGTAAAAATTATAAGTAGAAGTTTACAAATATAAAAAATCTTATCAAACGCATTTAGTGTCGAAGTCGGTCATTGTTTATGTAAACGGGACAGTGCAAATTATACACCTAGTAATATAAATAATTCAATAAACAACCAAACTGTCATCTAATTACAATAAGAAGCGCAAAAGAATTACAAAGCATAATATGAAATAAAAGGTAATTACATTTCAAATATCTTTCGTTTAAAAAACTAAGACTATAAAATTATCTAATCAAACATAATATTATCACTTCATTCTTCATGAGAATGAAACGGAGCGAAAATTCTTGATTTGTTTTAATGAATTTCACGAGAGCAAAATGTGCTAAATAATTAATGAGTGTCTGTATCATTAGCGACGCCAAATGAAGCTGGGAGGCGAACGTTGCATTTGCAGAGAATGAAGTTTAAAGGATTTTGGTTCTTTATTTTATCAGCGAATCCACAGAGTGGTTTTAGATGGGCATCTTCAAACCGTCTCTTTAAAATAGTACGTCAATTTCTATTTGAAACTACTTTACAATGAGAAGTAGTGTGTGTATATTAGATTTCTTTTTTGTTATTACATAAATTTTAATCATAAACAGTATACTAGTTATAGACCATATTTTGAGGTGCTCTTTTAATTAATATCTTTAAAAAACTGTTAAAAGGTTATAATTATATTAGACACATATGTACTGTTTATTTCTAAGCGTTAACTAGAGATTTAACTTTATGTTAATGATTTTAGGTCTGTAAATTTATTTATTTATTTGTTAACACTTTATGTACAGAAATAAATGGTATAAAGGCGGACTTAATGCCGAAGGCATTGTCTCCCAGTCAACCTTTGGATGGTTAAGAGAACATAAGGTAGGCGTACAATTTTGCAAAAGTTATTGACATTTACAAAGCATGTAAATAAAGCAGGATAATAAAAATTAATAATACATATTCTTCGAAAACATATATACAGCTATACACATATACATACAAACAAATATACATATATACTCATCAGATTTTTGTTGCTGACTTCACAAAGATATTGGAATTGCGAAGATATGTAGGAATGGGTAAAAGAGGAATCTACAAAATAAAAAAGAGTTGTAAGTGCTCTTAAGAGCGTCTTTGGCGAATTGGTAACCACAGCAGTTGTGCGCGGTAGGAAGACACACGATCAAATTTTCGAAGATTGAATACGAATCGAATGCAATTATTTAGAAGTCGGTCTAGTTTATTGGGGAGATCTGCATTCAGGTCGAAGTAGCATACGCCACCATAGTCGATAAATGTCGTCACATAAATCTTAATTCCTATTTCAATAGGTTACGTAGTTTCTTTGTGAAAAGAACAGTTTTAATGCTGTTATGATGTATTCACTTTGACCTTTACTATACAGCATTTCACTATAATATCTATAGGATTTTAATTTATATCAATTAAATAATACTGAACTTTGGAAGAAATTTCAGTTTAATACTGAATGCATACTACGGGTTGAGCAATGCTGCAATTGTAATTGCATTGGCTGTATGCAATCGTCATCGAATACTCCGTCGAGACAATACAATGGGCGTTTGATTCGAAGCGGACGGGAGACAATGCTGGATGACAATGTTATGTGCAGTTTGGAATTTTGTTGCATACTCTACCTATTGATGTATTTACATTGCTGCAGTATATGACAATACCGTAAGCAGTTGGATTTATTTATAAGTTAATATTATTTTTGTAGTAGGTGTGTTCATATAACAAATAAAAATTATCTAAAAAAATGTTGGAATTTACTGTCAATAAGCTAAACGGCGGTGGGATCCGGTCCCATCTGATTGTCTCTCCAATTTTCCATTTTCCATTAGGAATCCATTTGGTTAAAAAATCCAAATATTTGTCTAGGGTAGTGCCACAGCGGTGCGTATTGCTGCCGCGAATCAGTAGTATTAACACTACTGACTTTCAATTTGAAGGGCATCGTAAGTAGCGTAATTACTGGTGTTACTTCTTGTATCACAGGGTGATAGGTGTATTGTGGCGTGTTAATGTACCTTTCTGTTGGGCAAAGTTCATGACTCACTATCGAGTAAACGATCTTCTCATTTTACCGCTCTATTAAAAAAACCTATTTGAAATATAATCTTAGGAACGACCCACTAGAGGCCCTGTGCGGGAAGAACAAGTAAGTCTTTTTATAGGAGAACTAAGACGCTGTTACAAGCAAATTTCATTAAAATTTTAGAATTTAAGCAAATAGTCAAGGTACGCCTTAATTGATTACTTAATTACTGATGATTTTTTAAATACCATAGACAGATAATAGAATGCTCGCTTTAGGTTTTATTTATATGTAATTATTTCTATTGCTTGCGCGAATATTATACATTATTAAATAAAATGACTTTACGGATTTTACCGCGTTTAAACGCGATAAAATCTGTAAAGTCATTTTATTTAATAATTTATTTATTTGCCTGTAAATGTTTAAAAATGTATCGTTGAAAAAAAAATTAAGATCACTGTTACGCAAATAAACTCACTAAAAAACCGAAAAGTCGTAATATATATAGATATATATTTGCGCCTGTCCTTTCGGTTTGATTGCCAGAAACTTTTTGGTCTTCTTTGGCCTTACCAAGCAATCAAGCAATTTGTCCTTAACTACTATATTTTTGCAAATTACTATTAGTGAAAATCCCCTTTGAATACTAACGTTCGATTAAATTATACTAATGGCATTACACTGCCAGGAAGGATGCTCGATACGTGCTATTTCGTGTTGGTAACGAACGTAACAACCCATGATCAATTTTATTGGGCAAAGGTAGTTATAAAAATATTTTAAAAGCATCAGGTGCTCTACTTTGTTAATTTGAAAATAAAAACATTTTGTCAAAGTTATCGTCGGGTTAAATGTCATAGATATGTATAAAGTAAATTGCATTCTAAACTAGCTAAATTGATATCAAATCCACAAA
The DNA here is from genome assembly GCA_029286875.1 of Lamproptera curius. Lineage (NCBI taxonomy): Eukaryota > Metazoa > Arthropoda > Insecta > Lepidoptera > Papilionidae > Lamproptera > Lamproptera curius. The sequence goes on along the minus strand of JAGSMT010000128.1, from coordinate 115,440 downwards.
TTTACGGATTTTTCGCGTTACTTAAGTATATTTATTCCTGACGTTTCGGATTCTTTCCAGCATCCATGATCACGGGCAGAATAAGTTAGTATATGTCTTTATCTCAATATTTTGGAATAACCGTAAGAGTTTTTATTTAAAATTGACATATCTTTTATTTTCTTAATTTGAACATTCGTTTGACAAAAAATACTTATGTTGTCCTGTGGCTTTGTAGTTTTTATATCTTTGGATTTAATTTTTTATCGCACCACGCTGGTGCGTGGACCGAGTTTTTACATGCTCATCCGACGCATGGATCATCTTATTTTTCAGAGAATTGGGTGATCAGGCGAAATTGTCCTAACTAACTAGCAAAAAACAATGATAATTTGTTATGTCCCCGCGGGATTCGAACCCACTACCTCTGGTTTCTAAAGCACACGCCTAAACCACTACGCTACAGAAACATTATCTATTACTATTGCTTTAATATTATTTATGATAATTAGTATTATATTTATGAAAAATCACAAAATTTTCAAGAACCCAGCTTAATATAAGCCGAGGAGCGAAAAAGGTTGGCTTTCTTTATTGTTATTGTCCCAAGATAACGCCACCACTTACGGTTTCATTAGCACCCCATTGAGATTTAATCTCAAAGAATTAAATTTAATTCTAGATAAGAATAATGCCCAAAAAGTAACAGTATTTTTCGACGTAATTATAATTAAACATACATTTTTATCTCAATCTTCCATCCCAGCCTCTCAATATAGTTAATTCTATATTTGTGTTCCAGTATTGAGCTTTTGTCTTAAGGAGGTCAAGCAATACTTGCGTTGTGGATATTCATACAGTATTTTTACGTTCAAAATATAGTTAATGGTGAATAATTAAAAGGGTCTAACTCACAATGGAGATTGTAGTTATATTTTTAATAAATTCTAATTTAACAGCATGTTTTTATAAATGTTCGTATTTGAATGGATATTAAGCAAATATGTTTTGATAGTACACTGTAGGGTACACGTATACTGTACACGTTTGCTATGAGATCTGCCTCTGAACGCGTGAGCGTCGGAGACGCTCGAAAATGAAAAAAAATCGGGAGTCATTTAAAAATCCCAAAGAGTAGTAGTATTTTGATTTTAAGACACCTTCCAAAACCTTCGTTATCAAAAATAAAAAGTATTCACAATGAATATATTTTCTATTTGTATCTCAAAATAAACAAAGCTAATGAAGATCGTTTAAAGTTTATTATTTATTTTGACTGTTAGAAACTTGATCGGCTATAAAAACTGACTAAATGGTCAATATTATGCTTTTTGGAAGACATTGCGTTCCGAAGTCTGTCGTCGCATTCTTATCAGTAATGTTTTGTAAGATAATAATGATATCAAAATGCCTAATGAATTTAAAGAATTGGCTACTACAGGTTGACAATGCTAAATTGTAATTGATTGCCGTAAAACTCCAAAACCCCGTAAGACAAACAATGGGGTTTTGATTCAGCGGAGGGGAGACTGCGATGACAATGTTACGTTTGAAGGCATACTTTACCATTGATGTTTACTTATTGTATATATTCAACGTAAAACTTGGTTTTTTATAAATTAATATTTTTTGAGTAGATGTTCATATAACAAATCAAAATTTCAAAAAAAATATTGAATTTTCAAAAGCTAAGGCCTGGGACGGTATCGTTTCCCCCTTTTTATGGCGATCCGTTGACATTCGTTCGGTTTCGGTCACGTTTTTTCAAAACAAGCGAAGAAAATGGATTCTTCCTTGTCTAAAATCTTATATTTAAACCTTAAAATTGACAGTTTAATAACCAAATAAACCTTAATTAACATCTATTTTGGTTATTCTTTTTTAAATTTCCCAAAAAAAAAAATTTCTCAACGGCCGGTGCTTTTCCTAGAACGACGGGAAACCATCTACCAAAAGAGGGCCGGTCAAATGCCCCCTTTATTTATTTTTAAATTTAAGCTAAAAATGGTGCTATAGTAATAACACAGGTATTTGGGTTGGTAATTATATTAATTTATTACAATTTTACATTTTAACATTTTGTTTTTTGTTACAAGAGCCCAAAGTGGCTTTTTGCAAGTGTCGATAATTTATTTGTTTTATTTTTGCATTTTGTTAAAACACTCCCGCCTTTGAATTTCCGGTTTTAAGAAGATCAGAAGAAGAAGGTGGACCTTCGCAAGGGACGTCAGAGGGTCCGGTTCGATTTCTACTTTCCGCTAAGTTCCCTTCAAATTTAGTTTGAAATTTCCTTGTTTTATGTTGGTACCTGACATTTTTATCAAAATGAAAATTTTATCAAGGCTAAGATATTAAAAACCTATTATACTTTATATAACTTTGACACTATATTTTTTTGCCATTGGTCAGCCCAACACCTTACTTGGTGATTATAAAAAACACTGCGGTTTTTAGATGATTAGCACTATTCAACATTTTCATTAACGTTTGAAATAAAGTTCTTGTTTGTTTTTTCTTGATAAATGGGGACATATATTGAATTTTGTTTCAAAAAAGTCATATAAGGATTTGAGAAGGGAAACCTCTCGTCGGCCCTGTTCAAAGTTCCCAATGGTTGTGCGTTTTTGAGTAAGTTTTGGCTCAACGATGTAAAAAGATAGTGGTTAATTTTGACCAGCATTTGCAAAAGGTTTATAGACGGCAACAGGATTCACGGGGCTTTGGTTTTGGGGTTTGCTTTCTCCTTTCCAAGTAGGAAGCATTGAGCACAAACTTTGAATCTACATCAACACAAAGCCAAAATTTTATTCCAAACTTATGGCTTGTTAGCAATGTATTGAAGAAACCGATCTAACCTTAGTAGAAAACAGTTGTTCGTCTACTGAAGTTTTCTCCTGGCTTTAGCAAGAAAGCAATTCTCAATGAATTTCTTCCAAACGTCTGATATTAGTGCAAATTTGTTTGTTGAAGTCGTAAACTTCTCAGATCTGTGATCAAATCCAAAAACTTCATTATTTCCTTTGAATCTGTCAGAGGCATAACTTTTGAAAAAAATGTATTCTATGTTTACCTCCACAACTCATTTACTGGAATATTTTTTTGTCCGTATGCACCTCGAGCATAACATATAGCGATAAAACCTTTCCAGTTGTTCCAAAGTTAGTATCCAGTTGTTGTGTCCTGTTGCCCGTTAGCTTCTTCTAGAGTACTTTCGAATATGTCTCAATATAGATTCATCAATCAAAAGCCTCCATGAGTCTGACAAATGTCCCGTAAAATTTCTTCGAGCATATGAAGTAGGCCCCGCTTGCTCAGTTATGATATTGTGCCGTGCTCGACGACCACTTTAAGTATATCCCATTTGAGGTGTCCATGACGTACCGTCTATGAAGTGATAAGATCTTGAATTCAGAATCTTCGAACTATGAGTCCTACCACGGCTCGACCACAAGCAGGCTGCGACCACGGCTGCGAGAACTCGATCTCAAATCAACGTTTCGTAAAGTTGCTAGAGGTATCTGGTCTTCCAGGTCACTTTCTTCCATAGAGGAACTCGAACGATAGGTTATTTCATCTTCACTATCGCGTTCACCACTTTCAGAGCCACAATCCGATTCATTTTCACAAATATTTTGCAATAATGAAAGTATTTTTATTTTGAAGACTTTGAATTTTCAAGAATCAAATTTCACAAAATTCGTTGGCAGTCGAAACTATTTATTTGACTAACATACAACATTCATTTGATAGCATACTACAAACAGTGGAAATGCGTACACTGTTTTGTAGTCTACCCTTCCCATATTACAAATAAACACTTATCGGATACCAGCCGTCAAATGACCGCCGCCGTCGTTGTGGTATATCAAGATTTTAAATAATAAACAAAAGAGATGTGAGTTATTTTCATACATAGTTTCATTTAACTAGCAATATTAAAAAAGTTACAAAGTTTCAGTACATTAAGTCAAGTGGTTTTGTTATTCAAAAATTAAATCAAATTGCAGTCAAATGACTGCTCCTCGTCTTCTAGTGTTAATAAGTTACTCCTTGGTCCGCTTTTAGCGCCCAGATTTTGTTCATTCTTTTTTAAATGAAAGACATTAGCTTTCCATTAGTCCCATTTTTAATAATTTTACAATAAGTAGTTTAACAGATGTTCGAAAAATAAAAATATGATGACACCAAAAAATGTTGGTATAGAAAAATAACCCGCTTTAAAATCTTAAGTTAAATTTAAAGATTAAGGCATGGATAAAAGCGGATAGCAAAAAGTCATTGTTTTATGTATAGAAATAAAATGTTCAAAGACCGGATGCACTACCAACTGACCAATAAATTCTATAATATGTCAGAATGTGGTTTCGCATGACTCGAGCAGATGCATGATTATCATGGCGTACGTGACCAAACCACTGCGCTGGTGAGTCAGGATTGACCACTAATTAGTGGAAAGGAAACTGCAAGGTTGCACTGGCCTATTAACTTAATATGACACTTATTTTATCTTTAAGAATTTTCTAATGCAATATAAACCTTTATATGCTACATAGGCATGGTGCTTTCAACAGTCCCTATAACAAATGTTTTAACTGCTTCAATAAAATTTAAATGTAATATAAATCTATTTTTATTGTATAACCATATTGATTTAAAAATTAAAATGACATTCTGTCAATGGAAATTAAAGATCGATATGTATGAATAAACAACTCGTTCAACAAATAATCAACGTGCATAAAACATTTTATTGTGGATAAAAGTTCTTCTTAAGCTCACGTTAAATCACCGACATTATTATCAAATGGACTGATTAAAGCCGAAGGAAGTCTTTGACAAATCCCTGTCACATAGATAATGTGATAAGTCAATTATTGCAATAACACTTCTTATTGCAATAACTAATGCCAATTTCCTTTGAATTGTTCATCATTATCACATTAGTTTAATTGTTCATTATTACAAAATAATGAAAGAAAAATATAGTTTATAAGATTAAAATTGATATAATACTTTGGTTTGAATTTTGTACGTCATTTTCAATCAAACTGAGAAAACAAAACAAAACGTCAAGTGGCTAACTGGTAATAAGTCCTATAATCTTAAAGAATTCTTCAACATACCATCACCTGTACGCTGACGCGAACTTGTTTACTCTTTCACTAGTTCCTAACGTGGCTAATAAATTTTGAATTCTATGTTGGAACAGAAATATATAACGACATTTTGTCGTATAAAATACAATTTACAAAATAAATATATTGTGGTTATCTTATAGAGCCATTCACCACGTTAGCAACAAAATACTCTGACCGACAATGTACTAAAACGACTGTTATGAACACTTTAACAGCCATTAAAGAAAAAACGTTGTTTTACGTTGTATCTAAGTAAGTGCGACTGTTTGTGCTTCTAATGAGAATAATTATTGAGTACCGTTTCTAAGTAAATTAAAGTGATAAAAGTGATTCGCCAATCGAAAATCGACAGGACGATGAAAGTAAGTAAGCAAAAGTAATTATTGTATACATGTTATATTTTAAATTTCAAAGTTCGTACTTAATGGAAAATACGTACTTTAATATGATATGTAATGTATTTTAATAAATACATGTTTGTAGTCATTTTATCGCCTTGAAAGTGTAAAGCCGTAATTCGTGTGATGGAAAATATAATCACAACTTATTCCTTAAACATGATTTGGTGATAGTAATTATAATGCGAAATGAACAGATTGCTATATTTGTCGCGTATAGTTATAATACCAGTACGTGCCAGCTAGCCGCAATAACACTTGTACGAAACGAAAATTCAAGTTGTATAGTTGACGCAATTAAAATACTGCTCAATAGTATTAATACCGGATAATGTACATCACTAAGTGTGGAACTCTCGTGTTCAAAAAGTCTCTCTCTAAAGTTTAAAAAGAGCACAGGGTTGTATCAAGAGTTTGAAGCAATACTACCATAATAGAGCAATATAAGATTGTATGGAGTTGACGTAAAATATAAAATGTATTATCTTGTTAGTGGATCTGTTGTTTAGGACATAATCATATCATATTTATATGTGCACGATGTTTTTACATCATTTAATATCATGAATTAATTGATCAACTGAGAAGCATCATAACATATTTAGGTTTTTGTCGTTTCGAGTTAAGCATCAATCCTTACATCAGTATCCTTATATAGTATTATACATTTAATATCATTAATAACCACCAAACCAAAATAATTTTGTAACCATAAAATACAGTTAAACATATCAACTAACATAGACTGCAATTACTTCCTTTAATTTGCACAGCTTTGTACCAATCGTCTTAAAAGCTAACTGAATAATACTTAATTTTATGCCGCTTATGCATTTAATGCAGTCCACTCACTACTTTTGCCAAAGAATGCCCGCTACAAAAGAGTCCTTTAACATCGACGTCGATAGAAACACTAAGACAAGAAGCCTATTATTTACTGTGTAAGAAGGTAAAGAAACTAATTCAATATCCTGGATCGAGATAATATGGCTAATATGGACAAGCATACATTTCTCTATTCTCTTTCCGATTTACTTCCCAAAAAAAAAAGATTGAATTCGATAATTCAACAAAGCTTAATGAGTTTTAAAATTGATTAATTTGAAAAAGGTATAAAGATAAAAATTTTGTAATTGCCATCGTTTGTATAATTTAAGAGCTTGTTTTTATTATAAAACTCGTTTAAAATACCACTTTGCAAATAGCAAATTTACTTATCTCTCGCTGCCTTCGTTGGTATTAAAAGGATGACTTACTACCAGTTTGCTTTCCACCCGCCTCAATGCCGCCAGTAACACCGAGCTCGTGCTCATGAATATTGAATAGATAAATTTGACGTACAAAGTAATTACACTAAAAACGTAATAATGTTTATGGAATATAAAAAAAAAACAACTAAATATTATCTGCTAAAATAGATTCAACATTAAAAAGCAACATCTCTGCAACATAGCAGAGATGTTTCCCAAGAAATAACGTGCCAAATTTTGTAACAAGGCAGAATTAGCAAAATTATATTGATTAATCATTTTAAGGTCACCGCGTCTACATAAAATGAGCCGTAACAATCAAAGTAACGTGATTGAAACTATGTATTGCGAGTGTTTAGTGACACTGTGTTGTGGTTAATGTCCGGTAAATATCCTGGTTAATTGTTCATGAACCAGCTAAGATTGCACAGTCATATTTTTGCGTCAATATAAGTTTTTATATATCAAAATGGAAACCATTTGTATAAGTAATGTGACCGATTATCACAGCTGCCTGGGGCCAATACATAACTAATTTATTACCGAAATCATAATAAATGCCAGTTCGTTATTTTACGTTTCCGTTAACAGTAACCCAACGTACAGCGAAAAGAGAAGTTATTACTTTACAATGTCAGAAAATCAATTTCGAGCGTTATTTACAAAATGAGCAGGAGATAAACGGAGTAAAATAATAGCAATTGAAATTTTATTAAAAGTAGTCGATAATTGATCGTCGAAAAGCTGTAATATTTAAAAGTATTTGGTTATTTTCTACAAATAGGTGACGAATGCTGACGGTGACATTTATAGGTGTGACTTATTTTAAAAAGTTCGGTTAATGCAATTGACTTGTTAAAATACTTCTGTGTTTTCGTTTTCGTTTTTGGTAGTGGTTCCCACAACTTATTGAACTTTCGTTCTATATTAGCAACACCACAATGTTTACAAAAGATTTCGACATCGATAACTTTACATTATATATTTTAGCATATGCATATTATACCATAGCTACTTATTAGTTCATTTATATTTTTCTATAACATAGTTTTAGAAATCTCAAAGATATTTTCAAAAAGTAAAAATGATTAAAATCGCTCACGTGACCCCGACAACAGCCACGATGTCTCGTACAGTCGATGCGTAACACCACTCAACACATTAACACTAACACTAACACTAACACATATGCACTACACTTATCACACACGAGGTGAGTTCCGTGCCGGGTAAAGGCTTACATGGATTTCTCCCTTTCTATTGTTCAGACCCGTCTTTTACACGATTATTATACATCACTTATATACGATCTCTGACAGACATCACGTCAATATCGATATTCCTTTTCTCTGAATACCCGCTTTAGAAATAGTATTCTGACAGTATATAATTTAGCACATACAGAAGTAATATTTTTAAAACAGTTCATACAATTAACAAATATCATATTAAATAATTTATTACGATAAATTAATTTACTTATCTCGTACAGACATACAATAAAATAAAATACGTTAAAATTTAGCAGCAAAAATCACAACCTTAAATTTTAATTTTTTTAAATCTTATTTTATTTTTAAAATCAATTAGATTAAATTGCAGACTTAAACCACATAATTTTACTACTTGAACTGACCTACAGTAAAGTCGCGTAAGCATATATAAATGTTTTAAGAATACGCCACAATAAACAATTCAATGTAAAACATTGTTAAAAGTTGCAGTGAAGTATATTCAAAGCTTATTCAACATAATTTAATATAACTTTATATAAAAGGTAAGGGAAATAAAAAAAATAATTCTATGTGCATAAAATGTGTGATTTTTGTTATTTTGATGTTATTGTCATTTTTTGATTTAAAAGGCAGTGGAAGAAATCGCGCGGTATTTTTTGGCAGTTGTCACGTTGGCAACGCTTATATTGCGCTAAATGGTTGTATGCTGTTTGAAGTTGGTCATATTTTGTGGTTAATATTTCATTTATTACACTCAACAACAAGACAAGCAGGATATTAACCTTACAGAAAGGGATGGGCCGCGCCCACGGGCGTAGTTAGGGTCAGAAGTTAGTTATTATAATTACAATCTCAGAGTAGCTTATGATGTTATTATGTATAAAAAAAAGCCAGCGCTAGTGATATTTCTACGAAAAGACGTTATGCCGTTTAATATTAAGAATTTTTCATGAAAATAGCACGCAATTTAATAAATTTTTAAATACCTCTTGATAAAATATTGCGCAATATTCTATTCCTTTCAAACAGCCGTTATTAAATCTTGACTCTTTGCAGTTAACAACTTAACGAGATTTTTTGCTTACTGCATTTTATGGCTGCGCCGCTAGAATGATTTGAGGACGCTTTTTAATAATAAAGTGATCTTAACACCAATCAAGGTAGAAAAGCTTACTGAAATTTAATTTACGATAAGTATTTATGTATTTTGCATTTTATAGGCATTGATCGAATAAATAATGACAAAATTATCGACGGGACAGTCTCCCACCTACTAAAGTATAAACTATAAGTTTCTCATACCTATTTGCTTACAAAGTTTTCCAACATGTTGGCTTGTGAGTGATTGTTCAAGAAAAAATACGACAAATGATTAAAATTTCAGATTAAAAGGGCACACGTGAAGGAGCGACGCACTCAAAAGAATAAAAGCGTATAACAGCGGAAACACTCGCCGCAATTTCCTTGAAGCCCCTCTCGCGCTAAATCACTGCATTTTTTTCCTTTGTAATTTTCTCGTTTTGTTATTTGTTTTCCAAAAGCCTTTGACCGGTGGCAGGTCCCCTTTATACAGGAGACCGTCTGGTGGGTAACCACCACGGTGCCTATTTCTGCCGCGAAGCATTAGTGTGAAAACACTGCTGTGTTCCGGTTTGAAGGGCTCCGTAGCCAGCGTATTTAATGGGTAAACAAGAATTAACACCCTATGTCTCACGGTAGTTGGCGATACCGCTGCTATTGCCAATGTCAATGGGCGTCGGTGACCCTTTCCCATCAGGTGACCCGACTGCTTGTTTGGCTGCGTATGCCATAAAAAAGAACTTTGTCTCTTATGAGAAGTATTGAAAAGTAACTAAATTAATAGACGTTTTATGGGACAGATTGATTAGTTGAGGTGCTAACAAAAACCTCTAATATCTATATATTGTATAAACATCACGACGTTAATATTCAACAACACAAAGACAAGAAATTATGGGTCATATTATGATACAAGAGAAGTATGAAGACCAACAGCGTATAAAACAAGCAGAGATACAAGAATGCCGAAGACCAGGATGACGTAAAATATCGTAAAAGTATGCAATGCAAGGATGATCGCTGCCCTCTAGTAGAAGATGGCATTTTACAAAAGAAGGAGAAGAAGTTGATGTTTATGCTACATTCAGCCGAGTCTTGGGTCTTGCAGACGCCCTTCAAAGCATCTGACCTCTGAGCTACTCGACATATCGATAATCGATCTGACATCGTTGGAGAGCTTCCAGAGCAGCCCAAGTTTCCACAGAGACCAAAGCTTTCTGGTAGTCATACTAAAACCCAAAACCCAAAGTAAAGGCTAAGAGAGAGTGATTGTACCCTTGAAGATTAGCTCGTTAAAGTGGCAATAGGCCGGTCGCGTGGTCAGAAGAACCGATGGTCGATGGGTAAAAATGGTTTTAGAGCAGAGGCCGTGTGCGTCAAGATGGATCGTTAGTCGACCCCCGATTAAATGGGATGCCGATCTCCGTAAAGTAGCCGATTCAAGTAGGCAGTAAGGGTTCGGCAGTCTTCGCACTCATTGAAAAAGGATTTTATTCATCAGTGGACAAATTAAGGCTGTTAATGTTGGTGATCATTATCAATCTCTTATTGAAGTAAATTTTTTTTTGGCGTCTTTTTTCACTTACTTAATATTTTTTTAATAAATATAACATTTTCTTTATTACTACTTTCTTATACTTGAAACATCAAACAAAGATGATAAAGTAAACAAAAGTCTTCATTGTCAGCTACAATATTATAATACCTTTACGCAAATTTAACAACTTACTTAACAAACTTTTTGGCTAAAGCTTTAAAGATTATTTAAATGCTTACTAGTAGGTAGGCCCCAACCGCATTATAAAACAGAGCTTTGAAATTTTCGCAGCGCTTTTATACGCAATGAATATTCAACGAGGCGTCTGCGACGACGTGATATTTGATATAAAAATAAAAATTATTCTCATTCACTTAGAGAAAGTACATATTTCATTGTTTTGTATTGCACTGCTACATATTTGAGTGAAATGTCTTTTTAGATAGTCAGGAAATCATTATGGCACCGAAAGAGTTAATGCTAATATACCCACTTAGTATCTAACGGAGGTAAATGTCAGCAACTTCGACACCCACAAGCATGAAAATAAAATCCCTGCATCTTTCTATCAAGGAATACATAAAAACTGAATTTGTTTAACAATGCCTTTGTCAAAAGAATTTTGACTATTGTTAAACTTAAAATATTTTCATTAATATACTATTATTTTTGTTAGTGTGCAACTGTTTTAATGGATTGCTTTGTAAAGCAATTTTACCTTGTTATCAAATAACCAATAAAAATTTTATTTTTTTCTAACTTAATGCTATAACGTGACGAAAAGAACGTTTATGTTTTAGGATGCGATACTCTCTGTTTGTAAGAAATCGAAAACCTGTTTGAAACACAGTTATTTTGCACGTAGTAAATATTATTCCACACTTTACGAAGAATAAAAATGCTAAACTGTATAATTTTTTAAATAATTTCTGTAAGACGTTTTTTTACGTCTTTTTTCTCCTCAGGATCTTAAAGCTTGAGCGCAAAAATTCCATGTTGATAAAAACTTTTTCTACGAATCGAAACTTTTCTAAACAAAACTGTAATACAACATTACATCCGTTTTTTTAGTCTTTAACAAAATTAACCCAAAAGTAAAGAGTTGTATAATTATTTTTAGGTATTTTCTTAAACACGAAGCTGTCTGAAAGCATTCAAATGAACGTGCAGGTGAAGCGAGTGGATAATGAATGCAATGTTAGCCCTCTCGACACATTTTCATTGCAACAAAGCGAAGTTAAATTGAGAAATTACTTTGATACTCTTAAAGTTACCTGTGACTGCTTTGTGTCGTGTTCATTAAAGTTTCTATTTATATATTTGCCATCATATGAAAGAACTTATCGCAACACAACTTCATTTATTTTATTCGTTACGCGAACTTCGACTTGAAACAAAAACTCGTTACGAAAACTTCCCTTGTTTAATTACGTTTATTTAATAAAATAATATTATTGTTTTGAATTTTTTTTGTTATTCATAACTATTGCATTATCATCATTATCATCAGGCTTTAGTTCTTTAGTGGACATTGGTCTTTTAAAATGAAAGTGAAGATGGTCAATCCCATTCAACTCCGTTACAAACTCGAACCGGCTCCTACACAGAGATCGGCATCCCACGCTAATGGAGGTCGACCAAAACTCGCTTCTAACGTGGCTTCAACCCCAGACATTTTTCATCAATCCTCTATTTTTCTAGGTACATTACGAGACCAAAACCTACACCGAGCATAATCCTAAAAATGAATTATTTAAACATATATATTCAAACTTATTCAAAATATTAACATTTTAACTAAACATAGAAAACACATTGACGATTAACTAACAGTATGTCTTGTTTCTTTTTCATTGTTACGTATCATATTTCGGTAAACGGAGCAAAACTCATTACAAACTATATCTCCGGTGACCGAACAAAGTTAGGGGTCAAATCAAATCTGATAATATTACAAATGCACAGTTGGGACAGTCTTGTTTCACGAATTATATAACCTGAATTTGTAATACATTTGCAAGCACTGTACATTTATTTATTTATTTAATAAGGCTTACCAACTAAATACATCCCAGTCTTTACAACTAATGGATATAATAAAACTGTTACAGTTTATATACATATTTAAGTAAAAGGCAAACACAACATTAACTTATAACATATTTTCTAGAAAACAGAAACCGATTTAAACAAAAAAAAATAAATAAGGAATTTCAAAAGTAAATAAAAACCTAATAAAGTAAAATAAAGTAGTGATTAAAGATTTTAAATTATGCGCAAAATTTATAAAATTTCTTTTTAAAGTTGATATTATTTTTAGCGAAGATATCGATATCACACTTGTGGAATAAAGCATTAAGAGCATGTACTGATTGGGCCAAAGGCGTGTTTTTACCGTATTTATTTTTAGTGAATTTTATGTACGTTTACCTAGGACAAACGCTTCAACTAGGTAGAAACAACTTTGAGGGGGAGGCCAACAGAAGGATTCAGCTGGGCTGGGCAGCTTTTCATAAGCTTCGTCGAGTTTTCTCGTCACCCATCCCACAGTGCCTCAAATCGAAAGTATTCGATAAGTGCGTCCTACCCGTTTTGACCTACGGTGCCGAGACTTGGACACTTACAGTTCGACTGGTCCACAAATTTAAAGTCGTTCAGCGAGCTAAGGAGAGGGCTACGCTCGAGTATCTCTGAAGGACCGCATCAGAAATGACGTGATCCGTCAGACAACAAAATAACCGCCATAGCCCACCGGATTAGTAAGCTGAAGTGGCAGTGGGCCGGTCATATAAGCCGCAGAACTGACGACCGCTGGAGTCGAAAAGTTCTGAAGTGGAGACCGAGGCTCAGCAAACGTAGTGTAGGACGCCCTGCGGCAAGATGGAGTGACGACATTCGCAAAGTGGCCGGTGTGGGCTGGATGAGAATAGCCGAAGATCGGAAGTGGTGGCGTGCATTAGGGGAGGCCTTTGTCCAGCAGTGGACTAGCGCAGGCTGATGATGATGATGATGATGATGATGTAAAAAGGTTTGTAATTGTGTGCTCGTGCACTTATCCTGGGAATACTCTGGTAAATGATATCATAAAATTTCTCCACTGCATTATTGTTAATAATATAAGAATAACATTGATTTAATTCATGCTCCCAGTTTACTTTAATAAAACTATTGTTTAAACTCTCATAATCAGCTTTATGATATTTATATACATATATTTCATTATGTCGCAACTTACCAATTTTTTTTAAAGTTAGGTCAATTTCCAGTGGTAGATGATACTTATCTATCTTTGAGAGGATATCTGTGGCTTTAGTAACCCAAATTGGACATTGAGCATTTGATAACTCTAGATCTAAGATATTATGGTTTTCATTTTTTACTTGGTTGTGTTGTGTTAGATCTTAGATGTGTGGTATAAGGCAAAGTCCATAAACATTTGGTTAACTTTAGAAACAGACCTTTGTATTTTACCACAGAAACTAGCAGGCCAATCTATTTGACCCAAATTGAAGTCACCTACCAATAAAACTTCTGCGAGTTTTTAATATATCTGCTTAAGTTACTCGTAAAATGATCGACACTGGTGGAGGTAGATAAACCGCGCATATGTTAAGACAGTAATTTGGCATTAAATCCAACGTAACCCACAGATCTTTACACGCATTTTCCATTGCAATGTTTCTTCTGGCATTGATTGTTCGTTTAACCGCAATCAAAACTCCACCTCCTTCTTTTCCCGTAAAAACTTACTGGATTGTCGATCTCGCCTAAATACCTGATACCCACTATTGAATAATTCTGAGGTAGCTACAGAGCTGTTGAGCCATGTTTCTGTAAAAATTATGACATGATAATTTCTTAAAAACACATTTTTAGTTTTTTAGCACATTTAGTTGAAGTATAAAGCGAGACTTTAATGGTCGTTCTCAATTACAAGATGCTTATACAAGGAGTTTGTTTAGTACTAAAAACTAAAGGCTTAAAACGTTTATCGCCATAAATATTCCTTATACTCATATATTATTGTCATACAAAAATTTGTGAAATCATTTAACCCTATCACCTTGCTTACGGATTCCACCTATTAACAGTATTTTTAGGAACTTTAAGCTATAGTGGCTCATTTTTACAGACATCCAAGGATATTTATTTTTATTGGCTACGAAGTCAAACGAGCAGGCGCACCAACTGATGGTAAGGGATCACCGACACCCATAAACATTGGCAATACCAGGGGTATCAACAACGCGCTGCCTACCGTGAAACATAGGATGTTAAGTCTCATTTACCAAGTAAATAAGCTGCCTACGATGCATTTTAAACCGGAACACATTACTATTTTCACACTACTGCTTTGCAGAAATAGGCACCGCGGTGGTATTGCCCCAGATGGCCTCCTGTAAGAGGAGTCTAACACCTTCAAGAATTACGTAATTGTTTTTTACCTATTTCTTGTTTAATTTTATGATCAGAAGCCTTTATAAAGCGTTGACAAATTTTGCCTTTCTGTTATATAAGTAATAACAGACAACTTTCTATCCATCTTTCACTGCCTTAATTTAATTAAAATCTTAATTGCTATTAGTCTCCTAGGTACCTTTCCCGCGTGATTTCGCCCCGTAAAATACGTCCATATTTATTCAATTGAAATAATCATAATAAAATACTAGATAATTTATTTAAACAAATTATAATTGAGGGACAAAGAAGGAAAAACTTTTAAGAACTTCTAAATATAAATTATTAATATAATAGACATGTGGGACAAAGTTCCCTTTTTGAAATTCAAACCAACTATTCCAAAGACTAAATCAAAAGGAATGAGAAATGATAAAACTTTTTATTACATTTCATTCAAAATGTTCGATTTGAAAACCCTTTTTTAATTAAGCTGAAATTGAATGTTCGGGTCGCCAAAACCCGGCGTTTAAAGACTTGAATTGGAGCCTTTTTGGAGTTTCAATAAACTTTTAAAAATTTTGATTAGCCTTTGTTACCATTTTTGAATTTTCCCTTTGAACGGAAAAGATTTCATTTTAAATTGGAGTTTTTTATTTTTAAGAAAAAAATTATATTATATGGACAAGAAAATTAAAGGAAGTTTATAAAAAAAAAACATCATCAAATACTTTTTATAAAATTTAATTAAACAAAAAAGGAAGACTTTGTTGTTTTTGTTTATTTTTTTTAACCCATACATTTTCCTTTTATATATAATTTTTCCTAAAATCCCTTATTAAAGAGGGAACAGTTATTATTCTTCATTTTTTTATTTATTTCAAGCCTTCAGACATTCAGGGTTCCAATGGTATTAAGCCCCCCGTGAGACATGGGGTGTTGCCCCTTTTTAAAACCGGTATTTTTTTCAACACCTTTTTATCGATCGGGGAAGAAGGATTTGCTTGCTGAATTGAACGCCCATGCTTCCGTCACCTTGGAAGCCAGATCAGGAACGGCAACCTTTTTTATAATTTGGGAAAGTTTTAGAAAATACTTTAAGGCTTAAGAGAAACGTATGGAACATTTGTTTCGCAATTAATTTTTGTAGAGACCACCCTTTTTAGTGGTTTGTGATAATATCCAGGGAAATTAAAATTGTTAAATATCGCACTTAAAGAACTTGAACCAAAATTTATTGAAAAAATTAAAAAATTTTTTTAATAAATTTTTCAAATGACTTTAAAGAACCACAAAAAAGAAAAAACGAATACGTCGTCGTCATTTTTATAAGGATCCAAATATTAAAATAGAAAAAAAATTTAACCGGGGACTTTTTTGTTTTTGGGGATTGGATTTGATTAACTTTCTTTTCGTTGATATCATATACTACCAAACCGCGCGGTTTTAAATTAAATAAAAATAAAAATTTAAAAAAAGGCCCAATTAGGGAAATAATAAAAAAAAAGGGGAATCAAGGGGTTTACTCTGTGGGAAGGTTAAGGCCCAAAGTTATCGTCCAAATTTACATCCCCAAAACCCCAACCGGAGCCCCTCCCATCGACCGGGGCCGACATGAAAGAGATGCCGATGCGGGTTTTATGACGAAATCATTAATTTTTTGGTTAAAAATATCCTTTTAAATTTTTTGGAACGGTTTAATTGAGGACCAAAACTTAATCGATTTTTAACATGTTTCCAAAAATCGGTAATTAAATATATGAGTTAAAAATGAAACAAAAAAGACCCTATTTCCAACAAAAGAACTTATCTTTTAACTTATTCATTAAAACCAAACCACCACTTTAAAAGGGTCGGTTTATATTTCAACTTAAAGATCGATTTTTGCTTTTTTCCATTTTTTCTTAAAATTAGTTTTTCCCTATTAAAAAAAGCGATACGGTTTTGCCAAAATTTTCCGATAAACTTTTATGGTAAAATTAAAGGAAAAAGGTGAACTTAATTAATACAATGGTAATTAACAAGGAAAAAAGCTTTTAATCAGGGGAGCAAAAATTTTAATGGGGGTTTAGAGAAAAACAATTAAAATATTCCAAAAGTTCAAAAAGATAAGGTTTCTAATTTTATTTTGAATTTAAAATTGATGATTTAAAAAACAAATTATTAGTTTGCAAAAAAAATGAAAAAAGCTGAAAGGACTCAAAAATTTTTAAATCAAAAATTATAAAAACCAGCTTAAAACCTCATTTTAAACAGACGGTATGGAAGTTAAGTTTTGAAGAAAAAGTTTTAAAGTTGTTTTATACCGAGGCCTGCATTTGATTTGAAAACTTATGCGCTTGGTTTGCAAAACCTGTTTTGATTAATTAAATAACAAATTTAAACTCTTGAAAATTAAAGAAGTTCTTAACACCCATTTTAATTGGGTTTTATAGTTTTGAAATTGATTAAACTTTATTTTGAGGATGAGAGGGATATTAAATAAATAACCAGTTTTTAAATTAAACCATCCAAAACGGGGGTTTAACTTTTAGAAAACAAAGAATTTGTTTTATAACCTTATAATAATTTGGGATTTTTAAGATTTTTCAAAAAGTTTTTATTACATATAAAACTATTCCAAAAGAAATTTCTTAAATTGAAAAGAAAATCGAACTTTTTATTAAAATTTTTTTTAAATCCCATTGAGGCGGACATCTTTTTCGGACTTTGGTGATCGGCCCCCCCGAATTCCGGAAAAACAAATGAAATTTGTTGGTCCCCAGAATTGAAACCCACAACCTCCTTCAGGCCACCCCTTCCCAGGAGGTTCGAAAATAAAGAAGGCCTTTCCTAAAGCCCCTTCAAATTTCAAATAAACCTAAATTTTGAAGAGAAAGCTTTTGAAAAGAGGCCAATAGTCGTGATGGGCAGGGGAAAAGGAACTTTTTTCACTCCATACCGTGGGTTAAAAGACAAATCTTTAATCGCACCTTTGTGATGACGTACGGAAAGAAAGCCCCCTAACTGGGATCCCAAGTTTGCTTAAGTGCGGAACGCGCCTTAAAACAAAACCCTTTTGTCGGAAAATCTTTTGTTACTTTTGTTTAAACCGGAACGGTAATGCCTTCCACATTTGGGAAAAAATAAAAATAGTTTTTTGTAAATCCCATATTTTAAATTTTCCATTTCAATTTCGAAATATAAAATAATATAAATATCATTAAAAGTTTATTCTTAAAAAAAGGTATTTTAAAATGACGTAATAAAGATGAAATATCTTCAAAGTATCCAAAAAAATATACATATTATAATCACAATTTTTTCAGCAATTGACATATATTATTGCAGTGTTTATTATAGCAAAGGAAATGGTAATAAAAGGGTTGAAAAAATTTAATAAAATTTTAACCAATTTGAGTTTTTCAAATTAAAATCTTTATTCTATAAAGTTACACTTTTATTGTTGTAAACACCCACCACCGGTTGGGACCCCCAGACTTTGGAAGAACCGGGAAAAAACCGGGGTATTTTTTGTCATTTTAAAATAACAAATCAATTTATTTCCATTACATATTATGAATTTTAAAAAAACCTGGGGAAATTCCATTACCAGGTGGTTAAATTCCCATTAATATCTAAAACGTTTAAACATAAACTTCCGCCATTTTTAAATTTAAATAAAGTTAAATTTAACGTTTACGGGGTTTAGTTAAAAACGAACATTGTCCCAAAAAGATTTTTTTTGATCAGTTTGAAGAAATTATTTTTGTTCCTTTGTATCTTTTGTGATCCCAAATGCTTAGGAAATCATTATTTTTTGCCCAAATTAAATTTTTCAAAATTGTATTTAAAAACCCTTATTTTATTTTTATTTACTTTAATGTGTAATAAAAAACTAGATAAAAAATATTTTTTGATTATAAAAAAAATTCATTAGGTAAAAATTGAGAAAACAAATTATAACATCCCAATTTTATTAGTATTTAAACAAAAGGTAGGTTTCGTTATTTTAAAAATGATTGAAATCCAAAAGCTGTATTATTTGTATCTTATTTCTTAAAACCATTTCTTAAGTAAGCAATTAAGAGGGGTTTGTTACCAAGAATATTCTTGTTTTTTGAAAAGTTTTTTGAACAATTTTGTTAAATTTACTTGTCCACTACCAAAATAACCACAAATAGATAGATGTAAAACAGTTTGACATTTTGTCAAAATGTGTGTTTTTATATTTGGGGGAAAACAAGGAAAAGTTTCAATATAGCCCCAGGTTCTTTTGTCATGACCATTTAGTTGGACCGCATATTTGGCATTTTGTTTGTGGTATTAAAACGTTTAAAATTATAAAAGTTTGGGGAATTTTATTATTCACCAAAGTTATGAAATTTAAAAATGTAGTTCTATCCTAAAAGGGGATGATTAAACATCACTCCGGTGGTTTACCCCGGCCAAAATATCCCAATGTCAGTCTGAAGAGGTAGTGGTTTCGAAAACAAAAGAAAGCAGGGGAATGGAATTTTAAAATGGACCGGGTTTAACGGCTTGTTAAATTTTCCAATTTTTTACCAAAAAAAACGGGGCAGGTAATTTCAGGCGGCTGGTCCCCATGCCTGTTTTTTAAACAAGGTTTCTTCACCTCCCCATTAAATATGTTAAATACGATGTGAAAAGGGAAAAAAGATCAACTTTAAAAGGAAGATTTCAAATTAAACGGTATTTTTCTAAAGAAAAAATTTAAAAAGAAAAAATATTAAAAAATCTTTAAAAGGCCCCTAGCCCTGTACGTCAGTTTGGGGTTTAAAATTTTTAATTTCTGGTAAAACCCAATTTAAAGATGAAAGATAAAATCGGTCCAAAGAAAATAAACAACAATTGGTTTCTTTATTATTATTTTTTGGCAGGTCCGGTGTTTTAAAAAGGACATAATTAATAAGAAAATTTTGAACCGTTAAATTATTTTGAAAATTTTAATAAAAGCAACCAGGGCGCCAACCCATAAGGCAAGCGTTAGGTTTGGGAAACCTATTTAAAAATTGTATTAGGCGTTCCGCAAAAGTGATATTTAATAGGGGTTTAATAAAATTTAAAAATAAGAATAATTCGGGGGCCTGTTTTTCCCGCCCGCACCCCAGCGACGGCCGGGTGGGGATCAGGTTGGGACCGGTCCCAGCCGGGCCAAATCCCCCCCTTAATCTGGCGGGGGAAGTAAAAAAGAGAAAATTAATGAAATGCCGGCCAAAGGAAAAAAGCCGAGCAATAAAAAATTGTTTTGATCCCAAAGGAACATAATTTTTGCATTTTGATGGCACCCTTTTAGTGGGAAATCCCACCATCCGTTTCCTGGGGCGATTCCGGGTGGATGGATTATTCGGACTCCCGTTAAAACCACCACTGTTGTTCCTTCCGACCCCCACTCATCTCCCCAACCCCAGGCGGCCCCGTAGATTTCTCGGCCCAGTCCATCTGCCTCTGGGACCGGAACCCGGCCCCTTTCTTCGCCCTAAGGGGTAAAACCCCGATCTGTTTCCGGGCCGGGGACGGGAAACGCCCACGCAGGGTGAGACCCCCCACCGGCGGTCGGATTTTGGGCCCAGCCCCCTTTTTCGGGAAAAGGAGAAACTTTGAACCGACGAATTCCCTCCCCGGCCCCTCCCCCTGTCAGGGTCCCCTGAGTCATGGAGGAAGGAGGACCACGGAATACCGTTTTAGCGCAGAGGACGGATGGCGGTTCCCGCCTCCCCTTCCGTGCACCCTCTGGCGATCCAACGGCTTGCAGCCGCTTGGGCACCCTCCACGACCGGCCCCCCAGGCCGGATTTTCTGCTTCCCCCGGCTCCCAACCGGGAACTAGCTTACCGCCGAAAAGCGAAATTGTTCGGGGGTGAATGGCACCCTATTAAATTTATTTAGAATTTTTTTCCTTTTATATATTTCTGTTTAATGTCCAAGATCAATTTTGTAGTATTTTAAATATTTGAAAATTGTTGGGACTTTGGAAAACATAGCAAAGGCAATTTAAAAAAATTTTACGGCTTAAACTCCATTTTTAATGACCCATAAACAGGTATTATTTCGTTGTTTAATTATCCTTATTGTTCGTTTGTTTTTTAAAACTTAAGTTATAAATTTATAGACAGAAGAAAATCAATATCGTCCATAATCATCAGACAGATCCACTGTTGGCAACCCTCTTTCACTCCGCACGAGGCCGAATCAACCCGAATGCTTCCGTGTTTTGAAGGTCAGAACCAATAATTATCCATCCCGGACGGTGGCCCTGTTTAAAGGCGTACCTGGCTTTTAAATTTATCGATCCCACCCGGGAAGATTAGAACGGTTCCAACCAGGAGTTTATATTTAGGAGGAAAGTTTCTTCCCCCCAACGACCATCCATCTTAGGTTGGGGAGAAAGAACGAACCCTGCTTTTCGCCAACAGTCCCAGTGGTAATAAAAGGGGAACCATGTCCAAATGGCCGATTCGGTGCCAACAGGCAGGCGGGTTCAGGCCGGGGCTTTAAGCCATTACACGGGCTCGCCACCAACCTATTACCAAGACGTTCATTTGGGGGAAGACAGGAACGTCCGGGTCCTTTTTCTTTCCGATTTTGTAAATCCTGGGGTTCTTTGAAAGGCACCTTGCTATTACATCCCATGTCTTACTTAGGAGCGCAAGGGAACCCTTAGGGATATCCTTGGGTCCCGAAGAACCACAGGGGGGCCCGCTGACTGCTTTTGTGGTTAAATGAAACATTATGTAAATATATTTCCCGTGATAAACAAACGGGGCCCTAACCGTTTTTAAACGGGTTTTGTTTTACCACGTAAAAAACGTGTCAATTTTTTATTAAAATTTAATTCTCTTGAAAATAGCGGTGTTAGGGGCTGGTTGGTCGTCACCGCAGCGACATCGGATCACAAACGTTCGTTGTCAACGGTCGTGGCGGGCGGCATTGTTACCCGTCATCGATCGGTGTTTTGTAACCATGAGGGGTTCGTGTCGGACACACCACTGACATATTTAAAATATAAACCATAAGTCCTTGATTTTTTTTGTGTATAATGGTTAATTGATATTTAAAAAAATTGTTATTTAAGTGTTGTTAAGCAATTTCCCAATTCTCCTTATTCTTAATTTACAAATGAACAACCAATTATAATTTCAAGCAAAGAAAAACAAGGTTTTAAAATAAGGAACGTGGGTTTTGGTTACCGACCCGCATAAATTAATTTTGGCGGTCAAGATACGGCAACCGCGCACGCCCGGTGGGGGGTCTGCCTGGGCACTATCCCGCGGCACCCGTCTTAAGTCTATTCCCTTTTTTTGAATTATCATTTTCTTAGGCTGACACATTTTCCGATAAAGGAAAATTGAAAACAAGATGAAAATTTAAATGCTTTTCAATTGTAAAATATTTAAAGGACTTGGAAGTACTGAGAATTAAACTAATGAATTTAAAATTCTCATTTAAATTAAGGGACAAATTATTTTGTTTTCGAGGGAAACCAATTAGGTCAAACCAAGACGAATTTAACAATGAATGGTTTGGAAATGGGGTTAAATATTAATATGGCAATTTAAAATTGATGAAAATTTTTTTAAAATCAAAAAAATATTCCTTTATTAACAGACGTACAATTTTGTGCCTTTTTTTTGTCAAACAGTGGTTGCAAAATGATTTTCATGTATTTTGTCTTTGAACGGACCAAAACTTTTATCTGAAGGTTCCCGGAAAAATTTTCACCATTCTTTTTCATTATATCTCTATAGGGAAAAAGGGTTGGCATATATATGTTTTATCTTTATATCTTGTTTTCATTTAAAAACATTTTTAACAGAAACTTTTTTTCAAAAGGCTACAAACATTTATCCTGTTTTTATCAAGATTACAAAAAATAAGATAAAGGGAAAAAAAATGAACAAAAATAGAAAGAATATAAAAAAACACCCAGATTATATACTGAACGAGGAATGGTCCTTTATAGAAAAAAACTTTGCCTTTTAAAAGAAGCGTACGACCCCAAAATTGGCCCAACCCTGGGATATAGGATGATAGTCCTTTATCCCAGCAAAACGCTAAGGGTTTTTTTTGGAAGTGGAACTGGTTTGTTAGGAGGAAAATATGAATTTTTGATAATTTTTGTTGGGTCTTTGAATACGGGTTTAAATTTGTGGACTGTCGAACCAAGAGTCCAAGCTTGGATCGTGGGTAAAAGGGATAATGATCGAAGACCATTTTGAGGCACGGGACGGTGACGAAAATCGAAAGCAGGCTGCCCCGCCGAATACTTCTTTGGCTTCCCCCAAAGTTTTTATAAACAATAAAAGTTTGAAACCCGGTTGTTTATAAAAAAAAGAACTTGAGGAAAAGGGTACTGGGGATGGTTCCAGATCCGGCCTTGAACATGGGGGACCAAAAATTGACCGACGCAAAAAATGCTCTTCCATTTTTATAAAATTTGAAAATTAACCAAAAGAAAGGTTAAGGCCTTTTTTCGGAAGGGAAGTTTATATATGGTAAAGATGACGAAAATACAAATTTATTTTTTTAGATAAAATATATAAACATGAAAAAACTGTTCATCAACCAATATTCCGGTGAAAAAACGCCCGCGGGCGCAACTGTCCCAAACCCGGGTCGTTGAAACATCCGGAAATTCAAAAAGTCCGAATTTTTTTCTGAAAAACCCGAAAAAAGATACAAAGAGAACCCTTTGGTGGGTTTTTTGAAAAAAAAAAAATTACAACCAGGGAGTTTAAGCCGGACAAAGCCTTTTAAAAAAACCCACATTTTTTAAAGAAAATATTTATTTTTTTCCGGGGAAAATGAAATTTTACCCAAAACCCTTTTTTCGCTTATTTTCCATTATTGTAAATTATTTGAACCTAATTTGTCGAACCCGAATTTGAAGAACAAATTATTTTTCATTTTCCACTTCTGAAAATATTTCCAAAATTGAATGCAAATTAACCCAAAGGAAATTACCAATAAACGTTAAATTTCTTTTTGGTTAATTGAAAATAATTGTTTTATTTATTCTTTTAATATAAACAAAAAAGAAACAAGTTGTTAATAAAAAAAATTTTTATAGTTTATAAAACCGTTTTTGGCAGCTTAATAAAACCAGACGGGGACCAAAACCTAAATTTAGAATTAACCAGGGTGCCTGACTCCGGAGACCAAAAAAAAGGTTAAACCAAACGACTTTTTCCTCCACCAAGGATTTTATCCCAGTCAATATATATATTGGCGAAAAGGAAAAGATATTGAAAATTGGAAAAGGGATTCATCCGTTTTAAAAAAGGTATATATTTAGGTAAACCCGCCTATATAAAAAAATAATAAAAAAATTTTTAATTGCAACCAAGTATTACGATTAGTTTATAAAGATGTCTTGAAAATATCCTGAAAAATTTTCCTTTTTGGATAACCAAGCATTATGAAAGAATTTACACTTAAATTACGCTAAAGATAATTATTTTGGTTGTTTTTGCTATGTCACTGGGGTGGAGAACCTTGTCCCTTTTTTTCCTGTTTCTTCCTCTTTACCCTTTCTCCATTAGCGTATTCAACTAGGCAAAGGTTTAGGTTCTTCAAGGTTACCATCCATTATTCCTTGATAGTTACTGGGGTTTTTGGTTCTAAGATCCATACCCAAAATTTTCCGCTAGAATGCCCGATCTTAGACTTGTTAGAACACCCAGAAGGCTGAAAAGCAAAAAATGACTTGACTATGGGTTGAGGGGGCTTTGATCCTGGCGTAAAGTACCTGACTGAAAGGTTGAGGTGTCCACGTGATTCCCTAAGGTCCTTGGTTTGGTGCCCCCTGTGAATATCTTTTTTATCTTTTAAGCATTATACAACAAAGAAAACCCAGATAAAAACGGCGAAAACTTTTGTGCGAACAAAGGTTTTGGTTCTAATCTAAGTGGGTGTTTAATTTTAAAATTTTTACTTTCTGCGATGATTGGGCTTTTTAATGAGTGGGTTGTTTGAAGGGAATTTATTGGAAAATTTTTTAAAGTTTGTTTCAAAATTGAGGTGCCAAACGGTGAAACTTTCAAAATAATGTTGAATGACAGATCAATATTCCCTTAAATGTTGCAGTACGTTGATTTCAAAGCCAGGAAGAACGAATTTATAAAGTTATAGAATGTTTAAAAATATTCTAAAACGCATATTTTTAACGATGAAAAAAATTAAAATTAAAGGGGAAATCGTTGTTGTGAAGGGTTATAAACAAAAAAAACTAATTATTTTTGATGTCCCCTTTCATAAAGGATCAAAAAATTAAAAAAAGAAAGATTAATAGACGAATTTGTTTTTAATATTTTTTTTTAAAAAATGTAATTTCAGCAAAGCAGGCAAAGATAGGATTCTTTTTAATCCCAGATAATGTTTAAAAAATAATCAACGTCAAATTTTCTACACTAATATAATAAAAGTTGGTATTTTTCTACCTTTAAACCCCTTTAATTGAATTTTTTTAATTTTGGACAGTTTTGAAAGCTTTTTCGAAAAGGAACGAATCATTGGTCTTTTTCAATTTTTACATTTTTTTTAAAAAAATCTTGTTTATTAAATTTTGCAATTCGAAATATTTGGACAAAAAAAACCTTTTTAGAAGTTATTCGCCGAACACTAGAAAGGATTTTAGGTACTAAACCCAAAAATTTAACTATATTTATTCCCAAACAACTCAAATGAAAAATTTTTTTATAAAGAACATTATATTATTATTAATTTAAAAAAAAGGATATTATACCTTAACTCTTCTTCAAATAGATTTAACTGTTCGAGATTTTCAAGATTAACCATAAAACAAAAAAGAGGGTTACTTAATTTATTTAAAATGTAGGCAAAAGAATTTTTAAATCCATATAAAATAAAATGAAAATTATTTTTATTTAAAGCCCCAAGCCAGGGGTAAAGGGTCGTGCTTAGAAACGGAGGGTCGGGTTCGAATCCGGGGATAAATTTCTTGTTGTTTTGTTTTGGGGCAATTTGGGCCACCCAATTGTTAAAAGGATGACTGGGATTTAGGGGTTTGACCACTGGTCCAATACCCTTAGACAAAGACTTTAAATGGGAAAGGCGTCCATTAGGGAGGTTTCCGCAAGAACCGGGCCGATGATAAAAATAATTTAAAGTTTGAATTTGTTAAAAACCCCGGTTTTACTGGACAGATGTGGGAATATATAATTTTGTAAAGTATAATTATTTTAAAAATTTTTTAAAAATTAAAAAAAGTATTGAATTACCACCATTTCTTAAATTGAATATGGCACGCTATAATATCAATAACAGTAATTTACAAAGTTTTGAAGACGGCAAAAAATATGTTACGAGAATAGGGATAAGGGTTGGGTATTATTGCACCTTTATCAACACCCAAAATAAAAAACGGGGAAAAATTTATCGATGTCGGCTTCGTGTGCAACCCGTTATCGGGAGAAAATTGTTTTGGACGCCCGTTTGAGGAAGGGTTTGGGATAATAAGAATTTTTCGATTTTTGTTTATTTAAAATGAAAAAATTTATCAGATGACAGACGAAAAAAAGTAAATTTAAAATGACTGATTTCAAAAGAAAATAAGGTTTAAACGAAATAAATGTTTCCCTTGTTTTGGTCCAAATTTTAGAATTAAAGAATTACTATAACCCCTAGGGAAAATTTGGTTTTTAGTTTGTTTTTTTAAATCAATCGCATGAAAAGAAAAAAAGATACTTTGTTCAATGTTAAAAAACCGTAATAAAGGGTCACCTTTCGTTATCCCAAATTTGCGAAAAGGATTTGGGTCTCGATTTTCCAAAATGAAAAAAGAAAACTTTACAAGTTATCCATATTTAAAAATATTAAAAATATCCTTCTTTTGATTATAAACAACCAAAATTGGGAATATTTATCGGGTTATTTGATAAGACATTAACCAAAACATTTTTAAATTTGTCAAATCTATAGAATCCAAAAGGTTTCGATTTCCGGGAAGTTTTTAAATTTCCACCCCCCTGGGTCCGCCGGGGTTACCCTGGGCCCCTTCGCCCAATTCAGTATTTAAAACATACATTTCCAGTTTAAAGGACCCGGAGCGTTTTAAGGGAAACGAAAAGGGATCCTACCGCGGAGGACGCGGGAAATACCCAGGCCAATGCATGGGCGCGGTGACCCTTCCATCGGGGCCAATCCCGTCTGCCTCGCGCCAAAAAAGAAGAATAAAACGTTGTTCCCGGGATGACATCGTTTCTCAAACAACATATTTTAAACAAAGCAACATTAAAAAGGGTGCTTTGGAAGGCCTGGTTAAATTTTGAAAAAATTTTAAAAAAAGCAAAAAAATAACCTTTATGGGAAACCGCAATCAATAAAAACCCAATTTGATGAAGCTTTTTTACACCCCGGAGTTTTGGTTGATATTTGGGGCAATAATTAGGGGAATCCCGATGGCATTAAAAAAAAGTCCAGAAATTTTAAGATAAATCATTATACATTAAAGAACGGAAGGAAAAGGTTAAAACAAAAAAATAATTTTATTTTCCTTGGATATAAAATATGTATAAAACCGACAATATTATTAACCTTTTTATTTTTTCTGAGATTATTCCAAACCTCCTCGCCTATAAATAAAAACCAAAGAAAAATGAGCCGTTCCTTAATTTAACTGCCTCGACCTGAACGGAGGTCTGCGGTTTAAATTCCCGGATGATTTTTCTGCCGTTGGTTGGGTCCGGGCTGACCCGATTGCCGGTGGAGCAGCGCAGGGAAGGCAAAGTTGGTCAGCGCCCATTTTTGGTCTGGGGTCGCGGTTTTTCCATCTTTCCGGCTAGAGAGAAGGAAGGGGGTTTTGGGGTGCCTGTTTCATTCTCCTGTGGTTGGTTGATCTCTTTATAGACGGGCCCGGTAAAATCAAAATAATTAGAGATAGTTTAAAGTCCGAAACATGCATTCCAAAGGGGTTAAAATATTTTCCCAATTTGGGACAAACCATTTTCATATCCCAAAACTTTTATTTCATGATTTAATCCCATTTAAAAAAGGATAAGTCATAAAATCCAGATTATTTATAAGAATTCTAAAAAGTTGTTTATATTCCTAATATATATTCGAAAACAAAAAAAAAAACCCTCAACTTTAACAGCGGTTAACTTTAAACGTCCTTGGTAACTCAAAAAAACATTTGATTTGGTGATACTTCGACTTGTTTTTAAACATAACCGTTTTCTTTTTAAAACTTTTTTTCAACTTTGGTCGTCAAATTCACGTTTTTGATAAAATTAAAAAAGACTTACGATCTATATAAAATAATAGAGAAAGGTTTTTTTTTTTAAACCCATAAAACAAACTTTTTAATTTTCTTTTATCAGTTATGGAATTTTTTTAAAAACACTTTTTTAAAAACCCTCCATAAACCAAAATAAATTCAATTGAAGGTTCGAAAATTGGAAATTTTTTATAAATTATTTTTGGCCCCGAGCCCGGATAGGCTTTTAAAACCGGAGGTCGAGTTCGAATCTGCGGGGACAACAAATTTGATTGTTGTTTTTTGTTAAAATTTGGGCCAACCCCAATTGTCGAAAAAAATTATGGATGGCAAAAAGTCGGTCAACCCCCCGCATTGGACCAGGTGGTGGACATCCAAAACCTAATGGATAGGGGTGATTAGGAGGGTTTGGTGAGGAAACAAAGGCGATGATTGATGTGGAAATTTTTAAAATCTGTTTTCCAACAAAATTTTAAATCCTTTCCCTTAGTTTACTTATTTACAAATTTATTGAGGGGTTTTTTGGGTTAATTACTTGGTTGTAATTATTTATTAAATTTGGAAATAACAATAATGTAAATCAATATTAGATTTATTAAATATTTTAAAAACTTGATTATTGAGATAGGAATTTAATTTATTTTTATTTAAAAAGGGTTGAAGATCCGGTGGTAAAAATAAAAAAAAATTTTTTTAATAGAAAAGAGAGGAAACACAAAATAGAATTTATTTTTTTGAAAAAAATATCAATATATTATAAATTTATTTTGAGCTTTTTTTAAAATAGTTTAAACCTATTTCTTTGTTTTATATAAAATTTAAAATAAAAAAAAATTCTAAAAAAATAAATTAAAAAGGTCACTTTAACAACAATCCGTTTATTAAAACCATTTAGTATATAATTATATACTATTGTTTGGGTAAACTGATAAACCCAAAGTTTACATTAAAATTTGATAAATTTAAACTAATAGCCTTACAGTGTCCTGACATTTTTTTTGTTTTATTTGTATAAGATTTAATTATTTGGGGTTTGGAAAACCAAATTTTAGACCGCTTTGTTTCTTATGGTGGGCTACCCTCAGACCTTTTTCCTAGAATTAAAAAACGGTTCAGAAAAGTAAGGGTCCATGGTCGGATGGGAAAAGGGCCTGGCCCCATCGCTTCCGGTCGTTTATTATCCGTCCCATCGGGTTTGATAGAGGGAAGGTGGGGGGCCGGTTTGCGGGTTTTTGGCTTTAAAAATATCTTCCCGGACTGATTCTAATATAACCGCCGAGTGGAATCGACGGGGCTATTAATTGGTTCGACAAACACGGGGTTCCGCCGGGTAAAAGGTGTAATTAGAAAAAAAAACGGCAGGAAAATTTTGAATCAGCCTTTTGAGATTTTGTCTGCTTTTAAAAGAAAGGATTGAATTAATTGATCTTTTTAATTATCTATTTACGTCTTAAAAACAAATTACTTTTAACCATATAATATAAATATTAGAAAATTTAAACAATTTTAAAGGAGATTGCCCGGAAAAAACGTTTGGTTTTCGCTAGCTGAAACTTAAATAATTTATTTATTTTAATCAAAAAATTTTCGAGAGGAAATATAAATTAAATAAAATACATATTATTTTTTCCCTAAATCTAATTTTAAAATGTCAAGTGGTTTTTTAATGAACATATTAACTTAGTTTTGTTTTTTTGAAAATTTAAGCCTTTAACTGTTTTTTTGACTGCCGTGCCTTACAACCTTAACAAAAGAATTGACTAGACATTTATTCTTAAGAGCGTCACCATTTCAGTGTTGGATTTTAAGGAAAATATGATAATAAAAAAAATAATTAAATTATTAGTTGAATTCCTTGGTTTTTAAATAAAATAATTATATTCCGTCTCAACAAAGAAAAAAGTCGGCCAAGCCCTGGTGGGATGAAACCAATACCGACAAACTTTCTTTTAAACTTGTCAGCTATTTTTAAAAAGAGTTTGTCGGACCATTTGGTACTAAACTGACTTAACAGATGTTCAAAGGTTTTTAGTTTTAAAGGGTTTCCAACGATCTTTAAAAGGCCAAAAAAAACCAACAGACAGACCCTTTTATAACAAAATTGTCCAATTTTTTTTTAAATTATAAATTAAAAGAACTTTTTAATTGTTCAATAAAATTTAAAAATTATCAAATTTAAAATAAAAAGTTACTATGAAGGGGAAGATTAATAAAATTAACTACAAAACTGGATTTAAAAATAATTTTAAGATAGGAACAGAAAGACTCAGGGATTCTTTTTATTTTTTTATTTAGACTTCACCTTGTGTTAATTAATTATATTCTTCCCTTCTGATTGTTTTAATGTACCCGGGGAAAAACTTCAAATTTGGGATTTATTTATAAAGACATGAAAAAGAAAGATTAATTATATTTCATATTTCCCTGGGGGGGAATTGTCCAATAGTTTGTCAAAAAAAACGTTAGTTCAGCTTTTTTACAATTCTATTTAATAATTTATTTCTTACTTTTTTTTAAAGGGTTAAAAAAAATCTAAGAAAGACTAACATTGCAAGTATTCTTGGTTTTTCTACCTCTAAGTGATTCCCAAAACCAAACCGAAACTCCCTTTGTGATGCCTGTTTGTTTTAGTTTCAAAACCGAGTTTGTTGTCAAGTGTATCAGGGGGTGAAGGGCACGCAAAGGGAAGGCTGTTGTTCCCCAATGATTCAACTTTGAGGTTTTGAGATTCCCAAAAGAAAAATAAACAAAAAAATCATACTTTTCTTTTTTGTTAACAATTTAAACCTTTGTCCGGGTTACACGAAAAAAATAAATAAATTAAAGTTTTTTCAAATAATATTTTTGTCTTATTGTAGAAAGGACATCAAATATATAATCGAACGATGATTATTTTAAAAATTAATAATTTAAAAATCTCATAGGTTTTAAAAAAGAGCTGTTTAAGTTTGACCCCAAAAATAATTTAAACTTTCTAAAGACAAGGTGATTTACCAAAATTGGAAAGAATCAAGAGTTTATTTCACCAATTATGCCGAAGAAAAATTTAAGATGGGGATATTTCCAAACATAAATTATAAATTGTTGACCAAAAATGAAAAGTAAATTGTCAAAAAATGTTTGGCATTGCACGCTTAAAACACTAAAAATTACAAAATAAAATTAGGTTTATTTAAAACCCCAAATTATTTATTCTATATCATTTATATTATACTTAAAACCTTTCAAAATTATTTATCTTTAAAAAACCGCCTTTAACGTTCAGTTTTAAAATTTAAATAAATAGGACAAGGAAATGACTTTTTTTTGTATGTATAAATTTTAATTCAAAATATTTAAAAAACGCAAAATAAAATTGAATATTTTTATTGAATGGTTTCAGAATATAAACAAATTAAATAAATTTTGTCAAATTTACTTTGAGTTATTCTTCTTGCCTTTGTAGAAACCATTTGGGGGGACCCCCAAACCAACTGGATTTCGTACTAGTGCAAAGGAAAAGCCTTGAATTTAAGAAAGGGAAAGAACAAATTGGGCTAATTTCCAACAACAAATGACTTTTTTGATTGTTTCGTTAAAAATTATAAGTTTTTTTATTTAGTTTAAAAAGCGTGGTTTTCGATCCTTTCCAGCCTGTGTTTGATTTAATTTGTTTAGTCGGTGATCTCCGATTTTCCCTTGTGATAAAAACTTAAATATTTGGCGTCTGGTCGCGAAAATCTCATTGACGGAACCATCGGGCTGATCGGTCCTTTTGGGGCAAAAAAAAATAAAAGGGGTTTTCTTTGTTTTTATTCAAAGGCCCTTATCGCTTTTATTTCCCACCGGGGCTGTTGTAAACGCAATAATTTTTTATTCCAAACATTGCCCAGTGTTAAAGGCGGGCGTATTTGGGAAAAAACAAATAAACTTGATAGTTCGTAAAGGGTCAAAAAAAAATTCAACAATGTTCTGAAACGAAACAATCTAAAGATTAAATGAAAAATGATCGAATGAATGGGCCTGTGGTTTAAAGGCTTGGGGCCCTTTTTTGAACCAAGGTCGGGTTTAACCGGGAAAGAACTTTTTTATCGTAAAAAGGCGTCCTAGAGGCCTTGTCCAATTAATGGACAAAAGGTGAATGTGTTATAATATGGGGTTTTCTAAATTGGTTTTAAATTATTTTAGGGCATCAGGAAAGCAAAAATTTCAAAAGAAAAGAATAATCTGAATAAAAAACAATTTCTTCAATTGAAAAAATATAATTTTTTAAGGAAAACATGTGGAAAAAAATTTCCAAAAATCTTTTTTGTTTTTAAATTTTTGATCGTCTATTGAGAATTTTGTATCCAACCAGTCTATTTAAATGGTAAAACCAACTTTTATTTTTCCCCGCACATTGGCTTTGTACCCGCGGTTGATTACATAGGGCTTTAAAGCCATTGATTGGGGAATAAAACAAACGAAACCCTTTGTTTACCAGTTTTGATTCGTCGTTATCAATTTAAAATGGTTCTTTATTAAAAAAGAAAAAAATGAAAATTTAAAATTCACCTTAAATATTTTGTTGGGTTGTTTTTTTCATGAGGGGCCCTTTTCTTTTTTTATTTTTTTATTATTGAAAGAGATGGCCAAATAGACTTGGGAAAATTATGGTATCAAAGCCGCCACCAAGGGAATAAGGGTTTAAGTTGGACCTAAAACGCTATTTGATGATAGCCGGAACACATTTGTTTTCCACTCGACTTTTAAAAAAGGCACCGGTGGATAACTACACGGCCCCAAAAAGGGGGACCAACCCCAATTAAATGTTTTAAAATTAACGATTTAAAAATGATGTAAATTTTGAGCAATTAGTGGTACCGTGTCTCAGACGAAACTGGATTTCTACCACTTTATCTGTTATTTTGTTGTCCATTTATTCAAATAAAAAAGTTTGTTTTAAAAATATTACCAACGGTTTCAAAAAGTGATGTGTTTAGTTAAAATTTATAATTTTTCAAATTTTTTGTTTTTAAATTATATCAACATTCAAGTTAAAACCCCCACAACACCAGAAATTGATATAAAAAACATCTAATTTGTCGCGGGAAATATTCAAGGAAATTCAAAGCCTTAAAGGATCGATTTTAAAGAAGAAAAATTTTTCATTACGAAATGTAAAATTTAATTTTGGAATTTTTAATTGAATGTTTTAACGCTTTTTTTCACAATATAAATGTATGTTTAATACAAATTGTGTGTTGACGAAATCGTTAAACTTTAGAATCATCGAAGAGCGACGGGTGAGATTATTGATGAACTTTTAAATTCTCGGCATTTGCTTATCTCCAGACTTTTGTGCCCACTTAATCCGTTTCACCAAAACCGGCCTTTATAACTTGTATGAAACTAAAAAATTTTGCTTCAGGCCCATCTTTGGTAAACTTTCATCTAAACAGAGTTGGGAAGCTACTACCCCCAACCGGTTTGGACATTTTTGCCTAAAAAAAGGCCCTTCAAAACCAAAAGCCCACCAGAAAGTTTTACTAATTCGGGTATTTTTTTGGGTTCTTCATTGTCCTTATGATATTTGTTTGGGGTATCTTAACGTAGGATGAGTCCGACCAATTTAAGATAGGAAGAAAAAAAATATTTTGATAATTAAATTACTATTTTAATGGTTGAAAACATTATTGATATTGGTATTCATTTTTCATAATAAATTTTATTGTTAATTAAATTTAAAAAGTCATTTAAAAACAATTAAATTAAACAAATTTAAAATTTACAAAAGCGAAGATGCTTTTTATTTGGCCTTCATCGAAAATATTTTACTTTCCCGTCTCATCATTTGTTACTTTTTAAATTTGATTTATCTTTTTTAATTTTTGGTTATTCCTTTGGGGCGATGATTGATGGAATTTAATTTATTCTTTCCGTTAAAGATAAAAAATTGGGTTATTTGAACTGCAGGAATTAGTTATGTTTTTGTATCCTTTCAAAACAGTTAAAACGGGGTAATAATTAAATAATAAATGAAGTCGTAATTTACCATATTCGAAAAAAAGAGGATCCACTTTAATTTACCAATTTTTTAGGTGACATAATGATTTTCAAACGTTTTATTAAAATCAATTTAACAAAATAGAAAGGTAAAAATTTTTTTCCCCACATTTTCCAAATTCCAACTAGGGAACGGATGGCCCAAAAAGGTTTAAGGGGGCTTAGACAAAAAAAATTAAAAAAAAAAATTTACAAACAGATCAGTTCCGTGGTCGGCAAAAATGTCTGATGGGGTTTCTTGGTTGAAAACCAATATTTTTTAAAACATCCATGAACAAAAAGATCCGTAAAAGTAATACGGTATCCATTTCAACCGGACGAAAAAACCAAGACTAAAAATATTATATTCCCAGTACAAAAAAAACAAATTGTTTTAAAAGTTCATTGCAACAATTTTATTCATATATAAACAAAACAAGTTTTTATTTTTATTTTGTCTTTTGTTCTTCAATATTTGGAGTTTAATTCCCGTTTTAGTTTTTCCGAATACGAACAAATATTGGCAAAAGTTAAACGAAATAAATAAATTTTAAAAAACTTTGAATATACTGGCTTGATGGACTCTTTATTGATACCCAATAAAGGGGAAAAAATAATAATTGTTCGGCGGTTGTGAAAATTTTTATTTCCATATTCATTATTGGAAAAGGGAATCCAAATAAATTAAAATCCAACCTTTAAAAAAAACCTTTTGTGGCTTTTGGCCGTAAAAAATTTTCTTGTTGGGTTTATAAACTTGAAATTCAGGAAAGTATTTATTTTGGACAAACGTCATTAGCAAGCCTTGACGACAAAAAGCTGCTTTAATGGGTAAAAATGTAAATGTTCATACAAGACAGATGTATTAGAATCGTAACATTCCGGAAAAATATTTACTTTAACAACGGTCATTGCTAAAAGACATTTTAAAACCTTTATTTGTGTAACTGCCCGTTATAAAAGAGAAATATTTCCCAAATAAACAGTGAAACGATTGTTTAAAATTCACACCCTTTAATTTGGAAATTTTAAAAATTGTAATGAAAACAAGGTTAAATAAAATTATAAATTATTTAAATTTAAATACATTTAAAAATTTTCCAATAATGCAAAAACCTAAATTGACTAGTTTGATTTTTTGATTAAAATTGGTTGATCGGGGGTTTTTAAGTTTATATGATTAAATTTTATCAACTCTGTTTTATTAAGGTTTTTGGGAGAAATTGACTAATTTATGTCCCTTATTCTAATTTTAATTTCCGGTCAGCTTCCGGCACAAAAACCATTAAGCTGTAAAAATTAAAGAAACAGAACTCGATACATTGGTAATAAAATAAATTTTATTATTTAAAGAAAAATTACTTTCCAAACTTAACAAATTTTTTTGTATTATTCCAAAGCAAACTATAGACATTAAAAGAATACTGTTTTTGAATGTTTGAGCTTTAAAGCAAGGAAGAAGGAATAAAAATGACTTTACAATAATGGGACGTATACAAAACGAACAATTTTATGGGATGACGGTTTTTTTCACCTTGGTTTTAAAGGCTAAGCAGGTTTAATTTTTTACATAAAGAAGAATTTTTTGTTCTTTATTTATATTTAAAATGATTTACGACAGAATTTTTAGTTTTTATTTCAAAAAAAAAGTCTAAAAATAAATTTAATAAAAATTTATAAAGTATAATTTTGAATTATTATTTTCAAAAGTAAAACATTGGATACAAAAAAAAAAAAAACGATAGGTACACGCAACGTACATTAAGCATTTTAATGAAAATATTTTTAAAAATTAATATGGAAAATTCCAAATATTAGGCACCACGGCAAAATGAAAAACAGGGCTTAAAGACCCGATGAGGGGAAGGACCTTTGTTCCTTATTGATTTGGAGTTTATTTAAAAACCTCATTTGGGAGGTTCGCGCCTCCGGTAATGTTCCATACAAATTAACCCAAGCCCCTTCAAAAACAAAAAATTAATTATAAGCGTTATTGGAGTCGTTGTTAATATTTTTTTTTTAAAGAACATTTTTGATTCACCCATGAATGTTATTTCAATTTTAAACTAGGGTTTATAAAAGATCGTTCATTTATTTCGAAGATCGTTTTTAAGTAAAGTTTTGAGAAATATACATTAGGGATTTAAATAATCATGTGAGTGAACATCGCTAACTGATTAAACTTTTTTTGGAAAGATTCGGCACCAAGGGCATTTAGCA
Source organism: Lamproptera curius (assembly GCA_029286875.1). NCBI lineage: Eukaryota > Metazoa > Arthropoda > Insecta > Lepidoptera > Papilionidae > Lamproptera > Lamproptera curius. The sequence continues at coordinate 78,966 of JAGSMT010000128.1, read as the reverse complement.
AAAAGGACGAGTTTTTGTCAGCTGGGCCCCCGTTTTGGTTTCCGTTTTTGGAAAAGGACAGTGATATTCCCAACCCTCCTTGCGCAAGAGGCGGATACCCTCAGAGTTGGGGGGAGGGGCCACCTTCTGTTCCTTTTTCGCACCGGGGAATGCCCAGGCGGCCCCAAAAGCCCGAAACTACCTTTTATGAAAGGAAACAACTGTGTTTTAATCACGATCCGATAATTTCCCACAGAGAACCGGGAGAACCGAAGTCTTCACGAAACAAGGTTTAACGAAACAAAAAATAAAGGCAAGAACCATTCCAGACAGTGGTAAAGGAGGCCAAAACCGGGGTGTTTGAACCGGGACCAAAAATTTTCATTTTGTTTTTGGGTTGGGAACCCAATTTTAAAAATCGATGAATTAGGCGAATGGCGTAAACGTCAGTCCACACCAACCGTTACCCAACGTGAACCAAGACGGTGATGTTGATGATAAAAAAAACAAATTTTGGATGAAATTCTTTATCAAGGGGAAAAAGGTAACATTTTTTCGGTGGGCCATCTTTTTTTTTACCCCATCTTTTTTGTATAAAAAAGTTTACGTCATCTATTAAATTTGGTTGTTTAAAAAATTTAAGAAACATATTGTTGTTAATTTTAACTAGATAGGTTTTTAAATTAGAATAAAATTATAAAGCGAAATACTTATTTTTTAAAATGTAACTTTAGTTATAAAACACGAAAAAGATTTTCATAATTGGAATTGGAAAAACAAAAAATCAAACTTTATCGGTTAAAAAAAAAAAATTAATTTACGTCCAATTTTCCTTAACGCCTCTTTTTAACCAAAACCAAGAGGTTGTCGATATTGTTATTATTTTTAAAAAAAATATATAAAACGAATCAATGATATAAATTTTTAAAATGAAACTAAAATTTTACAATGAAATGAAATAATTTTAGAATTTTATTTTTTATGATAATAAATGCCTTTTATTAAAGTTATGAATTTTTTATTTTCCAATTTCTGAAACTTGATACAATAAATTATTTTTAAAAATAACATCAAAAAGTTTCATTTTACGGTACCCTGAAACAATTTTTGTTATAATTTAACTTTTTATTCAAAATTATGTTGTTTTAATCTGCAATTATTAAAAATATGATATTATTTTGGATATACTTAAAAGTTTTTTTGATTTATCAATATCTGAAATGGTTTAAGACTTTCCCCAAAAAATCTATATTCCACCCAAGATAAAATAGTTTTAATTGAGCGATCATTTGGTTTGAAAATGCAGTAACCCGACGAGGACTTGAGAAAACAATTTGGAATGATTTAACCATAATTGTTATGAATTAACAAAAACATTTTAGCAAAAGTTGCAAGTCGTTTTCCTTACCTTTTATCTTTTTTGAATTTTGTTTATGAAGAAATAAACCGAAGGATATCAAATATCTATATTTTTTTACCCAAGTTTTAAGTTTTTTATCAATGGTTTCATAACCATTATTTTAATTGAATTAGTTAAAGGTTGGATCAAATATTTTTTAATTTTATTTAATGTTTTCACTTCGAATCCGTTCTAAGAATTTGCTCGAAATTTAAAAGTTTTGGTATGTGTTGTATTTTTTTTTTATTGAATTATCCCTTTATCTTATTTTCAACAAAAACTTCCACTAAAAAGTCGCACCTAAGATCTTTCAAAACAAACCAATCTTAAAAAATTTGACAAATTGTTTCCCTTTATGTAAAAAAGAAAATATTTTTAAAATTTTAGTTAATGCAAGAAATGCCTAACAATACGCAGCCTGATTTAAAGATAAAAACGAAAAATTAAAAGCCTTTTCAATCATAAGCAAAATAAAGTTTTTAAACCCCATGTCAACCCGTTAAAATAATTATTAAAAATAAAAGCACAAAGGTCTCCCAAAACAAGGGAAAAAAACGAAGGAGGTTTTATTATTGGAAAATTTTTGAATACACAATGGTATTGTTACCGGGGACAATCACCGATAGAACTTTAAAAAAGGGGAACGCAGAAGAATTTTAAAGAATTTACTATATTTATAATAATTAATTAATTTTGACATGTTGGATGTAAATCCATGTTCCAAGGACGGGGTGGAATTACCTGAGACAAAACAGGGCGTAAACAGGGGTGAACATCATTTTCCTTGTTTTCCAAATACCCCAAAATTTATATTAAATTTTAAGTCAAACTTTTTATTAAATAAAGGCTGGGCCCGGGTCATGGATAGTAAATGTTCCCCAAAATTCGGGATTTAGGAGTTTAAAAAAAACTTTCCTTATTTATTAAATATCTCATCCTATATCAAAAACTCTATCATTAAAACCCTCGTAATCCGTTGGGTTTTAAAGATTTTAAAAGGAAGGAAATAGGGACAAGAAAGGGGACCGGGCCCATGGTAAGATGATCCCCCAAGACCGTCGGGGTTTTTCAGGTCGAGGCGCCTCTTGCGAACCATGTTATTTTTAAAGTCAAATTAAACCACTAATACCTCATTCTTTTATTTCCTCTCTTTTTGTTTATGGCTAAAATTAAAAATTCAACAAACGGTATAAAGGGAAAAAATTAAAATTTTGGGAAGCCTTTTATTTGAATTTTAACGTAAATTGAAGAATACTTTCAGATCTCCGTCCAAAATAATTTAAAACAAATTTTTGGTACCGGGTGGACCCATTTCACCCTTTTATTTTTGGCTGTTTGCCCTAAAAAACATTTAGCCAAAGAGATTTTGTTATAAAGTTTTTTTTGATGTGAATTTTAGAAGGACCGTGTCTCTTAACATTGCTTTAAATTCCAGCCTTTATTTGGAAAAGAATTTTAGACTAAGAGTACTACTAAAAACTTTTGTTCCAAATGAACGAGGTGTTCTCTTAATTACAAAATTAAACCTTTGTAAAACTTTTCAAATTAAATGGTTATTTGTTTTATTTAAATAATACTTGGGATATGCAAAGTAAATTCCGTTCAAAAAAAAAATTAAACTTTTTAGTGTTCAACTACTTGTTATGGAACACGAAAACGCTTTCTTAACAAATAAAAATGATTACGACTAAACTTATTGTGGATTGTCATAAACATAATCAATAAATAAGCACTAAAAATATTATGCGTCATTATATCTCGCCAGTTAGATGTTATATGAAACATGACGGGTAGTGAACGACAAATGAATTTTCGGACGCAAGAAATTAATTCTAATAAATTCGGTCACATCAAACCCCTTTTTTTTACGGACTTTTTGCTTTTGTTACATATATTACCCCCGACGTTTCGGACTCTTTTTAGCATCCATGGTCACGGGCAGACTAAGGACTATAGGATAAGTCTTTATCTCGTCATTTGGTCATAATTTATAAAATGAGAGTTGTCTAGTAAATTTAGAGTAATTAAAATTTTAATTAAAAGTAAAAAAGTGTTCTATTATAGCTTTAATAATGCTTAAATAAGTTATTTGCAATTGATACTTTTGTAGCTAATGTTAGTTTAGCCAACGGTTGTACTGCAATTGATGTAGTAATTTGAACACAAATTTCTAACCAGGTACTATTACTTTAGTTTTTTTAATTACGTAGATCTACTCATATGAATAGATCTACCATTTCCGACCATTGTTTTTACTAGAAACTAGGGGAAACTGGTAACTGGAAATAATATTTAAATTACGCTAGTGGAACTCTTGATATAAAGGCGCGCTTGACTGATGGCCGGATCGGTGCTGAGTGATGAGATCGTTCATCAAAGACTCAGTCGCCCTCCTATCCCGAGTGCCGGATTTGTAACGGCTCAAACAATAATATTTTACGATTCGCTTATCGCACTAAAAGTAAAGTTTTAGAACTACATTTATTTGTAAATGAGTTTCTTTGTATGCGATGTAAGGACAAGATCTAAATATATCTAATGTTTATGTGGAAATTATATATTTTCATTATTAAGTTCAGTAAACATGTACAGCAATCTAAGTATTATCTATAAATTGAAAAACGAGTAGAAACTTGGCCTGATGGAAAGAAATTCGCTCTGACCGTTTGTCTGTAAATCCTAATAACTACAATAACTTTGATATCCTTAAAATCCAAACATTGTAGGGTTATCAAACTGTTGTTATTTTAGTAATAATCAAGGAAAACAAGTCTTATGTTATAATTTTGACCATATTATATTCTAGGGCAACAACAGATGTTTTTTGGCATTAAATACTCTTTTATTCGATACTGGCTGTTGCACGACTTTGTCCGCGTGGTAATATAAAAAAATATCCTATTATTTTCTTTTTGTAAGTTACTTCCAGTTGTATCAGCTATCTTTCACTGAAAGTTCTGTCAAAACCGGACCAGCTATTCCAAAATTAGCCAGTACAAAGAAATTCTGCCAAAAACTATATTAAAAATGTTGTTTTGTTATCTATATCGGTTACATGCTACAGTGTTATCATTTAAAAACGGTTATTTTGATGTTAAGAACAGACACTCCAATTTTATTTATTAGTATAGATGTTGAATGTCGTTCTGGCCGTCCGTTTGTTAGAATCTTTATGTTAGGAATGTATGGAAACATTGAGTTGTTATTTTTAGCCCAAATCTATCATCCTATTTTATGATATGATATTCTTACCAGCTACATTTATTACCGTGCTGCTAGAAATGAGAAGTTTAATAACTTGTACTAGGTTTAGTGAAAACAAATACGAATACATACGTTTTCCAATTGTAATTAGAATTCATTGTATTATTATTTCGTTGTTGTACGTAAATAATATAATTGAGAAATAAAAACCACGTCTAAATAAAATGACAAAGTTAAATGAAATCTTCTGAAAGATTTAATACAAATAAGGCCTTGGAGAGTCGCCCGTACAAAGGTAATAAATTCTTGTTAGAGGAAAGATGTTCTATATTCTGTTCTTTCATTTTAGCGAGTAAAGTGAAATTATGTGATATTGGATGAAATTATGAAAGAATGCATAGATTCCTGTATTTTAACTAAAATAAAATTTTCACACAATTTTTTAAGCATCTGTAATGAGATGAAAAACAAGTCTGTTACCGAGTATTTCTTTTTAATTGTAATTAAATATTTTTTATGGGTTCCCAAACAGCCCTCACTTAGCACTGTTAATAAGATTACCCGGGGAAACGTTCTGGGCAAGAGGAGTGATGAATTTGCAAGTGACCGGGGGCGGATGGGAACCAGTTTAAAGCCGAAGATCAAAAGGGATTGCATTGGGGAGGATTTTAGAAATTATTAGGAGACTGATAAGATGATGAAGTTTAACACCTTTCTGTGTCCGGACTATATCTCCAAATAAAAGATATGAAAAAATTTAAAGCTACCAAAGAAGTACGGAGATAATAAAAAAATAATTTAAGTTTTAAACCATTTATTTACGGATTTTTCAGTTATTTAAATATATTTATTCCCGACGTTTCGGATTTTTTCCATCCATGATCACGGGGAACTAAATATTTCAACAAATTTATTCGATAATTTTGTATTTGTCGTTTATTTTTTGGGAATTTTCGACTTAATTTTAATGTTGGTTAAGAAAAAAATTAAAAATCAAAGATTCAATTTTTTTAAATAAAAACGAGGTTATTCGAAAAAATATCAAAAAATATATTTAAATAACGGAAAATTTAAAAAGTGGATTTGAATTAACGCAAAAAAAAGAAATAATTTTTTGTTTTATTTGATAATTGTAAATAAAAAAAAAAATTAGGTTTAGTAAAGATATGGTAAAGAGTTTTGTCCATCCCATTAGATAACCAAAGGACGCATATCGGTATCTATAGTACTAAAAATAAGTGTACCTGTAATTCCACGCCCGTATCTGCCACAAAGAAGGAGGGTTTTAAATACTACTGTGTTCCGGCAGGGCAAGAGATTCGAAACATCCTACGTCCACAGTGAGCAGCGTTGGTAAAGCATTTTGTTTTTTTGACTGGCCTCGTGCTCTGTGGTGCCCATTAGGAACAAACCGGATGGGGGGGCCACAGGCGCGTCTTCCCACCAATGATTTAATCAAATTTAGATATTTGTGGTTCCCGTTGCATGTGAGTCAAACATGCCCAGGCGGCGAGGCCACAGCCGATTCAGACGTTTTTAAAATTTTTTTCATTTGAGAAGTTTTAATAACAACATACCTCTTTTAAAGGGCGCTCAGAAAAGGGGCAAGAAACCCGGCAACGCTCCCATTATTTTTTGTGTTGAGGCAGTGTCTATAGCGGCGGCCAGTTCGACCCTCACCCGAGGGATATTTGAGTATGGCAAACACACAGGTTGTCCCATACACAAGTGTAAAGGTCTTCAGGGGTGTTGCAACCCATTTTGCCTTTTAAAGCGTTTACAAAGCCTGATTTAAAAAATACCAAGCCAATCCATCGCGTCACCTGGGGAAAAATTGGGGAGTTATTAAAAAACCAAAAAATCCAGCAACAAAAAGTGACGCATTTGCCAGGGATTACTATGTAGCATGTTGAGCCCAGAGTCATTCCGGGCTCAGAGGTTGCCACGAAGGGGAACCCCAAGAATTGAAATTTGAAAGGGAATGCACTAGAGGATGGGTTTGGGCGCCCGGGAGAGCTTCCTTGGGTTCAAGGAGCCGGATTTTGGCGCTTTAGGGGAGCTGAAAGCCGGGCCGGGAAGGGCAGTTAACGGATTGGTGCCGATACCTGAGGATTTAAGGCGGGGAAAAATTAACTGGTAGTTGTGAAGTGCCCAGGGAGGTTGGAGTGCTGCTCGAAAGAGACGACGATCCAAGAGCTGTTCTACTTGAGATGTTTCCTTTCTTGGTGCGCTTCCAGCACCGAATAAGGGGCTTAGTGGTGGGTGGAAAATGTTTACCGAAAGAGCGAGGATGTTCTATGCTTTAATAGCGCTATCTTCGAGCCTGGGATCTCCTTAAGTAGTCCTTTGACCACTGTGCTAAGTACACGCTTATCCGGGAGCGGGAATGTGTGGAATTAGTGTACTTTTTCTGATATTCATTAAGGCCTGAATGCTCGTATGCATTCGAAGGTTTTAAGAAAATGTTAAAAAATCCCCAAAATGAGAATATTTTTGTTGATTTTTACCATGCCTTAAGTTTTATATTTGATTTTTTAAATGATGAGATCAATTATAAATTTCAAGAAAATTTATAGTATTCATTTTACAGGGTATTTACAAAATTTTCATAAAACTTTAAAATATACCGAAATTCAAATTATGAATTTACCTGGACATCCCGCATATCCAGTGCCTGTCACAAGAGCAAGACTTTTCGTCTTTGTTTTTGTTAGAATGAATAATAAAAAAATATTTTTAAATAACAACACTTATGAAACGGGAAGTATTTTCGAGTTATTATTTTAAGAACTTTAAATCACCGTTTTGAAATACAGTTTCTTGCGCTTATTCCCAGACTGCAATCATAATCATTGGACGGAGAAATGCCCTTGAAATAGGAGACATGATGGAAAAAGGAAATTAGATTAATGTTAAGAGAAATTTGTTAAGGGTTTTGTGTTTTTTGAAAAGGAATATTTTTAATAATAACAAACCGAGTAAATTTTTACTTTATCCAAAAATTTAAAGAAAAAGCCTTAATTCTTGGAACTTAAAAATTTGGTTCGACAGTTTTACCACGAGAAAACCTTGGCAAGAAATTTAGTTACTCTTTTCTTTTTGTAAAAGAAATCAATATGAAATATACATCTTGTATACAAAATAAAAATAATTAATGAATTTTGAGAAATAATTTTGGAATTGGAAATTTATTCCCGGAGTTTTATGTTGAAAATGAATAGATGTCTCAAAAATTTTTCTTAAATAACCTAATTTTAGTGATTAGCCAAACCCGGAAGAAGGCATCAGAGAATTAAATTGGGACAACAGGATAGTACACCCTAACGAATTGGCCCCGGGCCGCCCAAAACCCGCGCAAAAATGTTTTTTCAACGCAAACGACTCACGTCTCCCGTCATCTGGAAAAAAAGACCCGAAATCAAAATGAAAAACGACGGAATTCTACCAATGCTGGAACCTTAAACCTAGAAAGATCCTAAAAACGCAATTAAATATCAGTAAGGCCGGACAAAACGGCGGCATCCCTTTCGGTCACTGCACTGCAAAAAAGCCGTCGACGCTTGTGCATTTTGAAGCCCCGGTCGTCGCAGCCTACAGGACACGCGCCCCAAAACAGCCTTATATGCGAAAACAAAACGCTTTAGAATCAGATTCATACCTATTTCAGAAGACGCTCATTTTGCGGGATTTTAAGCGACATCCGATGGCACAGATTCGGGATTAACAGACGCGGTAGAGAACTTGAGTCTACCGAATTTAATTCCCAAACCTTTGAACCAAATTTTTTTCGCCCCCAATGCATCAAAACCGGATGTACTTGAATTGATTTTTAGAAACGTCAACCTCACTTTTCTTTAAGAAGTCCTCCAGGACCTCACCCAGATTACCGCCCCAGTACTCAAGCTGGATCCCGGGACTCACCTAATACCATCACAAAGAATTGTCGACTGGGTAAGCTCAAGTCTCAGCAGACCACACCACCCACCTTAATTCCCATCCTCAAGTCCGATTAGCAAGACACGAATCTTGCCGCCTGCGCCCCCAATGGCACGTCCAAAGTGCGGAGGTTTCCTGAGGAGGTCCCAGGGGAAAAACCCCGCTGGGCCTGCCAAGGGACATTAAAACCCCTTTGGACGCAAAAGGGAGGATTCGGCCCTGATTGTGGGCCAACCGAGCGGAACTGGGAGTTAGTGCCAACATCAGTCCAAGACGCCATATTGAATTCAGGAACATCGGTGGATAAGATCTCAGAATATGTTTTCCCATCTCGTTTCGAATTCCCAAAGCTAAAAGGCAACCCGGAATTCCGCAATGCCACCACCACCCAACCCAAACCTTAACACCAGTGTTTTTAGAAAAAAGGCCAATGCCACCTACAGCCCCGAGGCTCAAGAAACCTAGACTTAACTGGTGGACCCTGCCATCTCCAAAGGTAGAGGAAAGGTCGACCGATTGATTTTAAAACCACCGCGGATTTAATTCAGGTCAAGAGATCGAAGTCGAGTGGTAATCAAAGACCTTAAACCACGGAAAGCCCCGGGCATGATAAGTTAATCCTTTAAAAATCTGCCACACCTGATTAGCCTCCTTGTCCTTATCTATAACGGCCCTTTCCAATTTTTCCTACCCTTACCAAGGGTAAGCCCCATCCCTACCAACCCCACGCCCCAACCTCCTCAAGGTTTTGGGAAAATCTATGAACGCCTTATCCAACCTGGGTTTACCTGAGTTCATAAATTGAGAGGGTTCCAGTTCCAGTACCTTTGAGCCAAAACACCATGCACCAATCATAACGCACGGAACACATCAAACCAAAAAGGGGTTAAAGGGGAGCGTTTTCGACGTGGCGAAGGGTTGAAAAGGGGCAAAGGCAAAGGCTTAAAGCCGGCGTGCCCGACCGTCTCCACCACCATAGAATTTCCCGGAAGAAGTTCGATAGCGGAGGGTCAAAATCTCAACCACACCCGTCTTTTTGGGGTACCAAAGGTCCATTCCTATTATTTACCCTTTATACCACCGACATCCCACCCAGACAAAGGTAATTTGTTTGTTACGAAAGCCCACCCCATCCAAAATCCGCCCCTTTGACGCCCAATCCCGGTGATCAAACCAAAGGGGTAACATGCAGAACCTTCCCTTCAGTCACCACCTCACCAAAAGTTAAAAAATAGGGCTTTGTCCCGGCCACCTGTTTCACTATTAACCTAGAATCGCATCCCTGGGCAAACAATGCCAAAACTGTTCCGTCCAATCATGACCACCCGTCCTGTATTTCTCACCTAAAAAACATCTACACAAATTATAACATTAAAACAGATTTCTTGCGGAAGGGCGGATACATTTCCAGTGAAACCGCACATGGATCAATTACCAACCATTAAACAATATTAAAACAAGGTCAATCCGATACTTGACCCGGTTCAAGCATCCGAATGAAGTACGGGCCGCCAAAATACCAAGATAGCCTAGAAAATCACAAACGGATGGGAAATCAAAAACAATCCGAACAACCGCCCTCGCCGAGAGGGAAATTTCACCGAACGGAGGACCTGGGCCGGCCCAAACAGATAGGTCGGAAAACCACCAAAGGAAGTCCTAAAAGCAAGGATTTGGGGTTCCCCCGGGGCCCCTGAGTTTAACGGTTAGGAAAGGACATATAGCGGCTGATCCAGCCGAGGCCCCTTTGTGGGCCCCCAATCGGTAAAATCAGGAAAACAAAGGCAGCTGAGGTCCAAAATAAGAGGAAGTCTGTGCACACTTAAAGTTGACAGCCCCTGACCGTTTTGTAGCGGTTCACCCACCAGCGTGATTCAATCAAAAACGAAAAGTAAAAACAGAACACTATCACAGATGCAAAACAATTTTCACACACGAGAAGAGTTCCGTTTGAGGGGTTCAAGGATCTCTTTTCCTTTATTTGATTGTCTTTTATTTACGTGACAATAATGTCAAATATCAATTGTTTTCTATACCACCCGCAAAGAAGTAGTATTCGACTATAGTATAATAAATAAAAGATTAAATGTGATTCAAAAAAGAATGTATAAATTGAAAAAGGTATAATCATGACAATAATGACTATTCTTTCGTTTATTAGTTATCAAAAACTCAAGTTTTCCGCTTGTTCAAGCCGTGTTTTTACAGGAAAATGCTCTTGCATGATTTATTAGTCCTTCGTTGAAGGAAATTGACTTTGTCTACTTTTCTCAAGGAATTTGTTTAGATTCCTTTTGTTTACCACATACCCCAAGAGATATCCTTTACGAAATAAGCCAAAATATTTGAGTTTAATGAGGTTTAAGTTGAAAAAAGGTTAACTTTAAGCAACTGGATTTGAGACAATTTTTTATATTTCTTTTTTTAAAAAGGAAAGTTTTTAATGGTCGGCGTGTGTATAAATAAGAATAAGTTCTTTATTTTAAAGACTTGTTTTCATTCTTATTTAAAATATATCTTTTCAAAATTGTATTACAGTTAAGGATTGTGTAAGAAAGGTGGTTTTATACCATAAAATCGATACAAAACAGCAGACAAAATTGCTTTAGATAAAATTTTCAAGGGAAAGGAGAGAAAATAATCTTTTGTAATAAATAAATAGCGGTAAATTTCATTTAAGGTTTGATTTTTATCCACTTTATAAATAATAAACAAGAAAAAGAGTTCGCGCCCACATTGTTTATTCAAAAAGAGATGGATTAAGCGTAACAAACTAGGGAAGCTAGGGGTGGGTTTTTGAAATTTGAACTGGAGGTCGTGGTTTGAACTTTGCAGGACTTTTATTTCATTATATTTTATTGCGTTTCGTAGTTAAGAGGATGAGGATCGCCCGAGGACTGCGGGGAAAATCCATGCGTGGATGGGCTAATAAAAACACGTGGCTTATCTCACCCGGTAGTGTATTCGTCCTTGGACAAAAAGCCAGAAAGAAAGACTGAGGTTGCCACTTGTGAATTTAAATTTTTGCAGTTCAACTTCAATATAGATCGGGTTGTTTGAACAAAATTTAAAAGGTACCACACCAAAAACCATAAAGGGAGTACCTACCAATGGTTAATTTAATGTAGACAAATGCCCAGTGGCACCGTGAGACAAAATTTTGTGTAAAACATCAATAGTTTACAAGTCGAAATAATTTATAGACCCAAAATTTATTTGTTATGTATATCACGTATGTTCACGTTCTTTTCCTAGAAATTTTTTAAGTTCCTAGACCACTGTGTTTTTAAAAAAAACAACCACCTTTTAAAAAAATAATATTAAAGACAAGGCCCTTTAAAGATGTAAAAAGTAAAACCATAGGGACAGATGGATGATCAGGGGACGTAGTTATCCGACTTGGAAAGAAAAAATAAAATAATATTGTCAATTGGTTAAAATAATCCTTTTAGAAACCGCAAATTGCAATTTTGGTATTGTGTAATCATAAATTTATCTTGGAACCTTAAATGCCGGCAACGGTAGGTAGATCGATAAACTAGCCGTGAGGTTGAGAAAATATGGAAGAAAACGAAAAATGTTGAGTCAACGCCAGATCGGGAGCTTTATTTCCAACTGATGGCCTAAAAAGTGGACGTTTGGAAGTGAAAAAATCTTAAACGTCGTAGACGTTGCCAACTAGTTAAAACTTTGAGAATTTGGCAGAGCAGCGAGTTAAGGTCTTTATAATGTGGACAGACTAGAAAAAATGGCAATAATTGGTTCATCATTATTGAATGCACTAGGTAAGAAACCATCAAAGGAGAGTGGCAGCGGTTTGTAACGCATACCTAAAGCACCTAGAACACATAGATATGGCCACGAATATTTTGTCTCGAATGATACCCTTTGTATTAAGTCTGGTTATTTGGTTGATGTAAATTTTTTTACCATGTAAAAATGTATATAGCTACTTTTCCCTGAATTTTAAAAGTATTGAGTTAATTGACACACACCAAAGTATATAGCTTATGCTTTTTTTTTCCAAAACCGAACCAAGTATATTTTTGCCTTTCGCACGAAAGAAGTCGGATTTTCATGCCAGCAAGGGGAGGCGGGAAGGGGATTTAGATCTGTTTGCGCTTTACGTTTAAAAAATGTTAAGGCCATCCTCCTTTCCTTTACTACTACACTATACTCATACCAACAAAAACCCCAACATAAAAAGTCAGAGACTTGGTCCAAAAAAGCAGTCCAGAAATGTGATTCTTGGACTTACCCAAAGCATAAAGTAAAAAGGGTTTTTAGACGAAATCAACTTAGTTTTTGTTAAAAAATGTATTTTAGATCTATTTAAAGGCATTGCAAAAGCGTAAAAAAAGATTTCAAAAAGACTGGGAATTTAGAAAGATTGTTTAACATTTTATAAAACCAAATGCGGTTTTACGTTGTCAATTAGAAACGCTTTCAAAAACTGATCAATACATGCGAAATTCGCGCTATTTCCATTGTCCTATTGTTACAAAACTATATTTGATTCTGCATTTAAAAACTATTCTAATTGATTATGGGTATCCATTTATATTATTTTTTAAAGAGATTTATTATAGCATTTAAGGAGCGCTTTAGCTTTCGAAATCAAAAAAAATTGTTGTAAGACTTAGGTAAGAAAAAAAGGAATAATTTTAATTGCGTTTTTATATTATCGGCAAGTGGATTTCATCTGATGAAAAAGCCCTCCCATACAAATATGGAAGAATTTAAATCTGTCACCATCCGTCCGCCCGTTAAAGATGAGGTTTCAAAGGGAAATTTGGGAATTTTCCCCCAGATCTTTTGTAAATAAAAGACCTAACACGTTGAAGATGTTAATGTCATGTAGTTTGGATACAAATTCTTAAATTTTAAAAATTTAACAACAGCATGTTTTTAACAAATATATTTTAATAATAAGAGAAAAATAATCATGTTTATTTAAAAATAGTAAAGTGAACAAAATGACAAGTGTATAATAGAAGACATGTCTTTTTTAGAGCAATTTTGTCTTTAGATGTTTTCCAATTAATATTTCATGATACATCGCTAGTCGTTATATTGCAAAATAAATCACAAAAAGATAACAACGTTCACAGAAGACAAGGACTCAAAAGCAATTTTTCTAACATTCAATTTATCATTGTACTTATTTTCGATTCAACTTTGTCTATTGTTCCTTTATACAAGAAAAAATATTTTACTTTAATTAAATTGAGTGAATTATTCTTAATTATCTTCTTTCGATTCACCCAAGTGGTGCTTGTTATATGTGATAATTATCCTTTCAGCCTTCATATTAATAATCCCAAGGGTTTTTGAGGTTTGTACCATAATAGCTCGCGGATGGAATTATTTTGGAAAAGACCTATATTTTTGGAGTAAAGACAGAGCAGTGGGATGGAGTAAAATCCCGGTTTTGATTTTTAATTATAAGGATTTAAAAATATATAATAATGTATCAAATAATATAACATTATAAACAATTTTTATATAGAATCAAAATTGAAATAATTCACAAAAACATTAAAATCTTTTCAAACCTATCTCACTAATAAAAGTTTTTAACTTAAATGAAATCAAGTAATTTAAAATTTCGCAAGGTATAATTTTTACCACAAAACAATTTTAAGATAAAAAAAAAAGTTAAAATTATAAACTTCTCAATAATATATAATTAACGCAATTTTTAAACATGTAATAGTTAACAAAACTATGTTTAATCAAAAAGCAATAAATAACGAAACATTGGAAAACTAAAGGATATTTTTGATGCAATATAACTGAAAGACAAAAGAAGACTTTTGAACTTTATCTCGTTATTGATGGTTAATGGAATTTTCTACCGTGCCCTTTGAAACGTTAAAAGTTAAAGTATATTATATTTTATTTTGATTAAAAGATTTTACGATTTGTTATTCTTCAATTTTTTCTACTGAAAAGTGGGATTAGATTTATTTAAAAGAACAAAAATTATTTGTTAGGTTTTGCAACTTGTCCCATATTAAATGTTAAAAATTTTTTTTTTCAAAGTAGTTTTAAAGATTTTTTAAAACTTTACAAAGACCAGCCTTGAGAGATTGGAAAAAGACGAGGAAGAAAAAAAAACAATTGTCGATGATGATTAGTTTTGTAATCATTTAAAAAAGGTAATTATATTAGAGACCGTGTTTTATTGACGAAATTAAAATTGTAGCCAGTTTTTTATTTTTGGATTTTTCCAAAACCGGGAAGCTGAATTTCAATGACGATTTGGACAAGGGACTTGTTTAATAAGAAAAAAATTACACCCATTACCAACCGCTTAATATTAAAACCCAATTTTATTTTAATATTTTAAACCTTTCAATGAGCAAAATTAGGCGTTTAAAAAAAAAATCACTATCTTTGATTAATAACAACGCGTTTTTGATAAACGCCCGGGAAATTTTGGGTGGGGGACTTTTAAGAAACGAAAAATGGTTACGGACGGCCCGGCTTGTTTTAAAATAGATTTTTAACAGCTAATTTTACATAAGTTTTCAACCTTGGTTATTTAAGTTTGGCTTTTAATGAAAGAAAATAATTTCGTGTTTGATGCCCAAAGTTAAACAAAATATTTTTTCCTGTTATTATTATCCCGGGACAATTATAAAATTATTGATTATTATTTTATGAAACAGATTTGAACAAAAAAATTACTGGGTATTTAAATTAAGTTTTTATTTTGAAACATATTTAATTTATTTTATTTAGTTTTTTTGTTTTTAACTTTTGAATGTTATTTTAAATTGGCAGTAAAAACAAAAAAAAGCTACTTCTTCATTAAAACACTTTAACATTTAGCCCTCAAAAAAATATATTTATTAAAGAGATAAAATTTAAAAATATGGCTATTATTAATTTGTAAAAAAATTAGGAACTTTATGTTTATTTACATTTTGATGATATATTATTCCACTTTTCTGTCCATATACAGTTATTCTGTTCAAAAATTTTGAATTTGTCTTGATTAAATGAAAAAGCAATGCCTGTAGAGGAATTTTTTTTTGAATTAAAGATAATTAAAGAAATGATACGGATTTATCAGACATTTAAATATAGAGTTAATATCAAAAAATAAGAAAGTTTTTTTTATTTGAAAGGGTAAGGATAAAAATACCAAGTTTTAATTACTAAAATTAAATAGTAGGAAATTAAAATTGGGGCCAGCGTATCTAAGGAAAAAAAGGAAAGGGAGAAGGGTTCTGAAATTTATGGTGTTTCAGCTCACGCCTTTTTTTGGAGCCCCTGTCTTCTTTTTCACTTTCAAACCTTTAAAACGTTTGGTTGTAAATGTACTTTTGTTATTATAAAAACAAAATTAGATCCATCCGACGCCCTATTATAATATTGAACTTAATATTTGTCAAAACCAAAATTTTAATTAATGTTATAAGAAAAAATTAAAAGGAAGGAGGATACGAACCTGGTAGTTCTTATTTAAGAATTAAAAAGAGCCGTGTCCTTATCATTTAAAATGGCGTTTGAAAATGTTAAATTAATTAAAAAGATGATAAAACGACTTTAGACACCTTAAAGGGTTTCTAAATGGCAGAAAAAGACTACAGCAGCATTTGAAAGTTTTTTACTAATTTACTTTTATGTGCCTTATTTTGAAGCTAATTTGCCATTTTTAGATGCTCCTTTTGAGATCCACTGTTATGAACACATATTTTCTAGAATTTTAACCGAAAACCTTTATTAACTCTTCAAAAATTTTATTTTATGAAGAGAAAAAGTATAAATACATTAATTCTAATGACTATACAACTTTTCTGTAAATCTATTTTTCTTGCACCATACAATTTTTATAAGATGTTGATGTTGCTTTTAATTACCATCACAGTTGATATTAATGATGAAGATAAATAAAAAAATGGACTGGGTAAAATCTTTCTTTTACAAGAACAGTAATATTTAATTTGGTCTAAAAGATAAATAAATGGTAAATTTAGAGCCACGTTTTTGAACAAACAAAACCGCCTTTTGGAAAATAACCTTACCATATTCAATTGACCACAAACCAGCCAGAATTTGTTTAAAGTTTTAAAAGAACTATTTTGTTTGTGTGGCAAAAAACCAGATCAGGAGGGGAAGGTAAAAACATATTAATGTTTTTGAAATACCATTCCAAAACTTTTTCCGGTTCCAAGACTGGGTTTCAGATTGTTCGAAAAAACATAAAGAGAATATAAAAATATGAAATATAGAAACTGGTTAAATGTCCAAAAGAGGTATATGATGAAAGGTTCAATTTAAAAACTGAAAGGGAAAACAATAAACACAAAGCGGACTGTCCCTTTAACACATCATTAGATCAAAAAATATATAACACACCTACCATAATTAAACAATTATTTTTAAAAAGTTTTGGATTTCCCATCAATGGATTAACTTTGTATTAGGGGCAATTAAAACACAAGGAGTAGCGGCGTCATTAAAGAATAGGATGGGGGAAAAAAAGCGCCTCCCCACAAGGGATTTTAAAAAGAAAAGTTTTAAAGTATTTTGGTCGTTACATTTTACTTTAACCCTTTGGATGTATTAGGTTACGAAAAACATCCGTTTACAATGGAATATGGGATGCATCAGACCGTTATCTAAAAAAAGTGATAATTTTAAACAAATCCTTGCTCTGAGGTAATAATAATTATTATTATTTTTTAAGTCCAACGTTTTCCAAAAATAAAATTATTATTTTTCGAGTTCCAGCCTTGGGAAAAAAGCCCCATTGGGGGTTTGGTCTTTCCCATAATCATTCCACATCAGTTTTTCAAAACAGAGCATAATAAAAAACTGAATTTTAAAAAAAAATATCGTTTATTAAATAATTGAACTAAAACCAAACTTTTGTTTTTAGGTTCACCTTCATTGCTTATATTTTGAAATCACTAGAGTAAGACCCTTTTCGTCTTCACAAAGATTAACACGATAGGGAAATAAATATTTGAGCATTGTTGGAGTCTTTAAATAAGTTTATCAATATTTTTTCTCACCATAGAGAATCGAGCGAAATATCAAATTTACTTTATTTTGTACTAAGTTAAATTTCTGAATCTTTTTGCTATTCATTAAACACAACAACAAAATAAAAAGTTATTTTACCCATACCCACCTTTTTTAAATTCTTGTTATTTGTGTGGGTTTTACATCTCATTCAATCATGCGTAATTCTTTACAAAAAAAAAAGGGGATGAAAAAAAACTTTCACCTGAACGGAAAACAATGTTTACCCATCTTCTCTTTTGTTGTCTGCCAGACAATGTATTTAAATTTTATCTATGCACATTGTTATTTTGTCACAAGAAAAAAGTTTCGGTTGGGGATAAGCTTAAGGTGAGCCTGAGTTTTCGAGATATTAAAACAAATCGGGAAAATATTTTTCTTCCTTTTATCATTATTAAAAACTTAATAATATGTTTTATCTAAAAACTAACTAAAATATTATTAATGTAAATTTTTTTATTCCTTTAAAGGTGAAGGAGATTGGAGTTGTTCATCATATCAAAGTCCTTTTACCCTACATTTGTATAAAGAAATTTTGAGGGGTGAAAATTAGACTGTTTTTGTGGCTTGAAGGGACAAACCAACAAAAAAAACAGAAGGTTTTAACAACGTCAGCGACGTTTAAGCACCGCCCCCAAAGAAAATGGGTACCATATTTTAGACAAGAACGGACATTGATTTTATAAACTAAAATTTTTAAGGGAAACCATCGATTTAAACGGGGGGTTTTCCAACAAAATTAAAAAGTTATTTTAAAAAGAGGATTTCTCGGGCCACTGGTGGGAATCCAATAACAAAAAATAGTCCAGGAAACGGAAATTAAAGTAAATCAAAAAGTTCTTTTGCTGTATTTCAAAAAAAAAATTATTAAACAAAAAAGGTGAGCCAAATTTAAAGAAAAGTTATATTATGAAAACATTTAATACAAAATCCTATGGTCGCCTGAATAGGATGGAAGAGCAGGAATAAAATAAAAGAAAAGGGAATTCCATAAAGGATTTTAGAACCTTTTATAAAAAAATGATTGATATAAACTTTGATTTTAATTATCTCTATTCTTCATTTGTTTTCAATTAAAATATTTTCAATTTTGATTGGTAACCAAAAGTTTGATAAACCCTTCCGTGGGCTAGGTAGACTTTCTTGCTTTATACGTTTGGAGGTCGTGGGTCGAATCCGGGAAAAATTTTGTTAATTATTTCAATTAGAAAATAATTTTATCGTTGTTTTCGGGGTTAGGGGAAATATGGGCTGATCCCAATTGTTCAGATAACCTGGTGCAGGGATGCAAAAAGTTGTAAGATGTCAGAACCCTTTAAATTTTAAAAATACTTATCCTTAGAATACAGTTTATTGGTTTGAAGGTGGGTGCCGCTTCTCGAAAATTTTACCAGGTAAATCTGGATGGATTAGGCGACCCCATGATTTTTGGGAAATGGTAGGGAAAGAGTGAGCTAATCATTCATTTAAATTTTTTTTCCTATTAATTTTATACATAAAGAAATAGGAAACTTTTAACCAAGAAATGAGTATCCCTTTAAAAAAAAAAAAGTTTTAGGTCAGAGGCTAACTTAAAAATATAAAATAGTCTGTAAAAAGGACGAGAAAACGTAAAAAAAAGAATAAAACAATTCAAAAAGGGTCCATTGATTCAACAAATTATTGGAATTTCAATTGTGGTTCCATCAAAGTTTTTTTTGTATCTGGAACACTTTAGCCCCTCCATTATCGGGTTAATGAAATCGTTATTTTACCCTTTTCATCGTCAGAGAAGTAAACTTTCTTTTATATTATTTCTTCTGATAAAGTTTTATATTGATTCCGAAATCATTTAAATTTAAAATAATAATATTTACAATTTAACCGAATAATTAAAAAAAACTAAATAAACCCAATTGATCCTTTAAGGAATGGATATCCAAAATATTAACGCAAATTATATTAAGATCTTTTTATTCGCTACCCCAAAAAAATTTCTTTTTAGATTCAAGGTTTTAAAAGAGATCTTAATTTTATAAGGCAGGCCAACTTTATTTTTGATTTGGTTTCCATTGGTTTTAAAATTATTGAAATGTTTTAAAACGTAAAAAGAACAAATTGGGGAAGGAGAGCCCGAAAAGAAAAAACAAGAATACACGTAGTTGTTATGCATCATAATAGTTTTATTTATTTTGAGAAAAACTGAAAATTTAAAATTAAGACTTTTATAAATATAAAATTAAAATGTCCTTTATTTTTATTTATTAAGAGCCATAATAAAAAAACGATGAAAAAAATTATATATAAATCTAGTAATAAAACGAGGTATATATATGAAAAAACAATCCAATTGAGACCCCCAAAGTATAAAAAGTTTTTACGTCAGTCGACAGTCTTTAGTGGATGTTGAGAACTGTTTGTTTTCAAAGAAACCGACATCGCAGATTCCGACTTAGCCTCATTGAAAGTCCTCCCGGGGAGGTCCAATTTTACCCTTTAAAAGCTGTGAAAATGACTAAATTTTAACTAATTGCGGGGGTTTTTGGGAAAAAAAAAAATTGTCTCATTTTATAAAAAGGCAAAAAAGATTTTTAATTATATTAAAACCGAAAAAGAGCCAAGTTTTTCATTACAAGTTTTTATATAAAAAGCATATCTGTAATGTAAGAATATGCTGTTATCTATAATAACTTTAA
This sequence comes from Lamproptera curius, assembly GCA_029286875.1. Classification (NCBI taxonomy): domain Eukaryota; kingdom Metazoa; phylum Arthropoda; class Insecta; order Lepidoptera; family Papilionidae; genus Lamproptera; species Lamproptera curius. The sequence goes on along the minus strand of JAGSMT010000128.1, from coordinate 58,734 downwards.
CAATTTCGGCTATCTGATTTATATTAGTTAAAATATTTAAAACTCCAACGTTTTTTAAACTGTCTTACCAAAAGGAGAGACTTAGATACACAGCGTTTGATTCGACTTTTTTCAATAATTTTGTTTTTAAAATGAGAAGGAATTTTAAGTTTTAAGGACTTTTAAAAAGTAAAATCATATCAATAGAGTAACACAAAAAAATTTCGGAAAAGTTGACAGTACGAATATTTGATATTTCTTCTAGGGAATTGAAGAATGTTTGGGCCGATTAAATTTAAAAAGTTTACCAGGAGTCCTTTTTTTTCAAGAAAGATAAAAAGAAAGGATTAGCGGTTTCCCGATGCTTCTAAGAATTTTTACATTTTGCAGAATTATGTTTGGGAAAATGTAAAGGTGAAATAAAATGAAAAAGAAAAGATAAACCGGATTACTAAAAAAATAATTGGATGTTTGTTTGAAATCAAACTGTTTTTTAAATGAATACTTGGTGATTTTAAACCAATAAAAATGACGCCCCGTGGCCTAGCGGATTTTGCTTTATAAATCGGAAGTCTTTTAATCCGGGAAACAACAAGCCGAAACCCAGATGTTGGTTTTGGTTGGTTGAAACCACCGATCCCCAATTGTCTGGAAGATGATCCATGGTGAATCATGTAAAAAGTCTCCAAACCAAACCGCATTGGACCAGCGGTTTTTTGAGAGGCCCCTTATGGAGAAAGGTGGAAATCAAATAACAACACATATGATGATGTTGATGATCGAGAATATAATAAATTTTTTTTTATTTTTCTGTTTTTCCAAAATTCACGGTTTGTTCAAAAGGGGGTTAACTGAAAGACGATGAAAGGGAAGAACTTAAGCTTTTTTTTTGTATTTTTATTTTACAGAATGTGGGCAAAGCGAAATTTTTTAAAACCGAACAGCCGGGTAAACGAGAGTCAGCGTGTAGCCAGGGAAGCGGGGTTTCCAGATCTTAATTGTAATTAATTATTTTTAGTTTGTACTCGACCTATGCAAATGAACTGGTTTTTATCGTTAGAGCCAGCAGTGGTATTATGCTTGGATTTAAAATTTAATTTATCAATTATGGGTCCCAAGCAGGTGGTAGAACCAACCATCTTCTCTATTGAAATTTGGATGTTTTCTTATCACAATAGCCTCACGGATCATCCTTGGTAGGAATCGGTGTTCTTTAGCGGTTTGAGATCAAATCTGATGTAATGGTTTAGGGTGATTTAAGAGTATGGTCACACACGCCGACTTGTTCGGACTTTATGTTTGATGTCAGCTATATGTTCCTTCACGCGTTCTTATTGCTCGCTTTGTTTGTCACTTGTACACTCCTAGATCTTGTAGAGGAATGTTGCACTTGACAGGTGGTAGGAATTGACCAATCTTCTTCAGGGCTTGAAATAAAACTTGATTGAAGCCCCCTTAAAATGTAGCCAATATTGTCAGTTACGCCTCTCACAAAATGTAGAACTGTCACTATGACGCTGCGCTGGCGGAGCAAGCTTGTTGTCTCGCAGCACTTGCTTAACATGGTGTGAGCTCAGCCGCCAGGTGTGCATCATCACAGATCCCTCGTGCTCTCTGAAACATGTAAGATGGTAAGATGGTAAATGTATCATCTCTAAATTTCATGAAGAAATGCAGGGACAACGAGCTCGTCCCCACGTGTGTCCGGATATCACCTAATAAGGACATCTGTGGTAGCCCAAGATCTTAAACCAGGCAAGTATTATATTGTTGAGGAGGGTAATCCAACAACACGATCCGATCTGAGCCATAAATACCACATAGAAAATTCATCAAGTGATATTAAATCAATTTTAACGCTGTTGATTTTGAAAGGGCGAAGTAACAAATGCAATAATAAACAAATAATTAAATTGAAACATTTTTAAACAAATCTAATGCTGAAGAATCTTAACAACGTTCAAACGGAACGCAACTTTCCTAAGTGACAGCAGTAATGACGTACGCGCGGTTTGTAATCTGTCACAACAACCACTGGATGAACCGACTTTGATAGTATTATCAAAGGATTTAATTTCGCAATCGCACCGCGAAACATTCCGTAGGAGCAAATTGTATGTAGTGTGGATTGTAACTTGCGCCAAAAGACAACGAGGTAATTTTTTCATATGTATAAAATGGTGACAATACCAAATAAATTTTAAGGAAAATGTTCCTAATAATAGTACTACGTAATAATAACAGCATTCTTAATTAGCAAAATAAGAATAAATTGATGTTCGGACAAATAGTTCTTTTCTTTTCTTATAGCAATTTTTGAAGGTTATTTTGAGAGCGGCTTCTACATCATACATCATCATCAACAGCCTGTGATAGTCCATTGTTGGACATAGGCCTCCCCCATTACCCACCCTATCCATTAGGGGTTTGGACCGTATCCCACCACGCTGGTCCAATGCGTTGGCTGGGTGGACCGACTTTTTACATGCCCATCCGACGCATGGATCATCTTACTTTTCAGACAATTGGGTGATCGGCCCAAATTGCAACAATGAAAATTTGTTGAGTCCCCGCAGGATTCAAACCCACGACCTCCGGCTTCTGAAGCACCACGCCCATATCACTAGGCTACCGAGGCAGTTGGAGGTACGGAGCGGCTTCTACTCAGATTTATCTGCATCACAGTTCTTACGTACACGTTCTTGGTGGCATTTTATTAACTATAAGGTTTTTTACATAGTCATGAAATTATAAATTATTTTAATTTTATTTGCTTTTATACTTTACGTAAATGAAAGAATGTAAATAACCTGTTAAAATTAGCCTCATCCGACGGATATTGTCCTATTTAACCGGAAAACAACGATGAAGCATTGTTGTGCCAGCATATTTTTGTTGCTTGTTTATTTATAAACTAAGAATGTATTAACAAAAATTAAAAAGCACTGCCGAAGTAATAAAAGCCGATAGCCGAGATATAGAAATTAATTTTGTTTTTGCTCGCGCCTTTATTTCTGGAGGAACGCCGCCTTTCATGGCTTTATTTATTTCTTATTTGTGTGGCGCATTCACAATGAGCCATTGTTGGCGCTCGGCGCACCCAATGAGCCGCCCCGCTTCGTGGCCTGAAAGGTTCATCTCAGCTTTATTCCCAAACTCTAAATTAAATTTTTGTTTCGCTTTGACTTTAAATTTAATGACAATGGCTAAATCAGTTATTATATATTTGTAATTAATTTTTTTTTCACAATTCGGAAAAAGTTTAATGTTTACGCCTAAAAAGTATATTTGTATTATAAAGATCGCATACTATTTTTGCGGAATAGTTGCTTAAATGTTGAAGATTAGGCTGACAGAAAAATCCAAACACTTTATTTCAAGTTTATAGTAAACTCAAAATATATATCTATATATACAGCGACAGACAGCTAGTACGGTAGATCACATAAGAGTTCGCTAAAAAGCGACTAAATAAAATAAAGAAGTTTTAACTTAGATGTATAACTGCATTTCATAAATAAATTAGATAATTATGTCCTACTCATACAAATTTAAAAAGTTTTCAGGAGTAAAGAAATTGTTAAAAACGGGGCGTGTAAGCTCCTATTAACAGCAATCTATAAATAGCAAGTCAACGTTTCATTATATAATTTACGATTTTTCCATTTGATTGATTTGTGTCATAACGTTTGGAGCGTCCGAGGTAGAGTCGCGAGTGGCACGTAGCAAGTGGCTATTGTGGGTGCGCACCGTGGCGCTCACAGGCATCCGATGAAGTGCCAACACCAAGGTTAGAAGCTGTGATAAAAATATGAAATTATTTATGACTTTACTATGGCAGTAAAATGGCAAGTATTTAGCAATAAAAGAGATTTTTAAAATTATTATTTAATTAATGTCTTGTTATTTAAATGTACATATTTTTTTTCAATTTAGTTTAACTTATTTAAAACTATATTTATTAAATAAAATGACTGTACGGATTATATCGCGTTTATTTTACATAAAATTCCCGACGTTTCGAACACTTTACAGCGGCCGTGGTCACGGGGTAGACTGGGATGTCATGCGTCTTGTAGCCAGTGCTGAAGCGGGGTTTCCAGATCTTAATTGTAATTAATTATTTTCAGTCTGTACTCCGACCTATGCAAAATGAACTGGTTTTATCATTCAAAGTCAAAGTCAAAATCATTTATTCAATTTAGGCTCTACTAAGCACTATGAACGTCAAAAATTATCCATTTGCCACCGGTTCACAAACTCAGACCCATCCAGAGAAGAACCGGCAAGAAACTCTGCGGTCTTTTTTTTAAATATTAGTATTTACAAAAGTTTACCAATACATTTTTTTTAAGTAACCAGGATTTGCAATCGCAAAATATAAACTATTTCCACACATCTTGGTCCTCAATATAATTTATAACAGAATAGTGGGCTTTTCTATAACGTTGTTTCGACAACTTTACAGCTCGAATCATTCAGTTGCGTTTGGAAGGCATTTAATTTATTGTCATTCTTATACTATTATACATGAAAGATTTTTTTGGTTCGGGTCAATTAAATCAGGGTAGCTCTAGGGGTCAATTATCTTTTTAGCAAACATATGAATATTTTGACGTGCGTACATAATATTTTCAAATATGTATAGCGAGGTTAAGTTAAAATTTCAGTTTTATTAAAAACATTACGTAAAGATTCCGGAACCGAGATTGTAGATGCTCTAACAGCCTGTTTTGTAGTATAAATATTGTGTTCAAACCGGCTGCAGTTCCTATAATAATAATCCATAGGACGTAAGACTGTAAAAGTACGCGTAGTAAAATAGTTTTGCAGTTGCCTCGTCAGCAGCTGCCTAATTTTGCGTGTGCAAGATTGCTGTACTTAGTTTCTTAGTAAGTTTTTCAATATGTGCTCTCCACTAAATCTTAGAATCAATAGAAAATCCAAGAAAAACGGTAAAACTTTCGTACGGAATGACCTATCATCAATTTTAATATTTTGAAAATCCGACTACTTACAGAGAGTAAAACATAAGCATTTAGTTTTGTTCGCGTTAAGTACTAAGTTATTGGACGTAAACCAGTTTGACACAATATCAATTGCCTTATTTGGCATCTCAACGTTATGGTCATTTTTTTACCCTTAGCAGTAGAAGTGTCATTTGCAAAAGGACAGCTTCGCACAGCCTCTCCAATACCAGACGCTAGTCATTTATATAGACCAGGAACAGAAAAGGTCCCAAAATTGATCCTTGAGGAACACCCATCCTCACAAGGAGTCAGATGACAGAGTGTCATTTACGTATACATATTGTTTTCTATTGCGTAGGTAAGAAGATAGAAAATAAAGAACAAACCCAGGTACACCGTAATACTTTAGCTTATTGATTAATATGTCATGGTCCACACAGTCAAAGGCCTTGGAAAGATCACAGAAGATTCCAATAGAATCGCAGCGATCCTCCCATGCCCGTGGAACATGAGAGACTAACTTAATACCAGCATTTACTGTTGATCTACCTCTGGTAAAGCCAATCTGGTGATCACTTAAAATATCATGTTTGGAAAAGTGTACTAAAAGTTGTTCTAAAATATTTTTTTCTAAAATTTTACTAAGTGCTGGCAGTATAGAGATTGGTCTATAATTTTCTATATTAATTGTACAACCTGATTTAAAGACTGTATTGTGGGTGCGCACCGTGGCGCTCACAGGCATCCGATGAAGTGCCAACACCACGGTTAGAATGTGTGATAAAAATATAAAATTATTTATGACTTTACTATGGCAGTAAAATGGCAAGGATTTAGCAATAAAAGAGATTTTAAATTTATTATTTAATTAATATCTTGTTATTTAAATGTTCATATTTTTTTCAATTTAGTTTATAATCTTCAATATTAACTGTACAACCCGATTTAAAGACTGGTACTATTTAACTGAATTTTATTAACTGCGGGAATCTACAGGTCCTTATAGATGCATTATATATTATGGCCAATATGGGGATACATCTTGAATTATTAAATTAATTACCCATGTTGATAAACTCCACAAGTCTTCTGTTTTGTTTTATTTATTATATTAAATGCCTTCACATTGTCTATCCAATAGTTTTAGGTGTGATAAGGCTGAATCAGAACTAAATTTAAGTGTTTTGTAGTTTCATGAGCTATGTTTGTAAAGTAATTTTGGAACTCATTAGCTACCTCAGCCTTTACCTTAATAGTTTTACCCTGTATATTTAGGTTCGAGGGTCATTCCTCTGTTTTGTGTTTCTTCCTGTCTCCGTATTTATAACTTGCCAGGTAATCCTAATTTTATTTTATTTTTATTTTTTTTTTATTTTACTTTATTATGGCAACAAACAGTCATTACAAAGATATTATATAGCTTATATTACTAATAACGAAGACAAAATAGTGCCGAAAAAAAAAAGATAACAAAATAGTACATAATAGCGAGCTTATAACTAAAACATTTCTTAAATTTACGCCGCATGTATGTATTACATTTTTATCAACAATGTTTAACAATATTTTCAGAGTTTATATAAAGAGTCGAAACATTTTAAAGGTTAACAAATGCTATTTTCTAACAAGTAACATTTATATTATATTACTAATTACCAACTAACTTTTTATAAATACAATTCCTAAATTCAATGTACGAAAGATGAAAGAGGTCTAAATCTGAAAAATTTTATTATATAAGTGCGGTAGTCGAGAGGTGAAACAATTCCTTGTATAATTTTTATGGAATTTGTGAGGAACAAAAATGTTTTTGGAACGTGAGGGGCGTATAGGTAATCTAGACCGTGCTATAAACGATATTTCTTACAAAAGTGAAAGACAATCAATTTGATTATTTAAAAGTTTAAATAAAAAAGACATATCATATTGTTTACGACGATTTTGAGGACAACATTTTAGTATTAGTTTCAGTTTCAATGGCCGAGCCCATTCGATAGGTTAAACTATTCAGAAATTTTCTTGTACTTCTTCTAATCGCTGGATATGGCATCCATAATAGGGACCCATACGACACAGCTGTATTCAAGGATAGGTCTTACGAAAGCAAAATAAAGTAATTTGAGTGTATTTGGATTATTGAATGGTTTACTAATTCTGTTAATGAAGCCAAGTGTTCTAAAAGCTCTTTGGATAATTGAATCGAGGTGTAAGGAAAAGGACATTTTACTATCCATTATAATGCCGAGATCTTTAATTGAATTGGTTCGTTTTATGCTATGATCATTAATTTTGTAATTAAATTTGAAGAAATTTAATTTACGAGTATATGTCATTGCAAAACATTTTTCGGCGTTAAGAAAAAGTTGGTTAGCTGTGCAATATTTAGTCAAGGAGACAATATCGGATTGTAATTGAGCACAATCTTCGGTTGATCTAATCACCCGGAAAATTATTGTGTCATCAGCATATTGTAGGACTTCAGAATGATGTATACTAGAACCAATATCATTGATATACAGAGAAAAAAGTAGAGGGCCTAAATGGGATCCCTGAGGCACCCCGGAGGGCACGTCCAGGAAGCTAGAGCAGTAACCCTGAACGAAAACTGCTTGACTTCGGTTCTTTAAATAGGATTCCAGCCACCTCAAAAGACTACCATGAATACCAGCTTTTAAGAGTTTGTTTAACAATAGGTCATGATTTAATTTATCAAACGCCTTTGAAAAGTCAGTGTAAATAACATCTACCTGAAGATTACTATCCATGGCTCGCAAGATTTTATTTGTAAATAAAAGCATATTTGTATCGACGCTACGGTTTTCAGAGACAAAGTGTCGTACGGTTATTCAATTGACAGCTCGATTTTTTCAAGAATTTTACCAAATGTGCATAGTTTAGAAATAGGCCTATATTCTGTTATAAGGTCCCTTTTGTTAGATTTGGGAATAGGTGTAATAAGTGTTTTTTTCCATAGATTTGGAAAAACACCTGTTTTAAGTGATAAATTAAATAATTTGGTGACAGGTATTAAAAGTTCATTCGCACATTTTGATACGAGGATGGGATGAATACCATCAAAACCAGGTCCTTTATGAATATTAATAGACTTTAACTCTTTAAGGATAACATCAGCTTCGAGGTTAACAGTGTTTATATCAACAGTCGACTCCTTTGATAGTTCATTGTCTGGTATGTTAATATTCGGGTGTGGAATAAACACACTATGAAAGTAATTGTTAAATGCTTTACATATGTCTAAGCCATTAGATACAGTTCTGCCTTGGTAAGTCATATTCTCGGAATGGGGTTGCTCATTTTTGGACTTTACGAAAGTCCAGAAGTACTTGATTGGTTTTAATTTTTCTTCAGAAAAATTTTATATTGTCTGTAGAATGTCGCTCCATCTTTGAAAACCTTGATCTAAGTAGAGAAAACGAGTGATAGTCATTCGGATTTCGGTAAGTTTTCTTTTTAAAACTTCTTCGTTAACTCTTTTCTTTCCCTTATTTTATAAGAGGGCCTGTAAACCATGGTGGGTGTTTAATATTTTCTTAAATAGTGCGTAAGATGTTGTAGAAGATTGATATTAATATTTCTAGATCACTTGAAGAAGAAAAGTCAAACTCTACGCTGAATTTTTTTCGAGTAAAAGTATGCTTAAGTGGTTGACGTTTAATCAGATTAACATTTATTTCTAACGCTTTATGATGAGAATCCTCTGGAGTAAGTGGTTCGAAGGAAGAGGTTACAAGGATGCGCTCATTACTAAAAACCAAATCAAGGAGCCGATCGTTGACATTAAATTCAGAAGTTATACTGGAATAGTAAGGAATGATTCATGAAATTTGCAGGTAAGGGAGGCCAATGTTCATTATTTGTATGAATGTTCATACAATCAAGTTCATCATCATAATACCATTCTGCTTTTGGAGACATTAAAGTCACCCAATATAATATAAATATCATTCGGCTTTATATTCATCATATCAGTAACTTTTTCAAAGAAGCTGCTAAGCTGTAACTCATGGCAATCATTATGGGGAATGTAGGTAATCGCAATATGAAGGAACGCTGGGAGATTGGGAGGAGGCGTAATGACGGAGGGCATGTTACAAAGTGGTATGCTTACCCATAATTCATCCATTAATAGGAGACGATCACTTTCTGCTTCTGTATGTTTTGTCAGATTTCGTCTACTAAACGTTGCGTTAATGTTGGCGCACAATGTCCGCCGAACTGCTACCAAAACTCCGCCACCCCGCGACTGGCTTAAGTTTGGATCGCGGTCACAACGAAAAATATCGTATCTATCATCAAAGTATTCATAGTTATTAAACTTACTGTTGAGCCAAGATTCTGTTATGCAAATTATGTCATAGTCACAATTTATTATGCTAGTCAGAAATTCATGGGATTTGGTACGAAGTCCCCTCACGTTTTGATAATAAATGGATAACGTATTGTCAATAGCGCCTTTTATAAATAAGTAAATAACAAGATTTCATTAATCCAAGAAATTGAATCACTCTCGCTGGAAGATGTGGTAAGATGAATTTACAAGTAACAAAATTAAAATACAAAAAGGTTACAACATTAAAAATCGAATTACATAAAGACAAAAATGATTAGGTGAAATTTCTATGTACTTAATATTATTTATAAAAAATAACTTATTGTAGTACAAAATGTAGTAAATTATTAGTCATATTATTTTCTTCAAATCAGCTTCGGTTGTTATTAGAAGCGATTTCGTAGAATCATTTTTCCTTAAAAATATTTTACAATCGGATATCCAGATATACTTAAAGCCTTTATCTTTACCAAGTTCACGGACTTTTCTGTACAACATCTTATTATGTGGAGCTAGATGGTCATTAAGGAATATTGGTTTTGCAGGTCCATCCAGATTTAGGTCAGCTGTTGTTAAACCTCTGCGTGCGCGTACTGCCCTAAAGATTGTTTTTTTGCTGGTGCCTTACAAATCTTACTATGATGTTGGGAGTAAGAGTCTGCGACGCAGAGTTGCCTCCTGTATTCTTGTTTGGAAACCTCCTGACTCGATGAATGTAGTCGATATCATTTGGACTAATTTGGAAGCCGACTTTTGCTGCGATTGTGTTAATTATATTGTAAATTTTCGCTCTTCAACACAGGTACTCCAGTGATTTCAACATTATTAATTCGTGACTGCTGATCTTTCAAGCGCAGTTCACTAGACAATTCAGAAAAGTTTATACAGCTGTCGCCTAAGATTTTTTCAATATTTTTAATTTTGTTGTTTGTTGCTTCAGTTATGTCTGTCAATTTGTATTTAATTGCGTTTTGCTCTCGAGTTAGGTTATCATTTGAATCTTTTAAAACTTTATTAAGCCCGTCGACTTCTTTTTTTATTAAACTATACTCATATTTTAATTCAGTAATAGACTTTTCAATTTCGATATTTGTGTTTTGAATTTGAATGTTTTGCAACTTGATTTCGGCTACTTCAGATACCAGCTTAGTTATTATTGCACTTTGGTCCCAATCATTTTTGAAAGCGACATGTCTTGCTCATTTTCCATGTATACAGCATTTCTTTAATTTCTCGCTGAAATTCTTTTAAATTATCATTAGGAGAGAGATGCTCGGTGCGAGGTCGTTTTGCCGCGTTATGTTTACAGAATGACATTTCACCATGCTAGAAAGCTAAGCTAATATCAGGTTCAGAAAGACATTGATTCACTGTTGAAGGTGGCGCTCCCAAACGTGACATTTTGCCGATCAATTTACGTGAGCGTTAATGAATTTAATACGTATTAAGTTAGTGACAGCTGTCGGGTACAAAGTCCGGAAGGATTGCAAAGCAGTGTGCAATAAGGATGCAAAGAGTTAAACACGGTTAGCGCAACTAAGATGGTGCACTCCACTTGTTGTTGCCGATGACCTCTAATAGGCACAAAAGTCGAATAATTATCACTGTTTTATTACTTTTGCAACTATAATAAAAATCATTACACTTGTTAGAAAACATGGAACTTATTCTTGCTACCATATTAATATTTACTGTTAAATATAAGTATTTATACCACTTTTAGCGTAAAAGTACGACGGAATTTTAACACTGTTGATAGACGCTCGCTTATCGTCAAACTGAGAACTTCTGAGACTGAAAACTTTATTAGAGGATGACTTTATTTTATGATTTAAATACATTGCCTTAGCCATCAAACAAACTTGTTTAAATATTTTAGATACGTTCTCACATAGTTATGAAATTTTACATTAGATGTTAATGATTTTGATCGTACAATAGATATAAATAATCCCTGCTACGCCTAATTCCCATAGTAGCCCAGTCACTGAAATTCAGTTTCTTATTACTTGTAATAGTTTTCTTAGTAAAAACAGCATTTTATTCACTGGAAAAAATATTAGACAATGCTCCAAAGTCTTTATTACGATCCAAAGTCAATTTTAGGTTTGGAAGCTTAGCTTTTACATTATACTTAAATTGTTTAATTCTGTTCCTGGTAATAGGTCTATACAAGATAAGAAAGTTACTTATAGGAGTACTTAAAGAGATCTGTATTTTTAAGGCTTTATGATCTGAACGAATACCGCTTAAGACAGCCCGATCTATAACTTTACAATTAACAAACACATTATCAATACAAGAGGCACAAGATGGTGTTAATCTAGTTGGTTAAACAAAAAACACACATTGAAGATTGAAGCTTTTAATTAGAGTTAAAAACTGCAATGTGTTCGGTGAATCATTTAGAATGTCTATATTAAAGTCTGCACATACAACAATATGCTTCTTTGAGTTAATAATTTTTCTTAGAGCATCCTCCATAATAATATAAAAATGTCCAACATTACCAGAGGTATGTCTATACAGACATAAGAATATGTACTGTTCACATTCTGCACAAGCAATCTCACATCGTCGTTCAATCGAGTATGCTGTGATGTCCTTTCTTTCTTAAAATTTAAATCAATTTTTTGTGTAATATAAGGCATCCACCTCCAATAGCAGTCACTCGATTGAATATACTGGCAACTGAATAGTTTTTTAAGCCAAATTACACATATTTAAGCCATGTCTTAGTAAAGCACAAAACATCTACATTATCCTTTTCAATTAATAATTCTATATCTAGTACTTTGCCAGAGAACCGATTTATATTTTGATAAAAAATATTTATACAATTAGATATTGTGTTCTCTGTTGTCAACCTTACATTACTAAAAAAGTATTATCCTCAGTATTAATAGAAAATCTATTAAAAACTGCATTGTCACTATTAATGTTATATGCCAACAATGTAGCTATTTTGTGCTTAATTTTCTTTGGCAGATAAATAGTATCCCGAGTCAAAATAAGATTACTTATGAATTTATAGTCAAACAATTGAAAAATGTCATTTGATCTGTATGTCAAGTGATGTAAACACTGATTAAGTTTTAATTTCTTTCATTGTTGAGTTTTTCATTATGGACACTGTGTATGGAATGCACACCATATAATCTTTTAACCTTAAGGTTGACAATTGGGTAAAACTGTAAATCAAATCATGTTTTTCAATTTAAGTGATACCTATCATTATTATTAAGATATTAAGAGTTGTGTCACTGTTCATTTTGAGTTTTAATATTGTGTCAATTATTTTATGTATTTTGGGAGGCAGTGATTTATAACAGTTCTACTACTAGTAAGGAGCTTATTTAAGTTTGCACCAATACCTTTACCAATGCTATCACTAAACACTAATGTATTATGCCTATGTTGATGGCACACTATTTTCTTGTCTGAACAACTTTGTGCTTTTGTGCATAACTGGATCACTATTCAGTGACTCAGTTTCTATAAAGTTGCCTGAATTACAATTGCAATTTGAATTGAAATGACCATTCACAAGGAGTCAAATCTTTCTGCATTAAATTTACTACTGTCTACTAAATTATTTAATGCAATGATATGCTCCTGTATTTCTTTTTGAGAACATTCATATTTTAACGACAAATTCTGCAATGACTCTTCTAAATTGGTAATTTTGTCTTGTAATTTATTTTTTTCTGAATTTAGTGATTCTACTATGTTATTAAATTTATGTTTTTGCAATGTTAATTTAGATCCTAGCTTTTTATTTTGTTTTTTGTGTCCATGAATTTTTCTAATAAATTTACAAACTTTTTTGTACCTTTTCATATTATTTTGACTCAGTTTTGATTGGCTATTTTATACACAATAGCCACTTGCTACGTGCCACTCGCGACTCTACCTCGGACGCTCCAAACGTTATGACACAAACCAATCAAATGGAAAAATCGTAAATTATATAATGAAACGTTGACTTGCTATTTATAGATTGCTGTTAATAGGAGCTTACACGCCCCGTTTTTAACAATTTCTTTACTCCTTAAAACTTTTTAAATTTGTATGAGTAGGACATAATTATATAATTTATTTATGAAATGCAGTTATACATCTAAGTTAAAACTTCTTTATTTTATTTAGTCGCTTTTTAGCGAACTCTTATGTGATCTACCGTACTAGCTGTCTGTCGCTGTATATATGGATATATATTTTGTAGTTTACATAATCTTGAAATAAAGTGTTTGGATTTTTCTGTGCAGCCTAATTTTCAACATTTAAGCAACTATTCCGCAAAACAGTATGCGATCTTTATAACACAAATATACTTTTTAGGCGTAAACATTAAACTTTTTCCGAATTGTGAAAAAAAAATTAAATACAAATATATAATAACTGATTTAGCCATTGTCATTAAATTTAAAGTCAAAGCGAAACAAAAATTTAATTTAGAGTTTGGGAATAAAGCTGAGATGAACCTTTCAGGCCACGAAGCGGGGCGGCTCATTGGGTGCGCCGAGCGCCAACAATGGCTCATTGTGAATGCGCCACACAAATAAGAAATAAATAAAGCCATGAAAGGCGGCGTTCCTCCAGAAATAAAGGCGCGAGCAAAAACAAAATTAATTTCTATATCTCGGCTATCGGCTTTTATTACTTCGGCAGTGCTTTTTAATTTTTGTTAATACATTCTTAGTTTATAAATAAACAAGCAACAAAAATATGCTGGCACAACAATGCTTCATCGTTGTTTTCCGGTTAAATAGGACAATATCCGTCGGATGAGGCTAATTTTAACAGGTTATTTACATTCTTTCATTTACGTAAAGTATAAAAGCAAATAAAATTAAAATAATTTATAATTTCATGACTATGTAAAAAACCTTATAGTTAATAAAATGCCACCAAGAACGGGCTTTGCGTTTGCGAAGATCAAACGCCAGTCGCTGTACGTAAAAACTGTGATGCAGATAAATCTGAGTAGAAGCCGCTCCGTACCTCCAACTGCCTCCGTAGCCTATTGATATGGGCGTGGTGCTTCAGAAACCGGAGGTCGTGGGTTCGAATCCTGCGGGGACTCAACAAATTTTCATTGTTGTTTCCTAGTTGGTTAGGCAATTTAGAGCGATCACCCAATTGTCTGAAAAGTAAGATGATCCATGCGTCGGATGGGCATGTAAAAGTCGTCTACCACCAACCCGCATTGGACCAGCGTGGTGGGATACTGTCCAAACCCTAATGGATAGGGGGGTATTAGGGGAGGCCTATGTCCAGCAATGGACTATCATAGGCTGTTGATGATGATGTATGATGTAGAAGCCGCTCTCATAACAACCTTCAAAAATTGCTATAAGAAAGAGAAGAAATATTTGTCCAAACATCAATTTATTCTTATTTTTGCTAATTAAAAATTCTGTTATTATTACGTAGTACTATTATTAGAAACATTTTCCTAAAAATTTATTTGGTATTGTACCATTTAATACATATGAAAAAATTGCCTCGTTGTCTTTGGCGCAGTTACAATCCAAACTATATACAATTTGCTCATACGGAATTTTTCGCGGTGCGATTGCGAAATTAAATCCTTTTGATAATACTATCAAAGTCGGTTCATCCAGTGGTTGTTGTGACAGATTACAAACCGCGCGTACGTCATTACTGCTGTCACTTAGCGAAAGTTGCGTTCCGTTCGAACGTTGTAAAGATTCTTTAGCATTAGATTTGTTTAAAAATGTTTCGAATTTAATTATTTGTTTATTATTGCATTTGTTACTTCGCGCTTTCAAAATCCAATGGCGTTAAAATTGATTTAATATCACTTGATGAATTTTCTATGTGGGTTTTTATGACTCACAGATCGGATCGGTGTTGTTGGATTACCCTCCTCAACAATATAATACTTGCCTGGTTTAAGATCTTGGCGCTACCACAGATGTCCTTATTAGGTGATATATGGTATACCAGACACACGTGGGGACGAGCTCGTTGTCCCTGCATTTCTTCATGAAATTTAGAGATGATACATTTACCATCTTACCATCTTACCATCTTACATGTTTCAGAGAGCACGAGGGATCTGTGATGATGCACACCTGGCGGCTGAGCTACACCATGTTAAGCAAGTGCTGCGAGACAACAAGCTTGCTCCGCCACGGCAGCGTCATGAGTGACAGTTCTACATTTTGTGAGAGGCGTAACTGACATATTGGCTACATTTTAAGGGGGCTTCAATCAAGTTTATTTCAAGCCCCTGAAGAAGATTGGTCAATTCCTACCACCTGTCAAGTGCAACATTCCTCTACAAGATCTAGGAGTGTACAAGTGACAAACAAAGCGAGCAATAAGAACGCGTGAAGGAACATATAGCTGACATCAAACATAAAAGTCGCAACAAGTAGGCAGTGTGTGACCATACTTTAAATCACCCAAACCATTACATCAAATTTGATCGGCCACAATTCCTTGCTAAAGAACACTGCTTCCTACCAAGGATGATTCGTGAGGCTATTGAGATAAGAAAACATCCAAATTTCCATAGAGAAGATGGTTGGGTTCTACCACCTGCTTGGGACCCCATAATTGATAAATTGAATTTTAAGTCCAAGCATAATACTACTGCTGGCTCTATCGATAAAACCAGTTCATTTTGCATAGGTCGGAGTACAAACTAAAAATAATTAATTACAGTTAAGATCTGGAAACCCCGCTTCAGCACTGGCTAAAAGACGCATGACATCTCAGTTTACCCCGTGACCACGGCCGCTGAAAAATGTTCGAAAGTAATTTTATTTAATAAGTTATAATACTCGCGTTAACAATAGAAATAATTATAAAACTATATTATACGTTTCAGACCTTTTCCAGCGATTCGAGTCACGGGACACAAAATATTTTTATTTAACATGTGTAGTAGTCGTTTGTTTGTTATTTATATCTCTTTTAAATTATTGTAAATAAATCGAAAAATATTTTATAAGATCTAAATATGACTCTGACTCTTGGTCAGAAAGGTAAACAATAATAGACTAAGATTCATTATTAGCCTGTGCTAGTCCACTGCTAAAAATAGGCCTCCCCTAACACGCGCCTACTCCATTAGGTGGTTTTTGGACCGTATCCCACCACACTGGTCCAATACGGGTTGGTGGATGGACCGACGTTATACATGCCCATCCGACACATGGATTTTGAAATTGGTCTCTTTTTGTTACAATTTAAAATGTTTTTATTTGATTTTATTATAAAGGTGATTCATTTTAACAGTTTATTCAGTTTTTGTACGCGACGTGCTGTACAGAACTTTTTAAATGAGAAATGATTTGTAATAAATAAAATAGTTACAATCATTTTTTATAATTATTTGAATATTTTAAATGGGTGAATATATACTTTAATGATGTTGAATGAGAAGGAGCTGGTCAGGTCTCGATTGCCTCTCATTTTCTTTTTATATATGAATGCAGCATTTAAAATAAATAGTCAGTAAAGTTTTAACTTCCAGCTAAATACATTAAAACAACTCTCGCAAAGAGCTCGCTCCTAATGTAGTGTGATTAACAAAAACGATATGAAAATCCTAAAAAAGCAAAAAAAAAAAAAAGAACCACCGTGGGTACTCAATCTGGTTGCCTAAAAAAATACAAGTTAATTTGTTTAACTTGAGTGGCATAAAACTGAACATGAATTTGACTATTTATCATGGGTTAGATTAAAACATAATTTAA
Source organism: Lamproptera curius (assembly GCA_029286875.1). NCBI lineage: Eukaryota > Metazoa > Arthropoda > Insecta > Lepidoptera > Papilionidae > Lamproptera > Lamproptera curius. The sequence goes on along the minus strand of JAGSMT010000128.1, from coordinate 41,701 downwards.
AGATAATGTATGCCTTTTTCCTGGGATATAAAGTGAATATGTAATAATAATAGATAACTTTGATTTTATTTTATTTGAAAATATTATATCATGCGAAATAATCGCTATTATATTTGTAATTTTTTTAACTCAATAAATCACAAAAATGCACTTTACGTTACAACGATTATGGCTTAAAATCTTGTGTCAAATTGCAGTTCAGTATTAAAAAGTGTAAGAACTTTTTATAATTAAATTCATATTCTATTAATATTGCAGTATACGCTGTTATTCATTTTGTAAACAATTAATTAATCCTTTTGAAATAAATCTTAAGAGCGAGAGTCTGTGAACTGTTTGAAGGCGGTTTTTATCAGTATCACTATTAGTCAGTCATCGGAATTGATTATTTATCCTAAGAGTGATGGGTAGCGGCTAGATCTGCAGAGTACGGTGAGTAATCGTTTGATGTGCAGTGTTTGTTCTTGCGGTATTCGAAAAGAAGAGCTGGCTAGAGTATTTTCCAGTCTCGGTAGTTTGAATGGCGAGCTTTTCTATCTTTTATCATTGTTTGCAATTATTGGCAATTTTAGTCTGCAGTAACTGTCTGGCCTGATCTCAATAAACTGTAATAGATAACACCAACACTCGAACTCGTAAGTACCACGTATTTTCAATGTGTCCATCGTCATTGTTATTGTTGAATTTCAGAAACATTATATACAAATCTTAAAACCATATTCTTTAGGCATCGTTTTACAATAATATTGAATTTGGAATTATGAACAAAACGCAAGCATCATTTTTAGCAAAAATTTACTAACTTTATGTTATTTTTTGTTTCATTCCGATAGACACGAAAAAAGTTCGTCGATAACAATTTGTTAACCGTTACAGGAGATACGTGTTGTCACCTTTCTGACGTCTTATCTGTTCATTGAATGTAATTTACTCCTTCAATGAAGGAGACAAGCCTCTCTGCCCAAAAACTGTTATTCAGTTGACACGAGGCGTATCAACAGCGGGCCACCTGATAACTTGGAAGATATCTCGTATAGTAAACTAAAATATGTACAATAACAACCAATAAAATATTTCTTGACACAAAAGTTGTATTGCAATAAATGTTGTTGTCGCAGTCTCCACTATTCATCTATTTTATATATGAGAGGCACTAAACTTCTACAATCAGTCTAGCTGTAGTACGCAAATGGATACCGAAAAGTCACGCTTTATGCTGCTGCAAGTTCTGAAACAAAACTTTGCACTATGCTAAGATTTTACATCTTAGCAGCCAATAGCGTTGTCAGATTTTTAGTGTTATAGATTCGAATAAGAGTGTTTTCTTTCTCCAGCTATTTTCCTGAGTCATCGTAAGGTCGAACCTAGGACATCCATTTTTAAAGCATATTTCATTACCATTTACTTAGTTGGAATATAAAAATCATAGAAATATCTAATAATTTTAATATCTACATAGCGATTTTCGTGACATAGTTTACACAACAATTTATATAAAAAGGCAATTTTTTGGTCTAATTGAATGTAAATATTAATTATTTATTATTTATCATTCATGCTTGACTCAAGCATAAAACATTGACTGGTTTTCTTTTAGTTACATGCATCATCTTACTTTTCAGACAATTGGATGATCTTTGTTGTCCTATCAAAAAACGATGGTAACACATAGTACCCAGCATAATTCAAAACCACTTCGGTTTGTAAAGCAAGGGTTAATTCTAATATGCCACGGTCAATATATTTTTATTTTAGTGAAGACAATTTTACTTCTATTCTATAAACCGTATAAAGTGTGGACGAACCGGCCAACCCAAAGACGTAAGTTTTAACGTAAGTTTTAACGTAAGTTCATCTCTCATGTTATTGCATTAATTATGAAATAATTAAGTAAAACTCTATGACCAATTTTACTCATTCTTACTTTTTATTATAAGACACAAAAAGCTGTGGAAGGTCCCATTTTTACAGTGGACCGTAGTGCCAATATCTGCCGCAAAGCAGTAGTGTGAAAATATTTACTGGGTTAACAATACTTAACACCCTTGTTCCACGGCAGGCAGCGCGTTAGTGATACCACTAGTATTGCCGGTGTCCATTTCCCATCAGGTGACCCGACTGCTCGTTTGCCTGCGTAGGCAATAAAAAGAGAAAAAAGAAGTACACGAAATCAAGCGTGTTTATTCAGTAAAAGCAGATGTATATATGTGGCTATCAGAAATATTTTACAATCAGGCTGGCTTAAGTGTATTTTCTGAATACTGTTTTCATTTTAATTACATCACTCTTAAATGTAATCCACCACAGATAAACCGTCGTATTAAATAATTGGATGCCCCTTCTGCGGCAATCTGTACCTCATTGATAACACGACATTTAATGACAGCGTATTGAAACAATATTCGTGGAAAATGCAGTTTTCTGCAGTTTTTTTTGTTGTTGATTTTCATATTTTAATGTAAATATATCCGAATATTTTTTACGTTCTTCTTAGTTTATAGTAATAAGATAACTACTCCTCAACTTAGTTCTTAATACGTTAAGTGATAGGAAATATGAAAATAATTTACCGCTTTGTGTAGAGATATATTGTAAATGTAGTGGTAAATTTCATTTACCTTGGCTTTTGAAATTATAGATCTTCTTCAATATATTTGTGCTCATATTTACCGAAACACTAAAACGTCATTTGGTATACACAGGTAAAATAATGTGTAACTGATGTTATACAACTAATACTGCATATGCTTACAATATATAAACGGTACACATTAAGTAAAAACCGTCGGAATTTTGAGGGAATCTGTTCCCAAGATAAAGCGGCAGAGATGAAGTTCAAACGCTCCAACAGGCCTGAGAAGCTGCTGATTCAGAGGCTAGCGCTGGTAGCTCGCATAAGTTCCTATGACGCCGTAATTCAGGTGCAAGGAAAAAAGACGGTGGTAGTTTTAGTCAGTGTGAGTCAGGCTTAAACCTGCTCCTCGAGGATAGGTAGGCGCAGGCATTTCCTCGAAATTTAAAAATACCAGTCCTAAAGACCATCTATATATCTATCATATACTTACAGAATCTTACATCGCATTGGGCCTGTAAAAGTTGGTCCACACTCCAACCCGCATTGGATCAGCGTGGTGGGATGCGGTCCCAAACCCCCAATGGAAAAGTCGTGCATTAGGGAAAGCCCATATCCAGCATAAGACTAACACAGGATGGGATGTCATCATCATCATAATCATCATCAGGATTATGATGATGATGACATCTCATTGACTCCTTATCTATTTTCGAATTTTTCTCTTTCGAGTCGAACTTCGTCAAGACTGCTGTGTTGATGACACTAACTCGATCAAATGCCAACCCTTATAGCCAACGAGCAGTGGCAAGACCTGACAGTGCTATGCATCTCCGACCGTGAAATTATATACCATAAGCCTTACATAGACTCTACTACCTCAGTTAACTGGTTACGTTTCGGTAATCTCTAAGACGAAGGATTTGCATGTGCAGGATCAAGTTATTGAGATTAACAACTATACGTGATGACATCCTCAAAGATAGCATCACAGACGTTTGTCGAGCCTGTCGTCATCCTAGGAAGACCCTACAACATGTTGCACCCGGTTGTTCGGCTCTTTCTAACACTGAATAATTACACAATCACAATCTAGTGGAGACCGCGCTTCTACACCAAGAGTTCAACCTGTCAAAGAGGACGGTCTCGTGAAACGAAGATTGCCCTATTCTAAATAATCGCCGGATGCCGAGGTCGAAAATTATCATATATATATATATATATACACCACGCTCTATTAGGACCGGTCTATCATCATGGACTTGACGATACTCGCTAAAAAGCCTGATATCGTCTTGATGGACCGGGTACTGTTAAGGGTATTTTTGGTTTACATCACGATGCCACATCAACCTCGTGAAAGCGTAAAGAGACGAAAATATCTGGACCTGGATCTCGAGGTTCCCGGTCACGAGATCCGGCTGAAACTATCCGTTAGTCGTCTCTGCAAACGGCTAACCCCAGTTAACCTCGCAAAACACCGAGGCAGCTGTGACTCCTTAACGGACCGCTTGTAGCTCAAATCCAAAAAACGGTGCTTCTGGAAACCGTCTAATTCATAGGATATTACGTCTCGGTTACCCAGTCAATAAGCTGGGTTGGTCCTTCAAACCAAAACACGATAGTATTTTTTTACACACTACTGCTTTGCTGCAGAAATAGGTACAGTGGTGGTACCAGCCCAGATGTACCAGGCCTCATGTAAAAGGGGACCTACTACGGTGAAAATTTAGAGGTAGTAGGTCCTATCTACAACTCTAAGTACAAAATAAAAATTACTTACAAAATATTTATAAATAATCTATGGATGTAAAACATAATACTAGTAGCAAGGGTTGGGCCGTTTTGGCGTTTATTGAAAAAGGCCTATGTCCAGCAGTAGACAGATAAAGGCTGCTAATGATGATGATGATGTAACTATGGATAATAATTATTAAGATTTTTTTACCTAATCTAATCTTAATCTATTCTATTCTTATAACTAATTATTCTTTGAAGGTCTGTTTGCCAGTCGGCAAAGGACTCCTCCAACCTTATCACACATTTAATATTCATATAAGTAAAGGAAAAAAACTATTCGTCTAACATTTAGATATAATTCAGACAACAATAACAAAATACATTGAGATTAACACTACTAAGATTAAGTTAAAACATAATTTGGAATTTCTATGACAACAAATTCATCATCATCATCAACATCATCAACCTGTATTAGTCCACTGCTGGACATAGGCCTCCTAATACACCCCTATCCATTAGGGGGTTTGGACCTATCACCACGCTGGTCCAATGCGGGTTGGTGGGTGGACCGACTTTTACATGCCCATCCGAGCATGGATCATCTTACTTTTCAGACAATTGGGTGATCGGCCCAAATTGCCTACCAACTAAAAACAACAATGAAAAATTATTTGCGTCCTCGCAGGATTCGAACCCGACCTCCGGTTTCTAAAGCACACGCCCATACCACTAGGCTACGGAGGCAGTGACAACAAATTACGATTACACATTTTTAAAGTAACTGGCGAAATATAAAGTAAATTATAAAGTGCTACAAATAAACCACAAAATGATATTTAACTGAACAGAATTATTACCATTTTATAATTTAATTCGAAATAATTTGTATTTCACCAATCATTTAACTGTTTGCAAATAAATTTAATACATGATTGTCGTATTCATACCGAAAACGTGCAATATGGTAATTCTGTACAATACATTTTCAGACAAATTTAACGTAAATTAAAAATTATATTGAGTAAAGTGGGCACCGCAAAACTGTAATATATACTCCTGTAATATATAAAAATACTACATAATGAACAATAACGTTTATTTTATATTAAAGACAAATATTTTAGCAATACAAATCTTTTACACTTTGTACGTTTCATTGTTTATCATAAAACATCTACGGTGCTAATTAATCATATAATAAATCTAGTTTTCTTTACAGCTATATATTTTTTAATAATTTAGATTTGTAGATCTGTATTACGCATATGTAAAATAGAGAAAAATAAATTTAAAAATGGTAGTAATAGATAATGTTTAATATTTGCTTTTGATATTACTGTTATTAATTTTTCCAGTATCTGCTTTCCATTTATCTATGGCATAGATAATTTTTTCTTTGTCTCTATTTTATTTTTTTTTTATTATTTATTTTTGTATAAAGTGGCGAATTACTTACGTAGTCTAGTTAGGAGGTTTAAGAAGACTTTACAGTCGTTTCCCAGTCGGTTAGGGCAATTGCGTCGATTTAATTCAAATCAATCTATACAAATATATTAAGTTGGTGTGTCTGTTTGTAACATTAAAGTAACCGTCTTTAATGATGTTACATTTGATGTATGACCGATACGTATAACAAAACATTTTTAAATATTTTTGTCTGTCTGTCTGTATCTTTGTTCCGGTTAATATCTGGAATAGCTAATCCGATTTTGACGAAACTCTCAATAGAAGGTAGCTGATTTAACTGGAAGTTACTTCGGCTTTTTCAACAAAACTACTAACATATTTATATTACGCTGATTAGGTTACGGCAACAAAGCGTATGGTACTATAAAGAGGTAAGCAAAACTTTAATTAAATAGTAAGCTATACGATTTGTGTATAAGTCATGTCGTGCTAAAACCATAAATATCAACGTGAAACCCTTGGACATATATTAATCGTAATTTTCCTTCTTTAACAACTAGCAATAGTTTAAGCAGGTGATGTTAAATTAAAAGACAAGTTAAAATTAAAAGTCATTCGACTTTAAAATTAAGCAGTGTATCATTGACCGATTTGGATTTCGTAAGTTCAAATCACCAAACGTCTTAAACACCTCAAATATTTGAAATAAAATACACGAATTTTGTAGTTACATAAAAGATACTAATTAATTGTACCTATAAGAAGAATAACAAGTATCAATCAATGCCTCTTTTGACAATTAGATAGACATTGAATATTAAAATTTTCGGTAAGAGATTAGGAAGTGACTAATAGTTTCGAACTCACCGTCGTTTTAGGGCTGAGTAAAGTTTGTCCAAACCAATAAATTCTTATTATGGCTTACCCAATAAACGATCAGGTTGCCCCTGAATGAGCAGACGATGACGCGGACAGATGAACCGAATTATCTAGATTACGTAAATTAATCATTTTGGGTGAACTAAACATTTAGGTTTCACCGATGTTTATTAGAGTTTGCGTAATAGAAAATTGTTATAGGTCTATCGAATCTGTATGGATATGAACTTTGCAAGGCCTTTTGTCTTAAACATAAATTGTCTAAAAACAAAAAGAAAAAGTCATTATAATACTTGTAGATAAACCTACAAAGATTAAAATGTATATTTATTACTTGCGTCAAGAGCATATTTTTGCTATTAGTACCAGAGCAATATTATAAGATTAAATTACTCCTTTGGTTTCGGTATTTAAATAAAAGGTGTGTTTATAATTTAGAATCAATTATTTCCGTAAAATAATATTACTCTATATAGATTAAAAAGACGACAAGCAAAATATTCTTCGAAATCCGTACTAATATTAAAAAGCGAAAGTAGCTCTGTCTGTCTGTCCATCTCAACCGTCGAAATTATTAAACGGATTTCGATGATATCGGGATAAAAGAAAAAATAAGTATGGAACTTAGCAAAAAAGGACACGCAATACTAATTATTGCGACAAAAGCCGTGGAAAGGGTCAAAATGGGGGATGAAAGCTTATATGGAAATTCGTTATCGCAGAATTTAAAGCCGTGAAACTTTGTGTCTAATGATAGACACATACAATTATAACACCTAATTTTTATTACTATATTTACTCGTATTCCACGCGGATGAAGTCACGGGTAACAGCTAGTGAAATAATGATTAACCGCATTACGCCCACGGCTTTATATGTCAATTTCGTTGGTAAAGAGCGCCATTTTGCTCTAAATTTGCTCCATGATGAAATATTATCCACTCCGCTACAAATTGTAATGCTAATTTTAACATAAATAGCACTATATAGGTATACACGTTGGAGCTGGAATATAGTGTTTATACAGGGGAAGATTTTACTTAAGCCAAATTTAAAAATTACTTGTTAGTTATTATATTTCATTTAAAGAAAAATTAAGAACGCAAATAATCAACCAAGTACTAGTTACATTTACTGGAAAACGAAAACATTGGAATCCGCAATATGAACGGATAACATTTTTTACATCTTGATTATAGCCGCCGTATTAAAATCATTATTATCTATATACTTTTCTTATAATTTAATTCAATTCATCTAAACAAAAAGACGATTATCAAAAACTGTTCAATGAGTATGTTTTGAGCCTTGTGTTCACAAAATATAAGTATCTTAGTAAATGACGAAAAAGCAAAAACATGTCCACGTCCTTTATTGTTATGCTCTGCTCATAAGAAATTTCGCGACTCCACAAATCCACTTAGAACTTTGAGATGCACGATGTCTTGTTTCGGTCATAGAAGATTCATTACCTTTTCTTTGAGATGGTCATCAAAACAAACTATTTATTTCTTGTAATTTTCGTTTTTCAGAGAAATGGGCACCGAGATAGTCATAAATAAGTAGCATAACTCTCTGAATTGGTATCTTAAAAAGAATCTTTAATAGAAAAAGTTATCAAAACCATTTATTTAAAACCGAATGAGTATTGCTTTTAAAATACAAATGCTAAAATATCGTGTAATGTTTTTTTGTATTCCGTTTTTACAATATTATAAATCACTTTGTGTTAAAATACTCTAAAGATTTACGATAATCACTTTCACATTAAACGTAAACAATCTTCCTTTATATCAAACAAAATCGAGTGAAGCTAAATTAATTTAGTAAAGGTCACTACACAATTAAACGATATTGTTTTCAATTAAAACAGGTCTCGAGTTTTCTGCGCAAAGGGAATATCTATCTGGTTTTATATTCAAAATTTAACATTTTAGGTAAGTACCTTCAAATATTACGATACTTTTGCTGATATTACGTTTATTGGTCAAATAATTAATTAATTGGTAAATGATTGAGTGCATTCTGAATTGTAAGGCATGTTAAATGTACATTACATTATACAACTGTACTCATGAACTTTCATATACACTATATTAAAAGGACGTAATGTATGCAACTATTGGTTAAATTTGTATGCAAATCAATAATTAAGGATTCCTTGACTACGATTCTGAATGTTATATTGAACGACTGTTTCTAAATCTGAATGAAATGAATGAATCTCATCCAACGAGTTACAGCGATATCATTTGATTATGAATGTTCCGAACAGACTGTCGCTATTTATAAAGCTGCAGTAGAACAATGCTTCCAGAATAGTTGCAAAAATCACCTTCACAAAAAAATTACATAGATTATTTATTAAAAATGACCGAAATCAGTGTTAATTAATAAATGAAGTCTTTAATTTTTTATTATGAGATAAACATTATGTTAAATACAAAGATATCGCAAAAGACTTTAATAAATAGTTAATAATCTTTTCTCAATTTCGCTCTTTACCTTAAGTATTCTTTGACTATATTAATTAAAATTATTCTAAAATTGATCTGCTATGAAAGACCTAACTGGAATTTGATTTTTGCCTTTTGAGATGTATTAAAAATTCTGTAAATACCTTGCGCCACAATAGGAGGACCTTTCTAAGAAGGTGGATGCTGATACAAAATACTTATGCAAACTTACGTTTTAAATTTTATCTTTAATACTTCTCCTGTTGTAATTTAATTATCACATTTTGTTTATAACATACGAAGGCATACGAACAGTGGGGTCACCTGATGGTGAATGGTCACCAACGCTCTGAGACATCGGAAAAACCAATGACACTACCAACGAGTTGCCTACCGTGAGACACAGGATGTTAAGTCTCGTTTACTCAGTAATTACGCAGGCAGGTGCACTTCAAACCAGACTACAGTAGTATTTTTACACTCCTGCTTTGGGGCAGTAATAGCCTTAAAAAAACTTGTTAACAGCAATTTGATTACGAACGTTACCCTTGTTACAAATGTTAACGCATAAAAGAAAACAAGATAAAATCATTGGTATTCAAAAACTTTTAAGAAATATTTCAGAGTTTCCTGAACAGTAAATTAAATAATTTTATGATATAAAACATCAAACAGAGGAGGAAAAACAAATATCACGCTTGAAATTCTATAACGAGTTTGATAATTGGATTTCTGAATTGTTTGAAATGAGTCTGTTGGGCTTTTTTACTTTTTATTTATAAACCAATAAATGCATCATAATGTGTGTTGTATAACACAATAAAAACAATTTTATTTTATTGTGAATCTATTTACTTTAATACATCTATCTTGTAATAACGACATGCTTTTTATGTTTTCGCCTGTCCACCATGTTTGAATAAAATATCAACTTCAATGTAGACCTAGTTGAAAAAATTTTATTAAACGATAAAGTTCATACATATTACATTTAATTTTAAACGCATTTGGTGTCTTAATCGGTCATTAATATGTCAACGGGACAGTGTTAATTGTACACGTAGAAAGATACTTAGTCAAAGACACAATATTACTGTCATCTAATTTTTGAAGCGCAAAGCATAATATGAAAGAAAAGCGAAATGATCATTTATTCCATTACATATATCTTTTAGTTTAAAAGAATCACCTTAGCTAATCAAGCATAATATTATCACTTCATTCTTCATGAGAATGAAACGGCGCGAAAATCCTTGATTTGTTTTAACAAATTTCAGGAGAGCAAAATGTGCTGAATAATTAATGAGTTTCAGTATCATTAGCGACGCCAAATGAAGCTGGGAGGCGAACGTCGCATTTGCAGAGAAAGAAGTTAAATGGATTTCGGTTCTTTATTTTATCAGCGAATCCACACAGTGGTTTTAGTTGGACATCTTTATAACCTTTCTTTAAAATAGACCGATATTTCTTTTGAAATCACTTGACTATATGAAGTAGTATGTGCATATTATATTTATTTTTAATAATTTTGTATATATACATTTTATTTACGTCCATTGTATACAAGTTAACATCATAATTTTGAGGTGCTATTTTTATGAGTGTAATATACAAAAATATACAAAATACTATGATACCTTTAGAATATAGTATTTTGTTTCTCTAAAATATTTATAGCACATTTTTTTATTATTCAAATAAATCTGAATTTTCAAGAAACTTTGGTTCCATACTGAAATCTTGCTACAGATTAAGGAATGCTGCAATGACCAATTGTAATTGCATTGCCTTAATGCAAAAGTCATCGAATGCTCCACCGAGACAATACAAAGGGCATTTGATTCGAAGCGGACGGAGACAATGCCGGGTGAAAATGTTATGTGCTGTTAGGAATTATGTTGCGTTCCGTACGTATTGATATATTTACATTGCCCCATTATTACAGGTCAAAAAAGTATCGTCGCAGAAAATAAACGTAAATGCGGCTAATTTTCTGTATCTGGGTAAATACCACTATGTGTGTGTTCGGGTTAGTATGGGGTCATGATTAGCCACGATAGATTTTTTTACAATTGGTATAGTGTTTTTCTTTAATGAATAGAAAATTCAGGCAACTTGGAAGATTTACTTATATCGTGAGTACTTGGTTAATGCTATAATTTTATAATATTATTTTATCACATGTGTTCACATAGTAAAATTTAAAAAACCCATAAACTAAAACCGTCATTGGAACAAACTTTCGAAAAATATTTCAGTCAAAGGCGATGCAATCCGGTTAATTTACTTGCATTTTTCAGGAGGAAACCGCTGGTGGTCTGATTTCAGCCAAACCAACTCTGTTAGATTCGTTAGGCCTAAACTAGAGTTAATATATTTTTTTAATATCTTATGATCTCCTTTAACTAGCGTCTCTGCGTAATGTAATACTTTTCTAAACGGTTCAAAAAGGTGTTACTGTAAAAAATATAGAACACTGGTAGAGCTATAGCTTTGCCGGACAAAGAAACGGAATTTGGCTTTGACTTTGAGTAGGCATACCTATAGTGCAGGTAGCAAAGAGCTTAGGAAACACGTCGTGTCGGCTCGACTGTCAGAAGCGGAGTGCTCTTCTTGGGCATTAGGATCTTACTAAATAATCAAACAATTTGTCCTTAACTCCTTTGTTTTTAAAAGTAAGTATTTAGTGCGAATCCCGAGCGAACGAATCGTAAGCGAACATTCCGTTTTAGTATAATAATGGCATTAGACTGCCAGTAAGGACACTTATAAATACGCTATTTCGGTTACTAACACGAACGTTATTATCCTCTTAATTACACAAATGACTTAACTTTAATTCACGATTGATTTTAATTGGCAAAAGTTGTTATAAAATTACTTTAATAGCATTTACTTTTTTAAGTTGAAAATAAAAATATTTCATTCAAGTATTGGTCAGGCTGAAGGTCAGAGATATGTACTATGTATAAAGTAAATTTTAAACTAGCGTAATTGAGTTCATGTTACTGTTTTGTGGTAAATGATTCCACGGAGAAATATAATTTTCGCAGCTTCATATGCGTTATGATCGAAAAAGTCAACATTTGAAAAATCGGCCCCGAGGTTAATAAGTATGGGAAACATAAATGTTTATTCATCTTCTTATGGTCTACCGTAGACGTAAAGGCTAGGAGAAATTTTTAATAACTTTCTACATACAAACAACTTGTGGTATAAATTACCACCTTCAACGACCCTATTTTTGAAAGGATGTAAAAAACCAAGTGCCGAGGTATAAATTATATTTTACAGGCACATTCTAGAGCTTTAATTTAAATAGCGCAAATTTTGTATTTTGTGCAATATTTGTTTACAATAGTAGTGCTATTGTAAACAAATATGGTACAAAATACAAAATTTATACATTTAAGTAATTTTATTTACAAAACAAATACATATTTTTAAAAGAGCGAATGAATAGATACATTTCGATATTTTGGCATTTAGTGGCGTTACGAGGCAAAGTTCCCTTACATGTTTCTCAAAAAGTTTGTCCCAGAATGTTGCGGATTTTTACTCCGTCCAAATGTCTGCCTAAAAAGCCGAAAATCTGACATCCACCCCTTTGTAAATGTAACGTTTGTTGTTAAAGCGAGCATTTCATGTTGTCAAACGTTCACAAGGTGCAACGTGCTTTCCCGGTTGTAAGGGAACACGCTGCGATTGACTCTTTTATGCTGAGGTTTAAATTGCTTCTTCCTCTCTGTGGGTGTCGTATTGTTTTAAAATGCTTTGGCATCTACACGTTTTAAGTTTGATTCTGTTAAAATCAAAATTAGGAAAGAATCACAAAATTTTACACGTAAAATTGAAAAGAACTTACTATTGCAATACAATTAAATTAGGAATGATTAAAATATAAAAACAACTTAAAGTTATAATTATCGTCTTCTATAATTATTATATACAGAGTTGGATATATCTTATAAAAATGAAATAATTTGAAGTTAGATCATTTGCTTTTCACGTTGCTCTCTTGCCTAGAGAGTCTTTAAAATATTTTAATAGTATAAAAATTTAAGTGAATAAACATGGATATAGCATTGTTTTTCTATTTTATTATTACTGTTCTTATTAAATTAATCTATACCATTTTAAAACTAGAGAACCATTGACAAAGTTGTAAACATACTTCGGTTTTATAGAGAAATACAAGCATCAATTATACATTTTCATCATAATTAAATGAGTCTTAAAAATTATGTGTATATTTAACGACTGGCGGTTGCCCGCTGCTTCATCCGCGTTCAAATATTTGAAAAAAAAATGTTGCAAGTTTTTTCATAAAAAATTTTAGCCTTGTTTATTCACGGTCACTTAATATCTCAATGTTATCATTTAAAAATGCTTCTTTTATTGTTACAAACAGGCACTTCTTTGTTTTTATTTGTTTAGATGAACAATTATAATGTCTTTCAACAGAGATATTATTCTATATATGTTCAGTAAACCGGTATGCACTACCAACCGACCAATACATTACTATAATATGTTACAGAATGTGGTTCCGCGTGACTCGAGCAGCAGTATGCACGATTATCATTCGTACGCGTGACCAAACCACTGCGCTGGTGAGCCATGCATTCGACGCACTAATTAGTGGAAAGGAAACCGCATTCTCATCGCACTGGCGTATTAACTTACATATTTAATCATTTATGTCTCCATAAATAATTTTTCTAATGAAAGTATAATTTACCACCATAGGCACAATGCTTTTTAACAGTCCAGTATTAAAAAGTTTATTATGTTGCGCCTAAACAAAATTGAAAAAAAAATGCGTTTTTTTGTATATACATAAATGATGGTCATAGATATAAAAAAATCACGTGATGTAAAAATGAAACTAAAAAATTACTATAGACATGTAAATAATTTACTATAAAACGCTACATAATATTGTGGATAAACGTTATTCCTAAACCTATCTTTTAGCACATAGACAGCGTAGTGAATAGCCTATACATAGAATATAATTTTCTTTTTTATATTTGTTTTTATGTAATGGCGTAGTAATGTGACGACCCGACTGCCCAATTGACAGAGGATCTGCCTAGGCAGTAGGGAGTAAGACAGATCCGCATGGTTTAGAAACAAAAGGACAAAGAAAAACTATGTATATCTTGCCATTAATAAAATAAAAGAATTATACAAAACTTTAACTTTTTCTTTACCGCTTTTTTCAATGAACCAAAACTTTATGTAGTTGACTGTTCATAAGTGCCAAAAGGTCGTCAACATACGGGATCGATATGCTGACGCGTACGTGTTAGGATTCTTTTCATTTAACGTGGCTAAAGAAGTTTTTGTTTAAAAATTGGAACAATTTGTAAGATTTTGTAGGTGGTACGTCTCCTTTTTACAACGGACTGACTGGGCAGCACCACCGCGGTGCCTTTGTGTTCCGAATTGAGGGGCACCGTAGCCAGCGTATTTCCTGGGTGAACGAGACTTAACATCCTTTGTCTAACGGTTGGCAGCGCGTTGGTGATACCACTGGTATTGCTAATATCTATGGGCGTCGGTGACCACTTTCCACAAGATTTTTCGAATGCTCATCTTCGCGCCAAGTCAATAAAAATAAAATAGATTATTTAGTTGTATATAGTGCTTTTGTACAAAATAAATATTAAATTGTAAATCTTGTGGTTATCTCACACTAAATTACCAACAATGTACTAAAACGACTGTTATGAACACTTTCACAGCCGTTAAAAAAGCAAAACGTTTCGGAAACGGCGTGTCTTTTAGGAACTCGCAATGTGGCAATTCCCTATAATATAACAAGCGCCTCATAAAACGTAATCGTCTCTTTAATGTTCTCTTCATCGTTCTAACTTTACAAACTTCGTAACATACCGAATCGGTTTTCTTGTGGTACTAGTCTTCCCACAAACAGGATGGCTACGAATCGTTACATGTAAGAACTTTATAAACACATCATTTAAAAGAGGGACGTATTCAATTCGGAACGTGCATTTGTCTTATATATGTTTCCTTGTGGCTAATTTAATCTTCTATGACCTAACTGAAATTACGTTTTGGACCATATATTGTAAATAACATCAAATCACGTAAATAACGGAGCTATGTGTCTATTAAAAATAATACACAGTAAACATATCTAAGAAGTTGCCAACAAAAGTGATTCAATTAAGAGCAACATCTGTCGACTTTGTCAAATGTTGATTATTAGAAATTTAAATTACGGAAATATAATAGCCTGGGCGAGGCTCATATTCACATTTAACTTTAAAATGTCGAATTCATGATATTAGCAAAATATGATAATATTACAATAACATCATTTAAAAATATTTTATTAATTGCAGAAAGCTATAAAGTATTATGATCTACAAAAATAAACCACTATTGTTTATACAGATCCTTTTTTAATTTTATTGTCTCTTTCCTTTAAGATAATACAAAACATTATTAAATATACTGAGATATAAACTAATAAAAATTATCTACTATGGATATGTAGTCGCAATCAAAAATATTTCTTTTTAAAAGATGCTTGCACAAAATACTTAGGTGATATATTTTGCCGTTTCCGGCAAATCTCTAAGAATCTAATAAACAAAGAGTAACAACAAATATTTACAGCGATTACTGTACTAAAAAGTTTGTTTTACTACACACATTTGAAAGAACTTTAATTGGAAATCATTTTCGTGGCAAGGCTTTAAACTAACAGTCTTCAGTTCCGGATTCCCCAAGGTTTGAAGGGGCAGTACACCGTTATATCCACGTACACACTGCTATTCGGTGCGCCTCGACGCTGCACCACCACTTCCCTGAACGAGTTTACGCTGACAAAGGGTGCAATGTCCTTAGCACACGCGCGAGCTTTTACTGCTTTCATATCGGGGCATATCTGTAACATTTACTTTTACATCTGTGGTATTAACAAAAATGTCATTCGATCGCTAATCATTGGCTAAATAAAGAATGTTTTTCAGTTTCACAAAGTTCAAGGCTGAACAGGCAGTTTAGAATTGTTCGTTAGTTGTTTCAAAAATATTCATGCTAAAAATAAAATTGTAAAATTGCAATTGTACTGTACTTAAGAAAAAGCTACCATAAACACTTTACATACGATTGGCACAGGTACGATTAATTGGTGGTCAACTTTTCTTAAAAACACTCTCCTCAATTTCCTTGGCTCCGCAAGAAAAGTGGATCCTGTTTGAAATTTAATGCAAAGTCTTTTATCAAAGTTTATAAGTATAGGCATTAAATGTCAAGTAAGCAAAAACTGCATCCAGAAAGTAATATTTTTGCATACGTATATTATTTTATATCCTTAGTATGTGATGTTTAAAATTTAAAAGCAAGTGAGTGATAATGACCGTCAACTTACCCAAAACATTGTTAGCACATTGATCCTTGCACGTTTTTGCTATTGACAACATTGTAATAAAGATAATCAGAGCACAAAAAGTGTATTCACTTTTGAACAACATATTGTTTGCACATCTGTGATCGTTAACTAATTGTTTGTACTAGTTGTGTTTTTTTTATTTGTTAACCGTACTTTTATAATGATCGATGTGGCTAATGAGAACGCGGGACTAATTTTTATTGTTTATTAGTTACGGAATAGAGTTTTCAGGTAATGTCGATTTAATCATTTATTAACGCTCATAATTTCAAAACATTCAATAATAGTTTTGCTACTCTTGGTTTACGTTATTATTACCGATGTAAAACATTTATACAATATCTTTAAAGTAAATTTTAAGAATCATTTCCATTTTAAAATTGAATAGTTTGAAGAGATACTTTTAGAAGGATATAGTATTATTAGCAGTTATATGTGTATAATCAGTTCAATTATATAAAAAGTTTATAAATAGCTTTACAGAACGTGTTGATAGAATCATTCTATGTTATAAATGAATATGTATTGAAGAATCACTATATTAGAGGCTATAGATTTGATTTACCTGAGTGTTATATGTGTTAATTCACTGCTCCACATTACATACAGTAAAATTAATTCATACAAAACTTTATAGTCTTAATGTAAAGAAAATGATTCTGTTTACATTTTCTTATTTAAGGAACTTGCCACAGGAAAATTACTACAGGCATAATTTAAATAGTAATTTATTAATGCTATTTAAGACTAATTGTATATCCTTAGCCTATTTTGACATTGTCAATAAAATACATCTAATTGTCATAAATCAAATAATCAATTATAGAAACTGTAACCTGACTTGCAATAGGTTTAACCTATCAAACTTTTATAAAAAACAGCACAGCTGCTATATTATTGTATTATTAACTCAGCCAAATCTTTGGCTATAAAATTCTTCTTCTTTAATATTTAGAATAAAATGACGTAACTTGCAAAATGACGATGTAAATAATACCCTCTCAAAAGTAAAATACTGGTTTATGCAAATAATTATTTGTTAAACAAAATAAAACTAAATGAGGTTTAGACTCCTAATGTTCCTCAAGCTGGGTGGATGTGGTCGTAGATGGAGAAGCGCTAGACCACATACATTGCACTGTATTTTTCGGCAACACAATAGATTCTAAACTGCAATGGGGCCCTCATATTCATAGACTGGCGAGTAAACTTAGCTCAGCGGCTTATGCAGTCAAAATTAGACAACTAACCGATGTTGAAACAGCCCGTTTAGAATATTTTAGTTATTTTCACAGTATAATGTCTTATGACATTCTACTGTAGGAAACGCAGCTGATATTAATACTATTTTATATTCAAAAAAGCGATCCGAGCACTCTATAACCTGGGCCCCAAAGAATCCTGAGAAAATGTTTACAGAAATCAATGTAATGACTGTTTTTCTCAATACATATTTGAAAATATTATGTATGTTCATAAACATAAAAATGATTTTGTAAAACATTGTGACACACATATATAAATACTAGGAATAAGCATAATTATGTTCTTCCAAAAACTAGGCTCGAACAATGAAATCTTTCATGGAACAATGTATACTCTTCTACAATAAAATACCAGAAAACATTCAGCTTTTATCTTTAAATAAATTGAAAAAAGTTGTAAAGGAACGTTTGTGTGTTAAAGGATATTATTGTTGTAATGACTACTTGATAGATAACACACCCTGGTAATGAACTGTTTGCTCCAGGCTATTTCAAGGTAGTAAAATGTAAGGTTTTATGAAAAATTTTGTAAAATTTATTAAAGAAAAAGAAAAAAATGCCGCTAAGTTTCTTACGCCGGTTCTTCTCAGGTCAGAGGCTTCCATTTCCAAACCGGTAGTAGATTATTTGACAATCAATAAGAAAGTGTAATGATTTCATATTGAATAAATATATTTGACTTTGACTTTGAAAAAAAAGTTCGAGAAGTCCCCAATGCCGATTTACTCACCGGATGACGTGCAAAGATATGCAGGTACTTTTGCTTGTCACAGATTATTTTATTAGGAGCACTGATCCGGTTTACAACAGACCTAACGACAGTACAAAACATCAATCGTTGGCACTTTTTCTTACATAACAACTAATCTGTGTCGGATTTCTAGCAATCTTCTTGGAAAATTGTAAGTGCGATGCCAATCTCTACGAATCTTATACTATAATAACTACATAATTATATGGAGTGTCACTGAGTTACAATGTTAGTTGAGTTGTTTAAAAGTATGGGCATGTGTTTCAATTAGATTAAAAATGTAATATCTATCGTATCTATTCAAGCAACCGTTATATCCGTCGGATATCAAAATGATTTTTGCAAGCCGCTATCACGTGATGTCTGTTTTTGTATATTAATTTCGTACGTCGTTGTTTTCTTTATTTATTTTTTATAATTCATTCGCACAAGATCACAATTTTCAGCCACACTATTTTATGTGTTTCAATATATTAAACACTCCTCGATCTAAATTGAAAGGTACCAAAAAGTAGTTACCGTATTGTGATGCAAGACAATAGCTACATTTTTTAATAACAGTTATTGATAATGACTACGAGCGAAGAAACCGGATATCATATAAAAAAAAATACGCAAAATGAGTACCTTCCTCCGTAGCCTAGTGCTAGGGCGTGTTAGAAACAGGATCTTGTCGATCGGGTCCAATTTCATGCCATATCCTCTTGGCTAGGCAATTTGGGCCGATTACCCATGTGTCTGAAAAGTAAGATGATCCATGCGTCTGTTGGGCATATAAAAAGTCAGTCCACCTACCAACCCGCATGGGACCAGCGTAGTGGGATACGGTCCAAAAACCCCCTAAAGGAGAAAGGGAGGCATATGTCTAACACGGGCTGATGATGAAGATGATAATGAGTTCCTTTTCCATTAAGTAACTCGATCGATAACAGAGCAATAACAGTGTACATATAAATAATTATTGATACTTATCCAAATAATGGTCAATTGTATGTTTAATTTGACACACAAACCCATGCACACACACAAATAATCACAAGCACTTATAGTTTTTACGCAATGGCAGGCATCATACCTCCACAATCTTAAGAATAAACTGGATTCGGTAGGATATCAGTAACTTAAAACCACTGACTACAAAAATGATGAATATGGGACTAACTCATTCAATACTATTTAGCCTTTAAGTAATTTTCAAACATTTTTTACTACTATTGCATTAAAAGTTATTTTAATTGTTATTATATTTCTGAAATCTCACGTAAGAAGAAGAAGATAAGCCGAGAAGCGAAAAAGGTTGGCCTTGCTTTATTGTTATTGCCCCGAGATAACACCACCACTTTCGGTTTTATTAGCCCACCATTGAGATTTAATCTGTAAGAATTAAATTTGATTTTAGATAAGAACATTGCCGAAATAATAACAGGATATTTTCATGACACGTGTTATATTTTTCTTCAATCTTAAGGTTTTTCAATCTTGTTAATTCTATATTTGTAGTATATTATAGTGGGATAGTTAGTTGTACCGTGGATTTCTATCACGTGTTGTGCAATAAGCCTATTACGACATATTCAAATAATGTATTTCCAGTGTGTATAGCGCACGGTTTGTTAGCACGCTACAGCGTAGCGACAGAAATGTTTATCCTGCTTATACTTACCATACTAGTCAGCTTTCCTTAAAAACATTATTTCTGCAACGAATAGTTAAGATAATTCAAAGCAAGTCAAGCCAAGTGAGTATACTTCATAGTATATTACATATTACGTAAGACTTTTCAAGTTGTCGCTTTCAAAAATCATAGCGCTATACAATTGGGCTACAAAAATTATACTTACATTCATTGGATTATAATGATGCTTCAATTATAATTAATTTGACGCCTGCAAATTTACCATGACACCGACAATCCTAACTTAAGAAATTGAACTCCACTACTGATATAAATTTACAGCAACAAAGGCTCCAATGCAGTACATCTATAGTCGGTCCCCTGCAAAAGAACCACCAATCTTTAATTTGCGACATGTAATCAAATACTGATTATGAAATTAGTATTTGGATTTAAATATCATCGCTTCATTTACGAATAATTTAAATTAGTATAATTATTACAACGTAAATAACAGAATGGACTGTTTTCATTAAATTTTACAGATCTAATAATGAGCACCCTTCGTCATGCTCGGCTTCTCTAGCTAATGAGCTTTTGTCCCAACGAGGTCAAGCAGTACTTGCGTTGCGAATTTTTATAAAGTATTTTTACGTTCAAAATAAAGTTGATGATGAATAATTAAAAGGGTTTTACTCACAATAGAGATCTTAATTATGTTTTTAATCAATTTTAAACACAGATTTTTATTTAACATGTTTTTAAAAATACTCGTATTTACTTCTGTCGTTTATAATTTTTTCAACGGTCGGATAAATTGCTATAAAGTAAATGTGTTTTGATATTGCACTGTAGAGTGATATGTTTGATGTGCGATAGCCAAAAAATCTGTCCTGTGACTCAGATGCTGTAAAATGTCCAAAAATTGGGACTCGTTTAAAAATGATAAGGAGGGTTTCAAAATATCGTAAAAGATATAAAATAGTACTTGGATATGATGAATGACTGCTTGTGCTGTTATAATAAATCATTACATATACGATGGAGTACTGTCACTATTTTTATTTTAATGAGAATAATAAAAAACTTTTTTCGTCAATTGTGTTTTGTAAAATAATTTTTCGTTAATTTGAAAGCACTGAAGTCTTCTAAAACTTGCCAAGAAAAACTTGACAAGTTGGAAGAATGTTTTACATGTTCATCCGACCCATAGAATATATAACTTTGTAGGTAAGCGGTTAGGATTTTTATAATTCACATACTACAGTATTTATCATTATCACCTATATTCTGTATTTTTTTCTAAAGGCCTCGAATAACGTGTACTTGTATTTTAAAATAACTTAATTTTTGGTAAATTTACTGTACACGTGTTAAAATAGCCCTAAGCATAAATAAAGGGTCGGTAAGAAAGTTTGAAAATCTCAGAAGATAAAGATAAAACTAACTGAAATAAATTTTGCATGATAGACAATTAACACTTATATAAAAATATAATGATCATTATTTAATATATTTATTAATTCATTTTATTTTAAATAAAACACACACAAATTTTAAACAAAAAGGATACCTCGCGTAAACTGGGATAATACAGTGTTTTTCATAGAATTTTAATTTTATTAAAATTTTAACACTTACTATTGCCTTCATTTTCAGTACGCCATTCATACGGTTTAGCATACCAAGGTGCTGAGGTGCATTGCCCCATTTCTCTACCAGCGCAAGTTTGAGCTCTCTAAGGGTGACTGGAGGCGGGTTTCGTCTCTAATTCCAGCGCATCCCCGTCATGCTCGATCGGGTTTAAATCGGGACTGCGTGTTGGCCACATATCAGGGCTGGACATTGTCGTTTTTTCATCCATGCTGGCCTTAAAAGGTCCTAACATGTTCAGTAAGGGTCTCGTCGACATATCTTTGACTAATCTAAGCCCCATTTTCTATTAATACCAGCTCAGTGCGACTTTCGGAAGCCAATTAAGGTACTTTTTTTAGAATAAATCGTTTCTTGGTTTTTAGTATACTTCTAATCTTCCATCGTTGGTATAAAGCATAAATTTGGATTCGTCGGAGAACATGATTTGAACAGATTGTAGTGTGGTGTATGAGGAGTTTTCGTTAAAAGGCGATTTTGGAGCATTGTGTTAATGAAAAATCGGTCTTCTCGTGTTGTGGTAAAGCGGGTCTGCGGCGGTTGGATGCTTTGAGAGCGACAGTAGACCCATTGAACTGCCGACAGTGACACTCCGACTGTCCTCGCCGTATATTGCTGACTCCGGCCCTCATGCAGCATTGTGACTATTTTTGTACATTCTTTTTACAGCGTTATGCATGTTTTTATTAATGTTTTTTATATATACTTCCAGTTGACAGGATAGAACAGATGAACAAAATCGAAGTACCTTCTCCGAAAAGGTATTTTTTATTTGGGATGACATAATTTAATTTCAAACAAAAGGTTTTATTACTATTATGTAAGATTAATAAATTGACTATCAAACTCAATTTAAGCCACTTAGAAAGAGTTTAAATTTTCCGAGTTATTCCAACTTTCTTAACGGGCTCTTTTTTTTGCTTACGAGTGTAGATGTTTCAAATTGCATACGAATTGTTATACCAACATCATCAACATCATATTTCACATTATATAGAGGTAAAACAGCAATCTATAGTAGATAATTACAATGAATCATCATCATCATTATCATCAGCCTGTGATAGTCCACTGCTGGACTAATGGACTACTGGACTAGACACTGGAGGGGGTTTTTGGACCGTATCCCACCACACTGGTCCAATGCGGGTTGGTGGGTGGACCGAATTTTTACATGCCCATCCGACGCATGGATCATCTTACTTTTCAGCCAATTGGGTGATCGGCCCAAATTGCCCTAACCAACTAGGAAACAACAATGAAAATTTGTTGAGTCCCCGCAGGATTCGAACCCACAACCTCCGGTTTCTAAAGCATACGCCCATTCCACTAGGCTATGGAGGCAGTTTTATTTTTTTATTACAATGAATATCTTTATTTATTAATATTTTGAGAGCACGTGAGTAAAAGAGAGGCTTATAGGTAAATATAGCTGCGAGCATTCGATATAATAAATTAAAATCGGTTTTCAGAATTTTTATAAAAACAGTAAACCAGGGGTTCATGTACAACCTTCATGGGTTTGAACTGGTTTACTGTTTTGGTAATAAATTTACTTATTAATTTATTGCCTGTAAATACTATATATTTCATATGGAAACAGGGTCTTCAGAAATTAAATATGTAATTTTTTATATACGCTATCATTTCTTAACATTACACAAAATTTTTAAAAATTTATTGTATCCAAAGAAAGACTTGAGAAGATTTTGTAAAAACACCTTTATTTTGCTACGCTTGCTCTTCATTGGTATGCGTCCGTGGCCCGAGTCATAGCTCTCTCAGCGGCCAAAGCATTGTGGCAACTGTCACGTACCTAATGCTTAATGGAAGACGCGCGACTCTACACTCGAGAGTGTTCCGATAAAGTGCCAAGACGAGGAAGAACCACCGAATGATGCTGTCTTGAAAATGTAAAATAAATAAACGAATAATTTTTATATTAAGTTATTTCTTTAGGGACAAACGGAAAAGCTTATACTTTTAATAGTGTTACTAAAATTTTACTATTCTTTTTTGAGCTTGCACAAATGTTAATCCCAGCTATGAAATATTTATTCACTATATATTTATTTTATTTGCATAGAAAAAGAATTTGTTAAGAGGTGGCAACTAAGTATAGCAAATAGAACATGAAATTTAAATTACTAGCTCATTATTAAATAAAATGACTTTACGGATTTTATAAAATGACTTTACTAAAAATAATTAATTAAAATTCAGATCTGGAAACCCCGCTTCAGCACTGGCAAGAAGACGCATGACATCTCAGTCTACCCCGTGACCACGGCCGCTGGAAAGTGTTCGAAACGTCGGGAATTTAAAAATGTAAAATAAACGCGATAAAATCCGTAAAGTCATTTTACTAGCTCAGTTCTTCAAGCACATCTAACTGCACTAAAATCTTAATAAGAAGAGAACTCAAAAGCTCTATTCTTGTCTCATACAGTTGCTTATAAATATTCTTTTATTTTTATTTTGTACGACAAGTGCAAGATTATGAATGTATTTACTTGAAAGTATATAATTATAAGCAGAACATTGTTTTAATCTATCGCTTAGGTTATAGAGTAACATTGAGGTATGTTATATCTATTAAAATATTTATCACAAAATTATAAGGAAAATGGTACCATATGACAAAGGGTTACCTATCGAAATATTTTTTTTATTGATATCGGTTAATCATGATCATGAAAGTAACAACTTTTAAAAAATTGATTATATTCAAAACCAAAAGCAACATTTAAAAAAACATATGCTTCAAATTGTGAATCCATTTTATTTGACAATGTAATGATCGTTCATTAAACGGTTGTTACCAATATAATATAATAAAAAAGCAACGGTTAAGCCTCAGTAATTCATTTTCTTTTTCCGTCTCGACTTTATTTTTAAAGAAGCGGCGCCTATCATGTTTTTATTTATTTCTCATTTCTGTGGTATCCACAAGGAGGCATTGTTGGCACTCGAGGCGCCCGACGACCTCGCTCCGACTGAAAATCTCACAGCATTGTTCAATAACATAAATTAAATTCTCTCTGTCTGGTAATGGAATCGATTACCAAACTATTATTAAAGAAGTTATTGGTAAATCTGCTTCCTTTCTAAATTTATATTATTTTCGAAGATGACTTTCGATTAACCGAATCTTGAATTTGATCTTGAATCAATTTGAAAATAAAAACGGAACCATATATCAATTATTCAACAATAGCCCAATTGAATAAAATAATGTTATGTGTAATAGTGTTATGTTACATAACATACATACAATAACACGTTACAAATCAATTATGTACCTTTCTGCTAAGAAAAATTCACAGATATGAATCGCAAAGCTCACTAAGGAAGAACTGTGTAATAACTTATGAAACTTAAAACTGTTCTCACATTGTCGATATGTAGGTAATTATAGAAAATATTCTATTTAAATATTAAATGCTTCTATTAAAATCATCTGAATTCTAAACGGCTGGACTGATTTTGTCGTTTTTTGTGTTTTTAAGGCGCTGTAGTCGGTATCCGTCTGTATTGTAAGTAAACTGCAGAACTAACCTTAACTTTCATTTGTTATTATATTTTGGATACTAATCCTTGGTATAACATGCAGGACAGCGTCTTTAAGGTCCACTAGTCTATTAAACATAATTTTGAAGTTAAAACACAATATAAAGGATAAAACTTTGCTGCTGCTTCAAATTTTTCAATCGGTATTATATATTTCCGACTTAAGAACAAATATTTGCATCATATAAATTGCATATCTTGCACAACTTTCTTAAACATATTTTAAGATATTTTATATTTAAAAAAAATAATATATAAATATATATTATTATTTTTAGGCTGCTTTTTTATTTGAATTAGGTAGTATTGCCATGGATTGTTATAACATATAAATACCCATGATAATAAAAGCTGAACCTATGTTTTACATACCCATCCGATGTATGACGCATTATCTTATTTTACAGGCAAGTGGGTTATCATCGCACATTTCCCAACTAGAAAACAACAATATGTTGATGAGACCTTGCTGGACTTCTCTGAAGCGGGATCCCATACTACTAAGCTACAGAGGTAGTAATAATAGCAAAAAAGTTAATATCATCTGTCCAAAAGTTTTAAATGTCAATTATGTAGCTTTAACTAAGAACTTGATCTATCAAAGTTGTGAATAAACAAATTATTGTGAATATAACAAACGCAAAAGGCATTGTAAATAAAAAGAAAATTTTAAAACAAAATTAAAATCTATTAAATGCCATTCAGTGCAACACTTCGGATACGCTTTCCCATATTAATCACGCGGAACAGGAATGTTGCACGTTGAGTTGTAACTTTAGGCTAAGACGCGTAGGTGCCGGACGGAATTCGCCCACACGAGCTGGTGGCAATGGACTAGTTTTGCAATAAATTCCATCTATGTGGGGTTTTCTGAACTGAAACCATTCACCAAAATTTCACTTGTTCTAAACAGGAATAGTTCGTGTTCAGAAAATATGACACTAACTATCTTAGAGGAAACAGCATGTCAGATCGCACTCAACGGCCAAAGGCCGCTTGTATTTGTTCTTGTATCTGTCCTCAACTAGGTGGTTACTTAGATCCGACCTGGCGCTGCTTCCCGGCCTAGATCCATCGACCATTATCGCAGGCGACTTAAATAAGTTTGCAATTTAAGGCGCCTGAAATTGCGGTACGACAAATACAAATAGGCAATTTATTGCTGGGACTAGAGGAGCCGCTCGTTATAAATATAATAGCTCCTGGGACTCCAACTAGATATTCAGAACGCTCCTAGAACTTTACACCTGCTATAAGTTAGATACGTCTAGCTAGATCTCGTATCGACAGAAACGCCTGTGAGCTAGACTCTGATCACTTGCCGATCTTATTCAAATTAGGCCAAGGCGCCGGTGCGCTCTCTACTACCAAAACTGTAACGAATTGCTGCTCAATCCTACCGGAGGTTATAAACAGTGGGGACAATGCGTATATTGCCATCGAAAGTATCGCAACGCATATCTCATCAGCAACCTTGACGTTAAGTATTCGATGTCTGATAAAAGAAAAAATGCACTACAGCGGGCGTTTTATTGCTATCCGTCCGAGTTAAACCGATCCGATACAACACAAAGGATCATGGTTAGGTCTGACGGAAGATTTAAAACCATCGCACACTGCCTATTGGCAGTTGGCTCAACGGATGAAGTCGGATCCGCGACGCCATGCCGCCATTATCGAAGCCAGACTTTACCACCTGACGTATTCTCAAAGCAAAATGTCGCTAATATATCAAGTCTTGTTATATAAGATATACATACGACCATTTCCCACCTCCACCCCATGGTCCTACCCGCCTTTCGGCGTAACGGACAGAATTGGCGGGAGATGCGCCGGTACTCGCATAGAAACATAATATAATAACTTACAAATTATTCTAAACACACACTGCCTTCACAAGACACAACCGCACTCCAGGGCGGTTCTCACCATCCCCAACTACCGATTAACATAGTCGCCAGACCGTCGGCGTCTCGGTCCGTACATCGATCGTCGACGATCCTCAGGAGACATAAATAAATGCCTAAGTCACGGGCTTTCTGTACGTGTGGCCTTCACTTTTAGCAAAAAGTGACGGTCACCTAGTTCGTAATGACAGGAGTTTCCCGTGAACTCTGAGTGAGATTAAGTTTTTCATAGACAAGAATCAGGAAGCGTAACATCCGTGTAAAAGAAAAACCTTGTGCAGCAAATGTGACAAAGTAAAATGCACCTATGAACCAAAAACAAACGCTAAGTTCACAAAACCGATTGCTTAAAATTTTGGCTGTTTTGGCATTCATCAACGTACATATTATAAAAAGGCAATATTTGAAATTAAGTACGTAGAAAATAAACACAAAAACTACAGAACCCGTTTCAAAAATTATTTGACCTTGTAAAATACGTGCTGATTTTGGCGTCATCAAGCGTGGTGATCAAGATTGCTAGAGGTAAAATCCATTCCATCTTACATAGTGCATTTACTTTTTAAATAGGTAAAGATCCTAGCTCTTACTCTTTTTCATTTTTTGTTTATTGTATAAGAGAGTTTAATACGTGAGTTATAGATGACAAATGAGTATCGAAGTATCTTCATGCGACTTTTCTATTACTGTAGATGTTTATTAACTTTTACGTTCAACAAACTTGGTATGAATATAATGCTCGAGTGGGTTCGGGAAAAAGTGAGTAATCTTGGCAATATAGTAATGTAGCAGTCTAATTAGAAAAGCGCCATTATCATTTAAAAAATATAACCCTTGTCATTATACGTCAATTATATTAAATGACAAGTTATTATTAGGACCGAGTTACAATTATGAGCTAGATAATTTAAAGTAGTGTATATTATTTATGAGCAACGATTTCATTGTGTAATTATGTTTCCGTTGGAACCATTGTATACTTTTAACACCAGAAAAACCGTATGCAATTAAGTTAATTTTGTATCACCATGTATAAATAATTACAAAATTAATGCTCAATAGTAGTAATACCGGATAACGCACATCACTTTAAGTCTATCATATGCTATATCATATTATTTCGAAGGAAGTCCTAAAATAGTAGTAAACTGTTAAAATTAGAAATCAGAGTTTTTTTACTGTTAATTTTGTGTTTCAATACTGATTAAGTATTATAAACAATCAAGCGCGTAACAAACGTTCTATTGGAACTAATATTCACGGTACATTAATAGACCATTACGCTATTCGCGTAATAAACCGCAATACAAAGCCAGTGCGCGGAAAAACTTTATTACCGATATTAACCTTAGTTTTATTGTAATTGCGCATTTATGTGGGTAAATATAGCCTCAGTATCTAGTCGAATTATGTTTTTATAGCCCTATATAACTATGTTTTAATTTGCATAATACAATGAAAAGACTTTGTTCTCTGAGCCGATATCGACTACGGAGGCCGAATTATATTAGATATAAGCCAACTACGCAGGAGAAATCATATTGCTCAAAGGATTGCGCAAATACACGTGCACTACGTCTTTTTTCATTCTTAAAGTCCGATGGGACCTATAACCGACACGAAAAAAAAAGAGGTCAGGTGCAGTACAGACTTTTTACACAACCACCGTTTACTGAAGCGCTAGCCCATACCGCTAGGCTAAGAAAACAGATAAATATGCAACTATCATGGTTCGTATAAATAATTCTTGCAATTGAACGTTTTCCAATCACAAAGCGCCCTTAGCAGCGTTCCCGGCCGCACGTGTTCGCCGCAGTCTCCTGAGCTCGCCACGCTTGTCCTTCATTGTCCGCTTCTCATTGTGCACCTGCGCTCATAGAGCCTTTTGTCGCACCGCTGACGTCATCGCGGTTGCGATTTATTGCACTACCTCAAGCGGTCGGCTTGTGCACGGCTGTGTTTTGCAACTCGTTTGCCTAACACAACTGTGTTGCTAGCCGCTTGTTGCAAGCGCAATTCTTGTTTCTTAGGGTTAATTATCTTGTTTCTCGGCCGAACTAGTTGTTTTCACAACTACACTAGGCCACGTGAACGTTTTAATATTCTGTTTCTTGTTACAGAACCAGCCAGACACACCTTCCTGCCGTGCCCGGCAGGGTGGGAAGGTTTTACGCCCGGCAGTCGCCGGGACTCACCGCTTGCGTTGGGTAACGCAACAGATGGCCAGTCAAATATAGGTGCGACCTAAATCGCATACAATGGTCGACCGAGAGCTCTCGAATCGCTTTGGTCTTGGTTAGAGTGGAAACTCTGTTGGAAATTGTATATCAAATTGACCGACGCAGTGCACCAGCTCATATCCGAGCACGCTCCGATCACCCAACTCCCTCAAGCCTGGACGTCCGTCGACCATTCCCTGAGGATAATAGTGACGACAATTATATCGACATTAATCGCGTAATCGGACGATGGACGGCGAGGCGTTAACCAATCCGCAATCCACGACGGCTTCAAAACCGTCAAATCGAAGAGGAAGCGCAACGAACCTCTTCACCGCACCTGTCCTTCCGTCAAGGCTGCAAGCCTAACGCTCCCACAACCTGCCCTTAGCAGGTACCAAACCATCGACCTCCCAGTCGACAATCCCATCCATTCATCCGCGATCCGGGTCCAGCCTCGCCCCATCAGCGTCCAGCCTTCCCAAGCACGCTCTCGTGAAACTACCGCCAATCTACTCCGCGAAAGAATGGTTGATTCGCCTGCCTATCAACAATATTAAGTTTGAGGTCTCTATGCAATTAGGGATCAACTACGTTAGAGAATTCAGATGACTTTAGAAAGGTGACTTTATTCCTTAGGGAAAAGAATACAATATCACACATTCGCGCTCCCAGATGAGCGCGCACTTAGACAGTGAGTTAAGGGATCCCTTGCTCGGAGATAGTTTCGGCTTTCAAAGAATTACATATTCCCGCCCTTTCGGTACAACGCATGTACCACCCACGCACAAACGCCCTTACGGTATGGTACTGGTTACGCTCAGAGCGCTCTAAAGAGCAAGCGCATTTACGATATTGAGCAACTTGTGGGATCAGCCGTCTCTTTGAGCGGCCGCATTCCAACGGTCTTCCAGGGCAGTGTGATAACTACCAGGTTTTCGGTCACGCTGCGCAGAGCTATTTCGCCCGCCCCGTTGCGTCAAATGCATCGGGGATCACGGCACCTCCTGTCCCAGACCCAGGACAAAGAGTCCTCGCCACCTATGAACTTCCTGTGGGCGTTAACTACGAAATCCCGGCCACGGCCAACTACCTCGGCTGCCCTAAGGCGCCAAAACGCAGAGGTCCTGCAATCCCAAGGAAGCCTCTTCCAGGCGACCTCAATCCCATCAAACAACACCGCATTCCCACCCTCCGTCCTTCCAACGCTTGCAGTTCCACCCGCGTGGCAACAGCCAGCGCTGGAGCCGACCTCGAGCGCACAGTGGCCTCGCCGACGCCTCAAATAGCCAGCATGCTAGCCATGCAACAATGGCAGCACTGGCAACAATTGCGCGTCTTTTCTTAAATAGGTAGATCTCTTTGATCTGAACGAATTTAATCAAGCAGCAGATGCATTCCAGCCGCCGCCGGCGACGCCACGGCTAGGGTTATCATTGCTTGTAAAATACAAGAATCTTATTAACGCCCTTAAGGCTTAGGTAGGCGACACCCTCGCGTAGCCAGACACACCCACCTTATAGTGTGGGACAAACACACACCTCATGACATCAGCCCCACCGGTGAGGTCGAACTTAAAGACTCTTTACTATGACATTGCAGCTTAACACCATTTTAGATAGAAGTGTTGCTTGGAGT
This sequence comes from Lamproptera curius, assembly GCA_029286875.1. NCBI lineage: Eukaryota > Metazoa > Arthropoda > Insecta > Lepidoptera > Papilionidae > Lamproptera > Lamproptera curius. Next base: position 10,597 of record JAGSMT010000128.1, on the reverse strand, counting down.
TTCTTGCGCCACTTCTTCTCCCAGCGTCAACGCTTTAAGAAGTGGTAGTAAAGTTTAGATAGAGATCTTCTAGCTATTAAATTATCATTGCAAAACGTCTGAATCGCGCCGAGGCGTTCGCCAACCTGGGCAGCCCTCGATTCAGCATGCTAACGGGGACTAGAAAAGTGACGGCCCAAGCCGAGGCTCCCCGTCTGCCCTTGGTGCAGTAAAGTCACTTAAGGGGAGAAGCGCCTGTGGCAACGGGCCCCCCCAAACCCGGTTATGTTCTAATAGGTTTATTCCCCAGAGCACGAGATCCATAAAAAAAAGTCGTTTTCCAATATTACTCGATAGTAATTTTATACTTTGAAGAAATCGTGCGTAAATTTTTACTTACAGCTCGTTTTCGATCATCCATTTGTCCTTTAGGTTTTTATGATCGCTAATAAGACATGAATAAAATATCGTAATAAGTAATTTAAACAATTAATAACATAATTATTTTTTTTAATTTACGCGATTATTATACATATCAAATCCACAAATTTACGGACTAAGTTGGTATATGTCTGTATCTCTTCAGAGACTGCAACTTAGTCTGCCCGTGATCATGGATGCTGAACAGAATCCGAAACGTCGGGAATAAATTTATTTAAGTAACGCGAAAAATCCGTAAATTTGTGGATTTGATACAATTAATAACAGTAAATGTTTAAATTTTAAAAAGTAAATAATCTTATATAACATAGTTTATCAAATACTACATTTGTGTAACATGTATGTAAAGGTATCCTGTCAAATATTTCGGGGAGGAATAGTTTGACGTGGCATGCATTTCATGCGCGCATTGTTTCGGTCTGATAACTTCGAGCAATGCCCCTTGAAGCATTTGAGCCCCACACGTGCCACGTGGTATAAGATTATTTCTTTTTAAATTATTATACTTTTAGATTTTACACTCTCTGACCTAGATAATCTTCTGTATGTTATTTGCAATTAAAATAACATATTATTATTAGTAATATGCAGTTTGGATAAAAATAGATAATCTGATTATACTTCTTTTATGAAGCATCTTTTTCAGAAATGCTATTTTATTACACATGGAATGCTTCATTGATAAAAGTTTAGCAACGGCAATAAGACGATACGGTTTCTGGTTATTTGGATGTGCGTTCTACTAAAGCATTATAGGTTATAGATTAAATGTCATGTCCATTCAAGTAATTCTGATGTTGACATCTAGTTTTGTACATTACATATTAGAGTAGATATAGGACCGTAGTACATATAGGGCCGCCTCCGTGGCGTAGCGGTATTGGCCCTAGCTTTATTAACAGGAAGTAGTGAGTTTGAATCCCGCGAGGTAATAATTTCGTATTAACATTGTTTTCTAGCTGGTTAGGACATTTTGGACCGATTACCTAATTGTCTAAAAAGTAAGATGATGCATGTGTCAGATGGGGATGTAAAAAGTCGGTCCACCCACCAACCCACATTGGACCACAACCCCAATCCAATTGAATGGTGGGCCATGGGGGGTCCAAAAACTCTAATGGGGAAGCCGTGCATTAGGGGAGGCCTATGTCCAGCAGTGACTACACGGCTTATATGTTGATATAAGTAAGAGTAGATATGTGAAATACAATTTGCTCCAATGTGAATCTACATGAGCGTGAAATCCCGACGTACCGCACTCTTGGATCGATAATGACACGCATCCATCCAGCACCGATCGATTCAGTCAAACGAAGATCTTAATAGTCCAGATTATCGACATACTCGATGTTCTCGATCAAGACACGTGCACTGCTTGATGATTGTCAAGAAATCTTCAATATATATCGTAATGTTCCTAAAATTTTATTATTTTATCAAAATGAATAATTAACTTCAAATATTAAAATTTTGTTGCGTGTATATGTATGTACAACATAATTATGTAATTGTTTATAAAAAAATATGTATTTTTATTTAACTATGCAAATAAATTACATTTTAAACAAGTGCGATGATTTTTGCTCTAATGTCTATTACATTAACATTGTTCTTTTAGAAACGTAAACGTTACTTTTTTTAAAAAGAAATAAAATTACCATAAAACGACTGTTTGAAGATTCTTAACGACTTTAAACATCTCTTTTACAACTTTAGCCATTCTACAAAGACATTTGCATTCATTGAATTATTAAAGCCTTCTTTTAAAGAAGTTTGTCAAGAATTTGAAGTTATACTACTATATCGGAGCAATGTAACACATGGAGTTGACGAACACATAATAAGACGGACGACGTTTATATCAAATCCAATATATATATATATATATATACGAAATGTCATATAAGAAATATATATCATCATCAGCCTTTGATAGTCTACTGCTGGACATAGGCCTCCCCTAATACACCCCCATCCATTAGGGGGTTCTGGACCGCATCCCACCACGCTGGTCCAATGCGGGTTGGTGGGTGGACGACTTTTCATGCCCATCCGACACATGGATCATCTTACTTTTCAGACAATTGGGTGATCGGCCCAAATTGACCAACTAGGAAACAATAATGAAAATTTGTTGGTTCCCCGCAGGATTCAAACCCACGACCTCCGGTTTCTAAAGCAAACTAACATAAATAAAAAAATAATACGTACGACGTTGCTTAATTCGTCGCCTAAGGGGCATCATGACATATCTAAGTTTTTGCCGTTTCGAGTTAATCTAATTCTCACTCTGCATTTAAAGTCGAAACGCATAATAAAATAAAATAAGTTAACCATAGCAAAAAACATAGAAAACAACAACTTTTTTTAAGTCGCACAGCTCCGTACCAGACGTCTAAATAGCTAACTGAATAAAATTTTGAAAAAATAGTGGGATTTGTGTGCTGTATTGTACATTAATTTCATTTTAATATAAATGCTTAAATAAAAACGTAGACATAATTGAATTTTAAGATTAAATCATATTTATCTGTAGTACTTCTAAAAACTGTCAAAAAATTTATAATATGATTTTTTACCTGTTTCTCAAAAATTTTAAGTTTTTTTCTAAAGGAATTATTATAGCAAAGTGTTCATATTACAACGAAAATTTTTTTTTTTATGTAACTCCGGAGACACAAAAAGAGGACAAAAAACTTCGATTTCATGAATAGGCATCTACAAAAAAAATATAATTAGATTTTATTAAATGAGCAGAGGAAAAGCAAATCTAAGAACACAAATGGCACAATCCATTTTGTGAAACTTTCAACAGCACACGAAGAAGAATGAAGGCTTATAGCAATTCAATAAGTGCGAATGTTGTTTCTTAGTTGCTTAGGGCAAGTCGGATGGGCATGTAAAAAAATCGGACCTATATCTTATCTCTCTCCAGTAGTGCCGTTTATCCGTCTCATTGGTCTTTGAGAGTATAAGGGAATAGGGAGTGCGCTCGTGTTTTCGCATACTCTTGTGCACTATAATATTTCTTGCGCAGTTTGCTGATCCCTAATATGTAAAGAAGAGATTTGCTTAGATCAGCCGCGCTGGTCGTAATCGACTGCAAGACCTATACACCTTTATGATCTTTACCTACTATTCTATCGGATTATGATATACACAAAAGGAATTTTAAGTAAAAGAAACACGAAAATAAATTTTCTCGTGTTTCAATTTCTCTATCAATGCTATTGAAGCGTTGAGCAATTTTATCTGGCTTGTTGTGCTTTAGTGTGGTGACAATTTGACGACTATCGGCATTTTATTTTGTTTATATATTTTTCATATTTATTTTAATGTGATGATTACATAGAATCGCCAAAAAAAATCTTTCTATTTATTAACGTACAAGAGAATTATATACAGTTTTCACACTAATGTGTACAACTGTTAAGCAACAGCAATTTAAATGAAAACTTTTCTTACAGTTTGCCTTTATCACGGTTATAATTTCTTAAAACTCACAAATTAATTTCAAAGTACAATGCTTTAAACGTGAAGGCGAGAAAATGCTATTAAGAGGGAAGCATTTTAAAAGCGTGTTTAAAATGATGCCAACAATGTTACCTATTAAAAACCACAATTTATTACTTTACTAAAACTTTTATTAGTTTGCTTTAGAAATCAGTTTTCGCTTAGGAGATACCTCGTTTTCTCAAAATGCTTGATGCAAAGAGCTTTTAGTATTTGTTATGACTACACTAGCTGATAATGTTTTATTTGATGTTAAACATAGATATGATACTTATCTTTTACCTATCTGATTGTTGTATTAAACGGCACAGTTGTTTAATTGAATGTGAACTCTAACTTTTATCCCTTGATGAATTTGAAAGAATTAAACTTTAATTAACGATTAAATTTGTTTGTATAGGAAAATTCAAAACACAATGTTTTGCTAATGGAAATGCTACAAGCTATATAAAAATTATTTAACATCAAAAACCATTTTGGAATATTTATAAGGCAAAGAAATAATAAAAGGCAAAGAAATATAAGGAAAAAAAAAGTATTCTTAAATTGAACATTTTACAGTTTTAGTTTTCTCAGAACTGCGGGTCTATTGAATCGTTGGCAATTTTTTTTATATTTTGTAATAATAAGTAAAACTTAAAAAAGGCCGACTCCCTAAAAAAAGTAAGTATAGTGGAATCAATATAATCTCTTTCTTGTCAGTCTGTCAAACCGTGTGTCTCCGTTGATTTTCTTAGGAACAGGTGGACGTACGACGACGACTTAGCAAGGTAAAATTATTTGAATTAAAGTCACGACTCAACATAAAAATGTTTGTTCAGATAAATATTTACGTAAAAAAATTTAAAGTTATGTTTATAACAATAAATATTTTTTTATTATACGGAACTCAATCCGTTATCACATGACATGCTTAATACAAACAATGAGCTGTAACAAATTAAATAGGTACCTTCATATTTTAGACCAGTCTAACTGCATTAGATCTGACAAAACACAATCCTCACTAAAATAATAATAAAAAAGATATATGCATAAATATGAATAAAAATATGTGTCTCATATGTACCAACTGACTTTACTATATTTCAAATTAGAATACATTTATGTACTACGCTACTTTCATCTACCTAAAAGAGTAATGGTTTTCGAAGACGTAATGTTTTTCCGCAGTATCTCAAAATCGTATATACTATACACATATCTATACAATATATTGTATAAGTAAAAATGGTTAAGATATGGAAGCCACTAACTATAACATAAATAAGGAATAATCAAAATTAACGAACAACGAGGTTAAATCACTATCCCCATCAGCCTGTGTCAGTCCACTGCTGGACATAGGCCCTACCCTAATGCACGTCACCGCTTCCGATCGTCAGTTATTCTCATCCACCGAGGCTAAATAGCCAGTCAGCTAATAAGTAAGCCTCATTCATAATACTAATACCTATTAACAGCATTACATAATTTTAACGTTGCAATTATTTTAAAACATGGAATCATGGACGATGGAAACAATAATTTATACCTATGCCCCATCCATTTCCCAAAAGACTCATAATATTATTTAACATTTATCATTGCGAGATAACGTGTCTATTTATTGTCTCCACTAAAATTAAAATGAAAAACATGCTAATTATTGTTATTTAAACTTTATTTTTCTATTGTCTTATCTTTATATGAGCTAGTTATATATCTTCAATGTAAAACTATTGTTTTCCTTTTATGAATAAAATACAAGAAGTATAATTTACCAACAAAATGTAACTGACTTTACAACTGAGAAGTGTACACTGTTTAACTCCTAAGAGACGCAAGCCTCATCCGAGAATTTCTGCCGCCATAACTTAAAGTTCCTCAAATTTAAAATTTAACTAACAAGCAAGAAAGCTACCACAAAGCCCACTTCATCAATTAACTGGTGATAAATATGCCTCTTATATGATCAATGGCTTCAAATTAAACACAAGACCTTAATAATTGATAGCTACCTTATCTATAGCTTAGACACAGGTTAATTTGAGATCTCGTTATTTTTACGCATTTAAAACCATATTCCATAATAATTATACCGTAAAAACTTTTTGTATTTATTTTTAAGAAGCAAATACAATTAGGCAATGACATTTCTCAGTCAGTATTAATCATTGACTTACATTAAAATCATTTTATTCACGCTATACAATTAATTTTGTAATATAACGATACACACAATCGATGGAAATCACTTTTCAGTACAACAAAAAGCGATGCGATTTCGGACGGCAGCCGTTGCTCTGCGAACAGGGGCCCCACCTCTGCGACACGATTGCGCCGGACGTGGCCGAGCGCAGGAACTACATATTGCGCAATCCCGTGCATCAGCTCACCCAGAATACACCTGCCATCTCGAAGCACAGCGTGAACACGATCAGGTCACCTTGGGCTTAGTTGTGACTAGGAATGTTTTTGTGTCAATAAGAAGTTGACGTGTCCATTGCAGAGCGGAGTACGCAAACTCCGGCGTGAACCACGCGGAAGGTGGCTGGCCCAAGGACGTAAACGTGACTGATCCGGAGGCGACGCAGCGCTATCGCCGCAAAATTGAAAAGGATGACAACTACATACACTGTGTTATGTCTCTGTCGCCGGTTAGCAATTTTGATCATTATTATTCTAAATAATAATATAATTCCCTGAGTTTCAAGTAAATGTAGGAAGGTGTTCAGTTTTTTCTAAAAGTATTTGGTAATATTTAATCAGACACTTGTGTAAATGTAATGCTGGGAGACTTAATTTATAGAAAATTATAAACTATATTTGTATGGAAAGCATTACCACTGGAAACATGATTTTTACATTTAGGTGTATCTATTATATTATTTGACACATCTTTATGAACTATATATTTTTATGTATGAGCGATATCTATCAATAATGACTTGAACCATATGTCTAACTAACAGAATTTTGTGATTTAAAGAACGTGTTTATCAATACGGTGCCGATGGCGCTATGTTTACCGAACTTTCTCTTGAACTTCGATACAATTCATGCAATTCTTTGTCTAACAAACTAAGTATTTCAAATAGTATTGCCGTCATGTGTAAGATTAAAATAAGAATACAAAAATATAAATTAATAGCGGCCATTTTTACACCGAATAAAAAGGATTAATTTGATGTAATATAGCTAATTCCCATTCTTGACGTTTAAGATCCATTGAAAGTTCACTTTGGAAAATGACTAGAGGAAAGAAATAAATATTTCGTGTTTTGTCCTTTTATTCTTTGCGTCTTTCCTATTTATTAAACAACTCAATTATACTCTCTTCCCGGTTTTATTCTCATACGGAATGACCGCATAGGTAAAGGGGGAGGGGGCGTCGCTATATACCTTAGATCCAATCTTCCCTACAAAATCTTAGCTTCATCTTCCCCAAATTACACAGCCTCAGCGGAGTACCTCTTTCTTGAGATCACACTTAAAGGTGCAAAATTAGTTTTAGCCGTTGTTTACTGTCTCCCAAATGCAGACTATTTCACTGTCTTTGAGTTAGTATTAGAATCTTTGGGTTCACAATATGCACATTTTGCTATCATGGGAGATTTCAATACTAATCTCCTTTTACCTAAATCGCTACGAGCCCTTAAACTCCTTAATATTGTCCAATCGAGTTCTTTACATGTTTTACCACTTCAAGCCACACATCATAACCTCTCCGGTGAAGATACTTGGCTCGACTTGATCCTGTCATCTAATCCTTCTTTAGTTTCCTGTCATGGCAAACATTCATCCCCTGGTTTTTCTCTCCATGACTTAATTTTCCTTTCTTATATCCTTAAACCGCCTAAACCTAAACCCAAGGTACTGCACGTGCGATCTTTCGCTAGAATGAATGTTGAGAAACTTCAAACGGACGCTGGTAAGGTAGAATGGGGAACTGTGAATGAAAAGCAAAATATCGACAGCAAGATTGACACTTTAAACACGTTAATCAACAATCTGTACGACATCCTATCAGACTAGTGAAATTAAGACGTCCACCTGCACCCTGGTTTACCGAAAGTATCCGCATTGCTGAGGCGCAGAAATTGTTCGTTCCGTAAATTTAAATTAGAGAGGTCTGATGAAAATTGGTCCGCATACAAATTAGCACGGAATCTGGAAGTTTCTTGGAACTCTGGGTATCAGTAAGGCACGAACGTCAAACCTTATTAATTCCATTAGTTTGGTTGATTTAAATCATCATTTCTTTACCACTCCTACTTTAGATCACCAGACGACATGTATCACTATTTCCTATTTAAATGGGTTGACGCGGCCTTCCATTGAATCGTTTAAATTTTCTCCAGTTACTTCCGATGATATCAAAAAAGCTATCCTTTCTATAAAATCAGATGCAGTTGGATGTGACAAAATAGGCCAAAGAATGATGGTTCCTATCCTAGATTTCCTTCTCCCACGTTTTTGAATTTTTCTTTACGATCAGGATCATTTCCATGTTCCTGGTGTATTGACCTTTGTTCGTCCTCTTCCTAAATGCTCCAACCCTGTGCTTCTCACAAATTATCGACCTATCGCTATTTTGCCCTTCCTATCTAAGGTTTTGTGTTCATAAACAAGTTTCTGGCTTCATATTCAGTAACAAACTGATCCATTACAATCGGGATTTAGGCCCAGACACAGTGCTACTACTGCCCTTCTTAAAGTGACTGGCGATATAAAGGCAGGCATGGACAACACCATAGTCAAAGTTCTGGTGCTTATTGACTTTTCTAATGCCTTCAATACCGGTGGTAGGTCCCCTTTTTACCGGAGACCGTCTGGGTGGGTACCACCACGGTGCCTATTTAAGCCGCGAAGCAGTAGTGTGAATACACGGATGTGTTCCGGTTTGAAGGGCACCGTAGCCAGCGTATTTACTGGGTAAACGAGACTTAACACCCTGCGTCTCACGGTAGGCAGCGCGTTGGCGATACCAGGTATTGCCAGTGCTATGGGCGTCGGTGACCACTTCCCATCAGGTGGCCCGACTGCTCGTCTGCCTGCGTATGCTATAAAAAAAATACCGTCAGTCACGACATTCTACTTGCAGTCCTCTCCCATTTTATGATTTCAGAGGAAGTAGTGGAATGGTTTTCTTCCTATCTTCGAGGGCGCCAGCAATCAGTTATTGTCGATGAATTATCTTCATGCTGGCTGAACCTAAAGTCTGGTGTACCTCAAGGCGGTAGTCTTTCTCCACTTTTGTTTTCCATATTTACTAACTTTATCACCTTTGATCTTCAATGTGCGTATCATCTCTACGCCGCATGACCTGCTCAGGAATCTACCAAAAACTTAGACGTAGTAGATGACAAAATCAATAAGGACTTGGCTTCAATAAAATAACTGGTGTGATAAATTTGGTTTGGCAGTCAATCCATCGAAATGCCAAGCAATAATAATCGGCAGTGCCTGCAATTTGAGTAAGCTGGATCTGGCTGCGCTTCCTTGCTTAATTTATGACAGAGATCAAATTCCGTTTAGTCTTAACGTTAAAAATCTAGGTCACCAGATAGATCACTAAATTGGAATAGCCAAATAGCAAGCGTGGTGCAGAAAGATATAGTTATTCAGCGATGCCTTTACAGATTCAACAAATTTTTGCCCATTCAGGCGAAATTGACGCTTGTGCAGGCCCTGATTTTCTCTATTATCGACTATGGGTACTTATGCTATCTTGACCTGAATGCAGATCACCTCAATAAGCTTGACAGACTTCTAAACAACTGCATTCGATTCGTTTTTAATCTTCGTAAATATGACCACGTTTCTGCAAAACGTTCCGAACTTAACTGGTTACCTATTAGACAGCGATGCTTCTTACGAACCCTTACCACTCTATATTCATTTCTTAATTCTTCTAGTACTCCGTCCAATATATCTTCCCAATTTCAATACTTATGTGATGTCAGTAACAAAAATCTTCGTTCGACGCATACGCGCCTACTCACTGTTCTGACATCATGCACTTCTCTTTTTTCGTTCAATCTGTCCTCTTATGGAATGCGCTACCGAAGATGGTGGATGGGGAGATGGATGGATGGAGTAAACTATTGACTTTTAAGTGTAAAGTAAAAAGTATTGCTTAGAAGTATGCTTCAGATTAATTTAATCGTCATATATTTTTTTTATTATAATGTATATCAACATATGTATATTTATAAGTATTACGTACATACATATAAATATACATATGTGGATATACATGATATGTATTTATGTATGAGCACTTATTATATATATATAATATATATTTACTTTTTATTACTATAAATTTATGTAGTATTTTATTTTAAGTTTTATAATTATATCAAAAATTAAAATTTCCAAAACTCATGCCAGAATGCCAGAAAATGCCATCGGCATTAAGTCCACCTTTGTACAATTTGTGCATGAAGTTTTAATAAATAAATAGACTAGCAGCAGACCATGCGGCTAGGTTTTACTAAAAACAGTAAACTCGATGATGCTTCCGTTATACCAGAATACAATGAAAAATAGCAGTGGTATAAAAAGACGATTAATTAATATGTTCCTTCGTTTTACTTGTGAAAAATCTAAAGAGAATAATTTTTAATTTAGTTATTTTATTTAAATTTTAATTAAGGAAATGGGTTGAAAATGCCCA